>VZRR01004305.1:186560-240499 GCA_013398015.1 Oreocharis arfaki
TCCCTCAGTGCTGCACTCAGGGTCCCTCAGTGCTCCATTCAGCGCCTCCTCAGTGCTCCACTCAGGATGCCCTCAGTGCTGCACTCAGGATGCCCTCGGCTCCACTCAGGCTCCCCTCAGCCCTCCCTTCAGGCTTCCCTGAGGGTCCCCTCCGTGCTCCCCTCACGGTCCCCCCCGGGTCCCCTCAGTGCTCCCCCCCGGGTCCCCTCAGGGTCCCCCCCCGAGCTGTGCTGTCCCACCGAGCCAAGCATCCCCATCGCAGGCAGGTGAGGTCCAGCAGGCGGGTCTAACACCTAGTCTTCCACCCCACCGCTGTTCCAGCTTAATTTTTTAGGCCATCGCAATTCTGCGCCCCTTCTTCTACTGTTTTTCCTCCTTTTTTATTTTTTTTTTAAATTCATGTTTTGTCCTGTTCCGAGAATTTCCTCAGGACTTGTTGCCGGCGTTACAGTTCTTCACACATCCCCCGGGGAACGCAAACACAAACCCACAGCGTTTAATCATCGTGGTTGTGCTCAGGGCTGTCTCACGCTCTCCTCGTGCTGAGCCTGGCTTGGTTTGAGTGTTCAAGTCCTACATAATAAACCTGTCTGAGCTCCGTGTGAGTGCTGAATGTATGAATGTGCCTCATGAAATTGAAGCGTGCCTTGTTCCCTCATGATTTTACATTTGCCTGGATCTGGTACCCAAAAATCACATTCAATCTTCCCATGGTTTACGGCTTTCGAAATTCCTTACCTGAGCTCTGAGGCAAGCCCAGCAGTCTGAGACCAGTTTGTTCTCGCGCTAAATTCCAAACACAATTAGATGTTTAGACATCACCAGGCTCGTAATATCTGCTCAAAACAAACATGAAATGTTCTGTAACCCTATTACACGCAGGGAAGTTTGAGACACACCCCTAAGTCACCTTAGTCTATAAAATTGTTACTCTGATGGCAGATAAACACATGATAAATCAGCCTGTGTGTGACCCTGGGCATTGGGAATTTTGGGAGGGAGCACCTGAAGCAAGAGAACAATCCTTGTGTCGGCAAATGATGTAAAACTTTAATGATGTGAGGTGGGTTCCATGATAACTCTGCACCAGACCTCGACTTTTCTGAGCTTTTCTACATCGAATAATGCAGCCCGACAGACCCTTCTGAAGCCTCCGTTCTGAACATCCACCTTCAGAGGAGAAAACAGCATGCTGAGAGGAATGTGTTTATATGAGAAATAATCACATTAGAACGAATGAATTTTTACTACTCTGAATAATAAGGTCCCAAACATCCAATTATGGCTGGGGTTTGGAGACTTTTGTTCTCCCCTAGGATTGTGGTTCAGTGCCCAGTAATGTCTCTGAGCTAATTTAACTACTCATGAGTCAGATCAGGGACCTTGTTCTTTCCTTAGTAGAAGTATTTTAGTTATTAAAGGTATTAATAACACATCGGTATTAAAAGCGACATTATTATATGTATACCATAATTAATAGTTATTATTTAAATACTTCGTGGCATGCAATATAAAGAACAGTAGAATTGTTGCGCTCACATTTTAAGTTTTTTCCAGCTGCTTAGGTTAGCCAAAGGTTTTGCATTACTTTTGAGAGAACGACCTAATTCTACAGCACAATTTATGGAAGTACACAAAGAAACATTTTGGTGGCATAATTAATCGGTACTGCTTGGCTGGTTCTTTTTGCAGAAGACAGAAAGCTTAATGAAGAAGCTTTCAAATATCTATATTGACCTGCTCGTCAAGTTTGTTTTGTAAACTCTATTCACCTTCTTTGCTGCTATAAAGAAGTCTAATTTCATTCAATCAAAATAGAAGCTGAAGGCCTTTATGTATATTTTTATGGATGGTATGGAACTAGAATACATTTATTCTAATAAATAAGTAAAAAGGGGAAGCTTTTTGAAAATTAACAGGCTGGTAACCTTTCATAAGGAAGTTGTACTGTTGGCTGACATTAAAAAGTGAGGTAAGAAAACAGTTTTGAGAGGGTATGGTATCTGGGGCATTTTGCCTTGGATATTTGTGTATTAGAGAAAATCTGGGGAAGAAATTGCTCGAGTGTTGCAGAATAGTCCATCTCAACCTCTACCTTGCCAGCTCAAATTGTCTCCTTGAGGCTTCCAAGGTGGATTTTGGTCAAAAAACTTAAAGGCCTTGTTTTTCGACTTTGCTACAACTTTATTCTTTGCTATTCTTCCTTAGCTGACTTTCATGTATTTCAGACCAAATCTAAAGATCATCTCTTGCATCTACTACTGACTTTTAAATCGAGTTTGTTTCCAGTAGCACAGCCAGTGTTGACATTGGGACTGAGCTCATCTGAAAGTTTATGTAAAGCTATCTTACGCCTCGCACTGATTCTGAACTTGGCCTCTAGTCTGTTTTTCAGTGGAAGTTTTGCTTTGCTAACTTTGGTAAGAGAGCCTGCAAACACCAGAAGGTCTTCAGTTTGATTTTCACTCTCAGCCAGCACTGCTGATGAAGGGAGCAGTTTTCTTCTACCCGCTTGTATCAGTGTAGGTGTTTGCGTGGCTGCAGATCAGAACAGATTGGGGAATTGATGTGGGTTAGAACCAACTGTTTTGGGGCTGTTGGGGCTTTTTAAACCAGTCTAGCTCTAACCAGGTCACCGGTGTGCTTTACCACACGTGTTTGTGTTGGTACAAGCGGGAGAGATGAGAAGATTTCTTCCTCTGTTGACAGTGCTGGTTCGAAAGAGAAAAGTACTTGTTTGGGGGTTTTTTTACAGAGTTTTCGCACTTAAAATCTTGGCTGTGATTGATGCATTAAAGTTGTGTAAGGAAGGGAACAACACTCTGCATGTTGCACAGTATTTTGCTTTTATTCATTCCTTTCCAGCCAAGTAAGTTCTAATTCTTACTACAGTATATGAGAGAGCATGACAGGAGGCTCATGACCTTGAGCCTTTATTTCATTTTTTTGGCAATAAAACACATGCTTTGAATAGCCCCCACATAACTGCATGTGTAGTTTCTGTTTCTGCCTTGCCACCCCAGTGCTCTCCAGCTCCTTAGAGTGAAGGAGTCTCACAGATGTTGACTCTGTTCAGTGTCTGAATTCCAAGAGATACATGCAGCTCCCTGGGTCTATTTCACCACAGAAAGGTCCAGTTTGGGTCTTCACAAAGCTATCTTCATAACAGCATCTTCAATTAAAATAACGATTTCACTAACTTTGTGTGGGAATCTGAGCACTCACAGTCCGTCAGTCCATGGGGTGGTGGCAGTCCGGAGCTGGGCTCAGCTCTCCTGTGCAGACCAGTGGCTCCTCTCTGCAGCATTGGGAATGCTGAGGTTTGGGAGGTGCTGAGCACCTCACTTACGGTGATTTTGCTGCCCCGGAGTCTGCTCAATTGGCTCTTCCTCTGCTCAATTGGCTCTTCCCCTGCTCTTGCCTCCGTGGATCTTTCTCCAACGAAACTGACAACATCGTGCCCTTCGGTTTTTCAGTAGTGGGGAATCTGTCCTACTTTTCCATAGCATGTGTCTGTTTGGTGGAGGTGGCAGACTCCTATGATTGTAGAGTTGCTACTTCTTGCCTGTAACTGTTGTAAGTAAAAAAACTCATTTTCATAAAGTAGTGGCAGCATCTGGAATCAGAAACTCATGTTGTTCGTTTGAAATTTCTGTGTGCTTCTGTGATTACACTATTTTAAATTCTCCATTGCTCCATCTTTTATTTATTTAGAGCATGGGTTCTGTTAATTGTTGCTGGTGCAGCTGCACACACATCTGAATTGGATTGCTGCTTTTTTATGCTAACAACTAAACACCACCAGGTGTCCTCTGTTTCTGTACCAGATCTGAATTACCTCCTGGAGATCCTCCTCTGGATTTGAAAATATTCATTTTAAACAAACCCCAGGGGTGAGGGGAGACGCACAACCCTTTTTCTCAGCTTTGGAGAGGCTGTGGTGTGCAGCCACCGGGGAGTGTTAGGGGATGTGCACTCTGCTACATTTTGGCAGTACAGCTTTCCCCCTCACCCCCACAAGCTTTTTTGTGACCCCATGACCCGTCAGCATCCAAGGGATTATTTTCCAGCAAGGACAGAGATGTAGCTGGATATTTCCAGTTGTCTCTTCCAGACCTGTTGCTGAAACCAGCTCAGCCACCACCACACACAGGCTCGTCCTTCTCTTGCCGAGAGATTATTGGCAGGAGCAGTTGGTATCGATCAACAAATGGATTTTTGCTAGGCAAGAATAATAGTCCAGATAATTGAAATAAAAATGAACATAAAAGTTGGTTAAGTACTGAAATTTGCATGTTTTCTTCTTGCCTTGCTCCTGTCTCCTTGCTTGTTCTAGTCAGGAAGGGATTTCTGTGACAGACTGGCAATGTGTGAGAGAACATATTTTTACACAGCAACACGTCCCTCTGTGGGATGCAGTGAAGCACTGGGAGATGAAAATCGTGCTGTGTCCTTGCAGGTGGTGCACTGCAGACTGCTGCACCCCGGGCCAGGGAGATTTATTTTGTCCCCAGCAACTTCCAAGCCCAGGAAAACTGACCTCTCTCTGTGGGAGCAGTTGAAATCCCCTGGGAGATAGGAGCCCCTTTTTGCAGCAGTGATCAATAGCACTCCTTCTTCCTGAGCACTTTAAACCAGTATCCCACCTTTTAGGAGAATTGCACCTTGTTTTAAGTATTTGGATAGCAGATAAGAAAAAAAGCACATTTCATGTTTTTTTCCCTCTCTATGGAGGCATTGAACAGCAACAAATGAGGGTGTTCCCTTGCACCATTGTTAGGTGGAGCAAACAGAAGCCGTAGGTTATCCCCAGTTCAATACTTTCTATTTCAGCTCCGTACTCCTGAATTATTCAGAGCCCTGGCTCTGGAGCGGTGACAGAACTCCAGCTGCACTCCCAGCAGCACTAACCTGGAGCCACACAGCAGATGGTGGCTCGCCCGTGGCTCTGTGAGGCACGTGGTGAAGCCACCTGAAGGTGACCTCAGAAGGAAGTGATTTCAGTGATGGCAGCGCTCTCAAGGGCACTGACCGGGACAGGATGCTGCCTTTCCACCCGTTTTCTAAATTCCCATTCTGTGAATATTTCTGAATGTAACTGAGTGATTAACCACAATGTTTGTTGGTTCCTGTGATGTGTGTAGATGGTGATAAGCCATGTCAAGGCTGTCAAGCTGAGGGTGTGATGGTTTGAGTCGCTGAATGAGCCCCATGGATTCTGCAGTGGTATTCCTGTGTATTTTAATTGATCGGCTGTTAATTACAGCTTAGCCACATTTGATTGCATACTAATTCATGAAAGTGAGATCTTATAGCTAGCTCGTACAATTTGTGTGTTGGAAGAGCTTTATTGGACAGCAGTTTGAATTCAAGTGTCTGAATTAAAATGAATTTAACTGCCTCTGTTATTACTAATATGCTAATATATTTAAATCATAAGGAAGGCGGTTATACAGCTTCAATACAGGACATTATTTGTTAGCCTAATAATTGTAGCCACCAAACTGCATATTCTCATCATGATGAGTTACCAAAGCAGAATTGAAATTCTGTGCACACATGAGAAAGAATAAAAAGGCTCATTAAGCAGAATAAACAGCCAGTGACACTGAAAAATACATTACAGTGATATTTTAAGCTAATGCTTGTGTGGGCTGTGCGAAAGCACAAAGAGTTTATCTCCTCCAATCGTTCCTGCAGCTCTGCTACTAAACAAGGGGTTTGTTCTGCTGCTTCCCTTTACCTGGCCAGGCTGGGTAAGGCCCTTCATGTCCCAAAGCAAGAGAGGGAGGACAGCAAGATGACAGGGCTGCACAATGGGATGAAGATGAGGGGAGGTGTTGATCTAGAAAATGACTATCACACAATTGGTGATGGTTTCTTCAGAACGCCACTTTTAAAAACCTTCTGTTTTCATGAAGAGGCTGGTCTTAATCAGGAGGAATTTTTTGTACCCCAAAAAGTGATAATTTATGTTCTTTATCCTTTCTAGGTTCCAGTCCAACTGGAGGCCCTGTGTTGGTATAAACAGCCTCATTCCATAGATGAAAGGGCAAATTGTCATTCTAGCTCCTCATTTATGAAAATATTCACTTGCATTACGTTGTTATCAGTGGAATCCTAGCTGCTCTTCCATTGCTTAAGCTGATTTATTTGAAATTGTTGTAGTGGGAGATGCAATCAATGGAATTCATATTCTGTGATAATTGGAGCTTTTAATACTGAATATAGTTTATAATGCCATAGCAATAATGCATCATGATCATGAAAAATGAAAATATGCGTTTTCTGGCATTTTGTAATAATTTAGAGATGGCCACTCTTATCTGCTTTTCACATGAACTTTGTTATCTGTAGTGGAAATGAAAAATATTTAAAAGGCTGTTTTCATGTAGCTAAACAGTCCTATAGGGTTTAAGTTTCGTTTCTTTCAACATAAATGCTGCTCCTTGAAGTGCCTAAGCAGTTCTGTCTGAAATGCCTGCAGTCCACATGTGCAGTTCACCTGAGCTGTGGTTGTATTTCCTTCCCTGTTCTGCACTTCATTCCATAAGGCTTTGTTTTCCCTACTTAGAAGAGTCTCAGAGGGTTTGAACTCCACTGCAGAGCAGCAGTTACACACTACATCTTTCTTGGGGTGAATATTTTTCTCTTGGTCTCTCTTGCAGTTATGAAATCTTCGAGATACTGTGTTCGGCAAACATCTCCAAACTTCAGTGCACTCATAATTACATAAATGAAAAAGAGAAATTGCTGAATTTTAACATCTGTTGGAAAGGTTTCTTTTTATATAGAGGTTCAAAACTGTTGCAAAAATCCCAGTGATGAGCTTATTGTTTGTGTGTCTTATACGATCTCTTATATGATCCATAGGTAATACAACCCTGTAAGAATATAGTTCCACTTTTGCTGGGGAGAGAGGAGCTAGCTGCCTCTAATTGTCACAAATTACATTAATCTCATTGTTAATTTGACCCACAAAAAGCATGATACAGAATGAACCTGATGAGTCATTCATGAATGCTCTGTGTTTCTTCTCTGTCGAAAACAAATTTCCTTGGCCTGCCACTGCATCCTTGTGAACGAACTGGTGAGGGGTGGGCTGGATCAGAGGTGACAAACTGAACTGCCAGGCTCTGAGGGGAGCAGGCAGTGGGGCTCAGCTGGGGACAAGTGCACTTCTTCAGGGGACAAAACTGAGTCCACAGCTAATAAATGGAGTTTGATGCCATGTAACACCCTCTCACCTTGCCCCAGGAGTTTTTCCATCCAGGTGAGTCGGTACCTGTGCCTGGCTTTGCTCATTCAGTCAGTCCAGGTTAATTAGCTGCAAGTAGGTGATACTTCAGTGCTGAAACAACCCTCCATCAATGAGCAAAGTCCAATCAGACTATTGCTATTTTTCGAAAAGTATCACACTTCTATTGGTTATTGGGATTTATTTGCCTTTCAAATATATCGGTGCTGAAACAGCAGCTTCTATGTGCAGACCAGGGAACATCCCGGTGTGGCCAATAAAGCAGTTTGGGTTTTATAGCTGTGTGAGGTTTGTTGTTGCCAGAGGGGAAGTTGTTAGATGTTCTTGGCTTTGTTAGCACTCTGAGATTCTCAATAACCACTTTGCTGTCTGTCTTTGTACATATGTTTTGTGTAAAATATTGTCTGGATTTCGAGTCTGCTTCAGCTTCTGAAACAAAACAGGACCTTCCTGTTGAATTTCTTTGAAGAATTGGTGATAAGCTGATGAAACCAGACTTGCACATAGGTGCTGGAGCAAGAAATTAATAGTATAGATCTGTAAAATACATCTTAAGTATGTCATGTCCGAAGCAGTTGTAATCATAAATAGTTAAATCTGGAGAAACCTTTTTATTGCAGGAAAAATGAGAATTCCCCAGGAATCTTAACTTAGAGAATTCACCCCGGATCTTCAAGATGCTCTAGAAGGAACTGTTAAATTATCTGGCACAGTGTTTCAAAATCAGGACGTTTCACAAAATCTCATTAGTGTTTTATGATGGAAATGGTATCAAACGGTATGGAGAGGTATAATTTTAATTCAGGTAGGTGGTTGGGGGATTTAGCAGTGCCGAATCGAGATTAAAAAAGGAAGAGAGATGAATGCATTTCAGGATAAATGATTTATTACAGGCCTACCAACTTCCCCACGGAAACAGTAAAAGGAGTATTGTTTTGCAGATTTAGAATTCTCTCAGATGAGGTAGTAGAGGAGCAAGAATTCCTTGGGAGAGAAATACACCAACGGAAAATCCGAAATTTGGCCTGAAAGCTCTTGTGTATAACTAGGGAGGGTAAATCACTGCCCACTTTTCTTCAGGTTAACCTGTTTGAATGCAAGTGTGCAGCTGTGGAGGAAGCAACACGAAATATATTCTTATTAGGTACTAAAACAGAGAAAAGCAATTTCTGATTGCTGGGTTTTCCCTAAATTGAAGGGCTCTTCTTAGTGCAAACTGCACTGGGCTACTGCAGAGATGGAGGCATATAAAGGTGAACTCCAGAAAGGTTTTTCCTTACTTCTAGTTCTTAAATTCTTATTTATTTTGCCAAAATTCTGCGTTCCAAAGGCTGACAGCTACCTACTGCATCCTGTAAAAAAAGGCAGACTGCACAGAGACAATTAATTTCAAACCAAAACAAAGGTTATTAAAGGAGCTTGACGTGGTTTTAAATTCTTTGCTGAGCTCCATAGCCACAACTTTTGAGTTGGATACCTTGCGTTTGAGTACCACTTGTGTGATGCTCTGTTGGCCTCATGTTTAGGGTTAGCAGGAAACTGGATTTCCACTTGTCATCAGAGAATCTGGGATTCTGACAGCTGGGCAGGATGAAGATGCAAATCACCTCGGTCGATTCAGATGCACACAAACTGCTCTTTCTAACATTTCCTGTAACATAAATCACATTTACTTCAATATAAGGATGTTAAATAGACAAATATAGACTGTATTACCTAGACTCTTGTGTCCTACATTTAGTTTACATTACCTATTCCTGTTTGGTTTGCTTTTAGGGCTACTCTTTTTAGCTAAATAACAGATTTAGAAGCAAATTCTTGACAAGATTATTGGGCCCTTTCTTCTGCTGGAATGGGACCTTGCTTTCATTAATTTTGCCCAGTAACCTGTAATTAATTATTTTTGTAATTTATCTCTTCATTGTAACTACGTATTTGAGTGCCTGAATTTTGGTCAGTAATTTGGGATGTTCTTCTGATTCCCTTCTTTGTTGTGTCAGTAAAAATGGGGGAAGTTGTATCATACCATTATAATGAATCTGAAACCTGAGAAGTCTTGAGATGATATTTCAGTTTAATCTGAAGCCACAATAATATTGAAAGGTTTTGTGATGCACAGAGCAAAAAGTTCCATGGTTTCTGACCTGGTAGTGTTAATGACGTTATCTGGGGTTCATTTATTTATTTGCTCCTTGGACTATTGCTTCTTTCATTTGCTGTTTTGTCAGAGAAAAACCACAGACTTTTACCAGAAATCTGGAAACACTAAAAAGCTTTTGCTTCAAATATCATTTACAGTTGATGGGCTTAGAATACAGAGCAGGAGCTGTTTTTCCCAGCAACTTGAACTACTGCTTTCAGAATATATTAAATTTTTGGCTGTTTGCTCTGTTGACTGAATTCCTGAATAACTTAATTATTACTTGCCTTCAGCAGGGGATAAAACCCTTCTCACCTTAGTTATCCATCTTATTTAGGCAAAAGCAGTTCTGGTAAGTGGCAGAGCTGGTGGCAGAGCACACTCCGGAGCAGTTGTGTTAGTCACTGCTCTCAGCTAGCACAGGAGCTTCTCACGTTGAATCAGGGAGATGTCAGCTGCATGGCTGGGTATTTTTAGTGCTTTCCTTAGGTTCTAGTCAGCAGCATCTTAAAACACAGTGAAAATTCAGATGATTCCTGGACTGGCTGTTTATCTTCATAGTAAAGGAGAATAACAAATGTTTCTTAGTAGGAGAATGCTGTGTTTGACTGCCCTGTTAGGAAAATGATGTGACTGCCCTGTTAGAAAAATGATGTAACTGCCCTGTTCTAATGATGTAACTCAGCTCCCGTAAGGATAAATAGGTTTGTAACAGCAGCTCTTGGAAGGGTCACTCTCTGCTCTAATGATGTCAGGATTTAGACATGTGTTTGAGGAAACTGAGGGGCTCCTGTAGCCTTTGGGAAAGAATGTACAGCTCTGCTAGCTCTTCATCACAGAATTCAGGTGTACCTGCCTTCATTAACACTGGTCACCTAATTATTCTATGCGTACCTGGGCTGGAAACCCTGGATACATTTTGAGCCCAGCCTGTCGGATGTTACTGTTAACTCCTTTTCAGTATATGATTATATAGCCAATATATGCCTGAATTTAAAGTTAAATTCTGATATTCTTGAACTTTGGAGAGCAGTTTTTGGAGGTTTGGTCAGTGCTAGATTCCTTTCTCTGCGCTTATTTTAATTTGCATTGGGGTAAGTAAGCTTTAAGGTTTTTATTTCAATATGCTGCTGACAATTTTATAGGTCTGTTTGGCAGACTTAATTACATATTACTGAGGAGAAAAAGGTTTCTGTGTTAGGTAAGTAAAAGATATCTTTGCCTTTGCAGGTACCCTGAATCGAAGGAGTGGAACATAATCTGGGTCACTAAAGGGAGCTGCCAGTGCTGCTGTCTGTGCAGTGACTGGAACAATTTCACATGGCAGGTGACCAACTTTGGCTGGGTGGAATCTGCCCAGGTCATGACTAATTCCTGCTGTTCGTGCATCTCCAAAGAAAGAATATCCCTATAAAATGTTGCTATAAGATTGTTGCAATAATTCTGAGTAATTACAAGGCAGCACAGGAGGCTTTTCTCAAGGTGAGCTCCATGGTTCGTTGGCAGGAGCACAGGAGAAGTTGGAGCACTGACTTCGTGCTTTCTGTTGCTGGTCTCTGGCCATGTGGGAGGTTTAATTCTCAGATCTATTTTTCTGCTGTCTTCCAAGAGAATTGAAATGTCACCGCTTCAAACTCATGTTTTCAGAATAAAAT
The DNA here is from genome assembly GCA_013398015.1 of Oreocharis arfaki. Lineage (NCBI taxonomy): Eukaryota > Metazoa > Chordata > Aves > Passeriformes > Paramythiidae > Oreocharis > Oreocharis arfaki. The sequence continues at coordinate 197,614 of VZRR01004305.1, forward strand.
GCACAGCCTCCCAAAATCCTGTATTGACTGAGTGGTTCACCCACTTTAAGCCAGATTTGTAAAGAATCCAAGCCAATTAAGCTGGCTCGGATCTCAGTTCTTTAAGACTCCTCCATTCCAGAGCAAGAATCAATGTCAAGTGTTTCTGTCGGCATTCTGGGCACTATTTAAAAAAACCCCGAGCTGTTTCCTTCCCTAATAGCAATAGGCTGATCCTTCTGACAACCTTAGGGTTGGATTTCAAAGCAAAGATTTCATTTTTGATTTTAAAAAACCCACAGAGCTGAAGCAACCAAATAATAAAAGCACATTTGCAATGCAGGATACTTCACAGCTTGGCACTGAGTGCTTTCTTTTACATGGTGACATGTGCAGAGCTTCTCAGACGAAAATGAATCATGAGCAAATGATTTTTTTTCTCTTACAGAGAGCATTGGGGAAAAATAGAACTGCAAAATACCAAAAGATGTTTCCCACAGGACAAATAGAGGGAAGTATATTAGGGTCTGGTTCAGCAGAAGACTCTTAATGGATTGTAGAAATTTCTGCTGGCACACAGGGTGGCTTTTCTTGAGCTCTGATCTGGGCAGATGCAGTCCATCAGCGCCAGGGAGCCAAGAGCTCGTCCTGCCTGCAATAATGAGACCTGCTGGGGAGCAGAGCCTGAGAATTCAGGTGTTCGCACTGCCCCTGGGTGTGCAAAGCAAACCTTTTTCTGCCTGTGACATGTGCTGTGGACACACAGTTAAAATTTAACCTGCTAGAAAATTACTAAAATGTGAGAAACCGCTCATTATTTAGTGAGTCATATCCTTAATACAGCTGTAGGATGAAGAATAATAAAGTAATGTGTAAGAAAGAACTTGTGTAATTCTGAAGGGAAGGTGAATTAGTCAAAGGGTTGCAGAAGAACTCGAGCATCTGCAGCATACCCGGGATTTGAAATGCAGGCACAGATCTATTTTTTGGTTGAGCATCAAAAATTCAAGTCTTGTGTATTCTGCAGGTAGCAAAAACTGCTTAGGGATTCAGACAGACATAAAAACTGTTACTGTCAAATTTACCCAGGGAAGAATGTCCACCTTTAATTCAATCAAATGTCCGAGATTGGTCATATTCAGATTTTTCTTGGGGTGCTTCTCATTGCATCAGATTGACAGGGGTTTATTTTAGGAATTTCCTTTAATTCCCCCTCCTCTTCCTTCAATGTACCGTACCCCACCCTTCATCTCTAGAGTTTATCACACATATTTTTCCCCTGCCTTTTCTCCAAGCCCTGATAAACCCAGCTCGGGCTCCCTCTCTCACCTCTCACCCTGCATCTTTTGGCAACGTTCGCCGTGAGCTGCTCCTCTTGCCTTGGGGGCCTCCCGCGCTGCACAAGGACACCCAAGGGATCCATGCAGGGTGGTGAGTCTGGCGTTCCCTGGGAATGCTGACATTCCCAGCACCATCTGCTGCCCCATCCCCTCTGGACACTTTGCTAATGCAGAAGGGGAGGCAGAAGGAATGGTCAGAGCTGTTCTGTGCATGACATCGATTCTTTGGTGTTCTCCACCTGCTCTGTGCTCTGAAGTAATTATTGCACTCTTCTTCCTGAGAGGAAAGGTGAGATATGTGGGCCAAATAGATTATTCCTGAGGTTTCCCATTCCCTCACTCAGGATAGTTTTACTGGCTCTTAAATGACAGTAGAAAGCCATTTAATATCTGAATGACTCTTGCACAATGAAAAAATACTCAGAGGTCCAAAGTTCTTTTAGACAAAAATGTACCACAGTGTTATCCAGATCTACCACTGATAACATAAAGTGATTCCAATGTATGAGGGCAGCCAAGGTGGTTAATGTCTGTGTGTTACAGAAACTCATCATTTTCTTACTGGTTTTATTTTTTAATCCCAACTTTATGGGTCCTATCCAAAAAAAATGTCCATAACCTTTACCATCACAAAAACCCAAATGTTGATCCGCTTGCAAATAAAGTTTTCTGGGGAATTCCAGACTGTTGAACTTCCTGGCCATGGAATAATGACCATAATTCTCCCTCCCCTCCTCCTCAGTTTTAGTGTCAATACTGTATTTACTATACATGAACAATATCACATATGATGATTATAGGAAATAATTCGTTCACTACAACAGAAATATCATTTGGGCCTTTTTCCTTGTGGTCAGTCCATGTAATCCTTATTGCAGCATGATTTAATAATTAAAATGCTTCTCCTCCTAAAGTTTCCTTTCCTTGCTGAATTTTAACAGGAAATTTGGGAGTGATCAGATGTATGGAGCACTTAGAAGAGGGGGGGAAATGTGGATTCTCTCAATCTAGATTTATACAAACAGTCCAGAAATGATTATCTAGTGAGGAGCAAGCAGACTTCAAGAGAAATTAAAGAGAATTCAATATTCATTTAAGAGAATATGTTATATCACTTATTTAAAGGCATTTTTTAGGATACCCATTAAAGTTGTCTTCGGATCCAATTTTGCTTTCAGTTGCCATATGTCTTGCTGATTCATTTCTCTCAAAAACTTGGTGTGCTCAGAAGGAACTTGAAAAGAGTAATCAGTTCAGTTTTGCAGCTGATGATTTCTGCATTTACCCAATTTGACCATTTAAAAGAGCAGCGTAAGTGAAATAATCTGTTCCTATAGCAACACAGAGAGTCTGGAGGAGCTTCCATGGTGTAGGGACGATGCTGAAGCCTTAGAAAACCCCACAAGCTAAAAACAAAAAGTATGGATCCCGAGGCAGCCCGTCTGCAAGGAGCAATAGGAGGGCACAGCTTGTGTCAGGCGTTAGGATGCCCTTTATTAAGGTGCCTTTGACTGTTTCTTGGCACAAGCTTCAGCAATTGCAACGCTTGCCTGACCTCACTGCTGGCTTTGCCAAGCAGCCGATGGTGGCAGTGGCAGCGTGCCTGACTCGGGGAGGTCACAGCGTGAGCCCTGTGTTTGAACACCGAGGTGCTGGCAAGAGCTTTCTTGTGGAGAATTAGAAAATGATTGGTTGTTTCATTCGTTGTCTGGTATTTTCTGCATAAGTCAGACTTACCTTTCTCGTGCATTTGTTGGTAGAACCCTTGAACTCCAAGTAGAGTAAGGCAGTCTCTTTGTTTTCTTCTTATATTCCTGCTTTGAGAGTCAAGAGAAGAAACCAGTCCTTGTTGAAAGACAAGCTCCAAGTGCTTGTGAGCAGTCAGCTGTCCTGGTGAGCAGTGCTTTGCCAGTCTCGTACAACTGAACATGAGAGGAAAATCTGTCCATTCCCATGGGCATCACTGCAGAACAACAGCAGAGAGTGAACCCGGTGAAGACAGAAGTGTTGGAAGGGCTCTTGCTTGGAGACAGCACAAAGTCAGAACTACAAACACAATTAAGTTGAAACACGCAAATATCTGATAAAAGAAGGACAATGATTTTTTGTTAATATAATTTCTAAAGTTTGATACAAATGCTGCAGTACAATTCACAGTTGCTAAATTATAGTTTGTGCTGAAAGTCTGTGTCAACAATTTCATCAGTACAAAGTGCCTAAGATGAGGAAAAAAATGTATGAAACTGAGAGAAGACAAGGTTTCTAGCATTTGAAATCTCCAGTTTGATACATGCATATAAATAATATATAATAGTATGTAAATCTCAAGGGGGAAAAAGCTGAAGTTTAATACTAAAGAGGGCTATAATTTAATGATGGAGACGTACTGGATTAAGAGTTCCGCTTATTGAAGGAAAAAAATCTTGTGATCTGCTCATCCTCATTTGTTCCTCACCACGATCCTGCCCCTCTGTGCCCCTTGCCAGCCGAGCTGCAGGGGTTGCCCGCAGGCTCGGGCTGAGCCAGCTCCAGCACCTGGGTCAGCTCCTGGCAAATTCCGCTCCGAACCGGGCTGTCACAGCTTCCAGCGGAGGCCGAGCAGCAGACAGCCCTCAGGCAAGCAACCCCTGAATGGGTGGAGAAGGGAGACAATAACACAGCGTTCCCCTTTCAGGTCAGCAACCAGAGTTTCTTGCTTAAACCAGGAGAGAAATCTGAATTCATCTAGGGTTTCATTTATGTCTGGAACAGTCTTGATCTTCTAAAGACTCTGATGTTTACAAAGAAATGTATGGATGATTTCTTATTCAATTGTATTTTTAAAAAGGAGTTTATAAATCTGTGCAACTCAATAAAAATCCACTGTTTTTTTTTTTTTCTGAATTCTTGCATAGCTCTCTAAGAGTTACACAAAACAATTCTTGTCGTTTGAAACGAGTTCTTGACTGCTTTTACTGTGGTCCTGACAGTTAAATTATTTGCTTGCATATAGCATTTATAAAGACCAAAATATGACTGCTTGCAGTAGCTCAACAACATATGTTAATGCTTAAACAGATTTATTTTGAGTTTCCTTACCATTTATGACTGGCGAGGGTAGAAAACTGGATAATGGAAATACAAAATCTCTAAGTATGAAATCTCTCAATGTTTGTTACAGTGCAGTTTATTCTTCTGTCTCCATTACATTTCCATTACCTTTCCCTAACTGGACAATGATCTGAGTTTTAATGAAATTTGTGATTGGGCTAATTTAGTACTTTGAGAATAAAATTAGTGTTCCCTGTCTTAAAACAATGAGTTTTAACTTGCATGTTAACATTTAAGAAATGCAGTGCAACTCTAACACTGCGTATTCAAATTAGAAGGAAAATTTCTGTCTCTTGTTGATTAATACAGAAGTTCTGCTTTTCTCTCTTTTTTCTCCTTAGAATGTGAAAACTAAGTCAGATTTTCTAATAAAAAATCATTTCTCTTTCTTTTATTTGTACTTTGATCTTATTATATTATTAACAGTTAGACTCAATAAGTTATTTTTAAAAATACTTGGAGAGCACTTTCTGGTTATTCACCCTGGTATTATAGGCAGCTTACATAGAGATAGAACCTTCTCTGTCCTCACTAGAACTGTCCAGGAAAGAAAAGCCTGAACACAAAGCCAAACTGTAAAGCCTCCATTTTTTTTTTTAACTGCTAGAAACAAGTATCTGTTACAGGGTTAAGTTAGAAAATCACTTGGGTTAGGGGACTTGGAATTTACTGAGCATAATTAATCTGTAATATTAATTTAAATTGCAAGCATGTAAATAGGACGAGTGTTAGAGCAAATTAGGAAATGACTTGGATGTCCTTGATGACGACAACGGCGTGGATGGCTGAGATGGCAACAACCACTTGGATGGCCATGGCAACAACGATGACTTGGACGTGGCCAGCGGTGACTCAGAGGCTGATTTGGATGTTCACTTGGGTGTTCACAGCTCAGATAAGGATGCTGGCTTGGATGATGATGATGACAACAGCTCAGGCAGTGATGACGACTGGAACGATGACAATGCCGACTCCAACTCGGTTGACTTCGATTTGGATGACACCAGCTTGGACAACGTTGACTGGGATGGCTTTAACGTGGATGCCAGTGAATGCTGAGCCGTGCCCACAACACAGGGCTGTGATCTGCCCACGTAGTGCCAGGGCAGTGGCACTAACAGCTCTATGTAGCTGTGTCGTTACTCCAAAAATGCCTTGCAATAAAACATCCTTTCATTAGAGACTGTGCTCTCTTCCCTCTGCTCGTACGCAGAACTGGCCTGTAAGCAGTGCTTTATTCTGCGTGGTAAGGCACTGAAAGGTTTGGCCAAAACCTCGTTGCCTTGTACAGGGTTCAACAAAGGGATTGGCACTTCAGAACTTCTTAGCATGAGTAGAGTTGTTGCCTTAATAAATTCACTGAAGTGTTTTGTCTGAAAACCCACAACCACATCCCCGAAGCCTCAGCGCTTTTTCCATCCTCCTTTTTCTGCGTTTGTCACTTGTGCTTTTTGTCTGCAGATGCTTGGCGTGTGTGTAATTTATCTCATTTGATATGTCAGGCAGTAAAAGCATTAGAAATGTCTTGCATGAGAGACTAAATGTATTTTCCATTGTGCAACGCTTTCATTATTTTTCCAAGTATTCTGTGACAAGAGAGGACGGTAAGGCAAGAGAGAAAAAAGAACATTCTTTTGAAGCGTTTCGAGTCACTTGCACTTCTATTTTCTGTAGCAATTTCATCTTGTGCATTCCTATGCAGGTTTGAAAATTAGGATAACACAGGTTGCACACCTGTATGGCAGACTGCACACACCTGGAGGCAAGAGCAAATATTCCGGTGTGCAGGGGATATTCGACTGCTAAATACTGGGAAACAAAAGCCAACGCTGTAGAAATTCAGTCAGAGCTCTGGGCCCTCTATGAAACCCAGGAGTGAGACCATGAAGCGGTACCTGGTAAATGTGGAACACATTTAGAGGCACTTGAATTGATGGGTGTGGATGTCAAACCCTGTTTGAAGAGGAGCACACTGCACTGTCGCTGTGGAACAGCCAATTCAACAGGAGCAGTGTTTTGCACACTTGCTGCGAGCTCTGGGTGAATACTGGAGTTTCTTTGGAGAGCACAAGAGTAAACTACTGCACAAACTGCTGCAAGTGAAATCCTGTTTGCCTTTGCTTTTCCTGAGTGAAATAAGAGTCTGATAACTCTGTCAGCTGCAAGTGCACCCAGCATGGCTGAAAAGTCTGTGTGGGAAAGAGCTTGGATTCCATCCAAAGGTTTTGATGCATTGCAATTGAAGAGAATTAGTTCATAAAATATGATGAGTTTTGTTTAGGTAAGTCCAGGAGTATCTTTCATTCTTATTTAACATCGTCTGTAGCCTTTAGCACCTGCAATATTCTGATTACCACATATGAGTGTGAGCCAACAAAAGGCTCTTGCAAGTGCAGAACCACAAACTCACAGTATGTTCAAAGCTGATCACAGAAAGACTCTTTCATTCTACAGAATCTTAGGAAAATATATATCCTTCTTCTTCACTGGGGTGTTCCTAAGACTTTCAAAAACATTTCTGAGAAATGTACTTTCAGAAACATTACCGAGAACAGTAAGAAGATATGAATAAATAACCTGAAATATTAACATATTTCTTCCCTCCAGAAAGAGTGGTCTCCCATTTTACTGAATGCCTTTATGGCTGAGATTTTGTTGAATTTTCCCAGTTGTCCTTTTTGGAGCTGTTCAGCTATGTGTAACTATTTATATTGCCAAGATTCTAGGTACCTGAAATCCATGCTTGGAAAATCTTTTCCTGAACTGTGAACATTGACAGAAGATTAAATACATGCATTAAGAAAGAGCTGGCCACACAGCAAACTGTTGGCTAGGGAATTACCTGGGAGCATGGGAGAAGGACAGAGCAAGGACTCAAAGTGATGTTTTTCACACTGCAGCCAATTGTCACAGTCAACAGACTGACGAGTTTCTTCTGGCAAACTCCCCACCACGTCTAATTAAAACTTTCCCTGAGCAGTGGGTGTCATGGCCAATACAAATTAAACAGGCTTGGAAGTTCCCTCTCTGCGTTTCCAAGCGGCTGACTGTCCTCTTCTTGTTTCAGACCTTGCATGCAGCATCTGCTGGGCCACCGACCTGCAAGAGTGAGAGCACTGAATTTCCTTCTCCAACAGGCTGCTCAGAGGTCCTGCTCTTCCTGAGGGAGCTCTTTGCCTGCCCCTGCTCCTCTTTTGCCCATCCCCAGCACAGGGACCTCATTTCACAGGCACTCTGTACGTATAATTTGCAGCAGCAGTGAATGTACCCATGTGGAGACACTGAATATTTTTCTCTCTGTGTGAAAGAACTGAAACTTTGTTATGCACAGTGCCTTGTATGTGCATTTCACTGTTTAATCAAGGTGAAGAGCGGAGATCCTGAGGAAATTCCGTAAATAAACACACACAGTGCTGGGCATAGTAATTAGCAGTCATTATTTTTGTATGGTTAGAAAAATCAGACAAACCTGGGTTTTGATTGCTTCTTCGTATTGATTCACCTGCTCTAGAGAACTGAAGTGTTGTCTTTTGCCTGGATGTCAAATCTGTGCTAGGGGCAAGCTTGGCAGCATTTGCAAGCCTGCAGCAATTTCCTGGTTTGTTTTTTCCCAAGTGACAACCATCATCACGTCCGAAAGTAGAGGTGGCAGTAAAAGTAGTGGTACCTCATTTTGACTCTAAATAGTTATGCTTTTCAGCTATGCCTTCCCAGGAAAATTAGGCGAGATGAATGCCAAGAGTTAGCTGGTCGAGGTACAAGAGGTACTGTCAAATAGCAAAAATAAATCTTAGTCTGGGTTTTTAAGACCAATTTATGAGAAATGTCTCGATGGAGGTGTGAGCAGACTGCCTGCCTGGCCCTGCCTGAGCACCCAAACCTCAGCTCTCCTGCTCACACATGTTCCTTTGCTCATCTGATGGGCAGCAAACAGGAGTTCATTTGGCTCTTTCCAGAACTCTTTCTGTTCAAACTCTTCTCACTTACTGGATTATCCAGGAGCCCCTCCCATGGAGCCCATGAGACGGCTCTGATTCAGCAGCCATACGAACCAGACATCCCTGTATTTTTAGAGACAGCCCTAATGCCTGGTTGATGCTCCCATTTTGTGCTTTGGGGCATAAATGGATTACTGTTGGTATCAGAAGGCAAGGCTGTCTCTGAATCTCTGCCTGCTGCTCCAGGGAAACGGGCTGGGCCTGTTATTGGCAGACTGTGTTCCTCCACTGCTGGCTTCTAACTCTGCTGCTAACGTGAGGGCTGTTATGAATGTAATTACAAATTGACAGGTACATATTTATTCTAATTGCATTTCGTAAGGCTGTTTAATCTTCATAAAGACACCGAGTCTGCACAGTGTCTCCGTGTCACAAGCAGTGACTCATCCAAAGAGGGAGGGAAATACAGAAATTTACGTCTTTATGGTGCCCTGTGAAAACCTAAATGGGCCTAACAAGATATTGGATCCTTAATTTCAGAATCAGTCCCTGTCACAGGACACTTTCAGAACCTGCTGTTTCATTCTGATATCAGATGTGGAAATAAGTTGTAATATGTACTTATCAAAATATCTGGAAACCTTTTGATAGCTGAACATCAGGGATTTTCCCAGCAGTCCTACAGTGCTTATTTTCTGTTCCTACAACTAAATTACTCTAGAGAGGAGAGGATATGTGCATAAGGGGAGAGAATAAAGGAGTCAGTGCAGTTAATAAAGCAGGATTTATAACAAATCAGTTTGACAATTTCATTATATTTCCACTCACTAAGGTGATGTAACAGAGCAACGTCAGGCAGATTAAATGATTTTCCTACATCCATTGATCACTTGTGTGCTTATTTATTGCTTAGCTCTAATAGGAATGTTTTGGGAACATTCTCAGATCCTTGGGGAGGGAATGGAGTGTGTGAGATGGGTGTTTTGTCAGCACACCGAAGGTGAGGATGGCTCTGGCAGAGGCAGGGGCAGGGCTGAGGCAGCATTCCCTCAGTCTCTTCACAGAAGTTCTTATGTCCTTGTAGGGTTTGGGATCCCCTCTGGGGGCTGTGTCTCACCTCGGGGAGCGGGACAGTGAACAGCAGCACGGAAGCTGAGAGAAGCGTCAAACAACGCTTCCAAACAAGCTGGAACCTGGTTCTTTTGGGCCTGATTCTTGCTTTAGCCAGTTACTTCTGGTGTTTCTACCTTTCTAGAAGTGATATATAAGAATATTCCCATATGTACACCTCTAGCCCCCTGGGCAGGACCTGGGAAGGTGCCTACACCGTGGGGAGTCAGAGCCAATGCACCCCTTTCAGCACAGTCACGGGCACCTTAGGTGGTGACCAGGGAAAATCACTCCATAATGAATTGCTTGGCAGTTTTGCCAAGACTTTAACGCACAAAGTGATTCTTTCCCCCAGCTAGGATGATGAAAACAAACCTGCATTTTGAGAGGGGCACTCCTCGAAGCAGGCTGATTGTCCCCTGGGTGCAGCGGGTGTCTCCTGCAAAGCCCGAAGGACGTTGCTGCCTGGCCAAAATGCAAGTAGAGGCTTTAAATAAAAGATGTTGTTTGGGCTGGCTTGCACTGATATTTACCACAGAGAGCCCAAGAGTCATTCCCCTGGGCTGTTCCTCCTGCACTGGCAGGAGACAAGACCCACTTCTGGAGAATTTATTTTCATAGAATGCTTTGGTCTTGGCACCTCTGCAGCTGCAGAGCTTGCACCAGCTCGGGTGCAGGCAGGGATCATCATTTAGCCATAACACAACGGCATCAAGGCAGAAGATTGAACTGGGGTCAGAAACACAGGTTCTGCTGCTTCAGTAGGCCCACGAATGGGGCCAGCCCAGGAATAACAGTGCTGTGTTAAATTTAACCATTTCTTACATCTGTAAGAGTGAAAAGTGTTCCTGGAGAGTGTTTGTGAAAAGTACTAGATAAATACAGTAAATACAGCCTGAGTGGCCTTTTCCAGAAATCCCCATTACAGCAGTTAATGATCAGAGCATTATTTAATTGAGTTGCTAATATTAATTCATTAGCCATAATTTGTTTGTGGCTCAAAGTTAGCATCCTGCTGCAAAAAAAAATTAGATGGGATTTTAAAATTGAAATCCTATTTGATGACAGTGTTTCTGAAACTGGGAAGGTCGTTAGCTGGTGTCTGAGGTACTCACCTGGCTTCACAGGTTAATGATTTCTCTGGAATGAAATATAGAAGTTTTTCTTCCCAGGGCATATTCAGCACTCATCTGCTCTGTGATCCAAATAATCTTCTACCCATCCATCCATCCATCACCTACAGCACTGGAAGGAAAGCTAAATGGCAGCCTTTAGCAATGAACTGGATGGGCTGGGACAGAAATGATATTCTCGCTTCCATCTGACAAGCCATGTGATTGACAGTGAAAAACTCCTTCTGAAGCCTGAGCCAACACTGCAGGCAGGGCCGGGGCGTTTGCAAGAGTTTTACAGAATTCCTCGTGTCAGATAAACCTCCTGAGACAAATCCCTGCGAGCTTTTGCAGGGGAGCAGCCACACCTCTGAAAGAGAGCAACACAAACCCCTCTTAGCCCAGATCCCGAGTAGAGGCACTGACTCCTGTGAAGGATGTGGGCACAGAGGGAGCCGTGGATTTGGATTTAAAGGTATTTGGGGCAGGAGAATCAAGCGCACACTTATATTTTTATCTGCTAGACATAAATAAATCCTATCAACATCTCAAGCAAACCAAAAGCGAGTGTGATGGAGGGAGCTGGGATTTTTCTGTGCCATATTTTGAAACATGAATGTGCTGCCTGGAGACAGGCCTGGGGGAAGATGCAGGGGGAGTATTTTGCTTCCCGTGTAAGTGATGCTGTTTTCCTTTGCGTAGCTCCCTCAGAAAGCACCAGTTAGAATGTCAGCACATGGCTTTGCTCTCTGGGCGAGGCAAATATAACACTCAGCACCGGGGATTTAAGATCTTAGCTCAGCTCCCTGTTGTGTGTAATTTAGAATGCAGCCTCTAATGACATGATCACGTTAATTTTCTCTTGCTCTCTTACACACTCTGTTTTATTTTTATTTTTCTTCTCCCTCCCTCCACCTCACTGAGAGCACTGACAGCTTGGACAAGATGAGTCAGAGATGCTCAGTAAACAGAGACTATTAAATTTCCCCTTCCTATGCTAAAAAAAGTTGTATCACCTATGCCTAAATAGCCACCTCTTTGAAATTGTAGAGGTGGTTTTCGAGAGGATTTTAACCCTGCTATAATAGACCAGTTGCTTGAAAATATTTAGATCATAAAAAAAAAAAAAAAGGACTGCCTGGACAGACTGATAAAAACAGTGGAAAATGTTGAGTCATGCAGGCCATTAATCAAAAATAAAAAAAAAAAGATAAAACATCAAGGGGATGTTGTTAAGACCCAACTGCCTTTTTATGGGTAGAAAAAATCAGGCTAAAATTACTTTAAAACATAGTACTCAGAGTAAGTGATGGTGAAAAGAGATGGAGAAAAACACCTTTCTATGGTCATAGGTGTTTTGATTTAAAACGGGATGAAAATATTTGTTTAGCTTAGTCCAAACACTTATACGACACATTTAGCTTTAAAAATGCTTGAATCTCCTTGGCATTCTTTTACACTGGCATATGGAGTGATAAATGTGCCACAGTTTCTCAATTCTGCCCTTTACATTCTAATTAAAGGAGAAACAACCCACTTTTCTGACTGTTTTCCAGAAGGAGGAATGATGAAATTTATGCTGGTTTGTGAGTTAGAGCCTTCTCCCACTTTCCCTTCACAGGACCTGAGAGAACAGAATCTATTTCATAACTGTTAGAGGCAGGAATCTTCTAATGAGAGAATCTTGACATGAAAACATCACAGCTTATTTCTTATCCTGGGAGAGGGTAAACAATGGAAGACTTCTTGTGTTCTCTAGTAATGGTGGTGATTTGGACGAGCAAAAACCAGAATCTTGCTCTCAAAGGCTAATTTGACACGTGCCTAATCATTCTAATTGAGACCAAATTAATGTTCCAGTACTGTTCCAGAGTTTTATGTGGAAAAATACACTTAATATTCTCAAAGGAAGTTTTTTTACGTATCACTCCAGTTTATCATTCCCTCACAGAACCAGAGAGTGGAGAGGACCCCTGAGTGCTCCTGTTCCAACGCTTCTGCTGCCTGGTAATTGTAATTAATGACACTAAATGCCCAGAGCCTGTCCTCTGGGTGTTGCTTCTATTTGTGGGAGCTTTATCTTGCCCAGATCCGGCAGAATGTGCAGAAGCCAAAAGCAGGGCTGGACAAAACAGTGTCAGAACCAAGGGCAGCTCCAGCGAGGCCCAGGAAGTGCTGCCTGGTGAAAATGGGCATTCTCACCAATGGGTTTCAAACCAAACTCGATTTCAGGCATTTTTCCCAACAGAAGGAGAGCATGGGAACATTCACCTGAGTCAAATAATATCAGCAAGGTGATTGCCTGTAGTGGCCATCCAGGAAAAGGCCAACAGGGACAGAATTTGTGCAGCCACCAAACTGACAGATCTTCAGTGAAGCCATTTGATTGAAAACAAATGCACTTCTGCTCCGTGTCCCACAGCAAGCATTTCCTTTTGGCTTTGGATGTCAGTGCTTCTCACTCACATTGCAGGACTTCCTCCCATTTCCCATCTCCCACCATCGCTATTCCTGCTTGAGGAATCCCTGCTGTCTCAGTCCTGCCCACAAGAGAACTTCCCTGCACTCCTTACTGGGTTTTTTCTCCCTCTTCTGTTTATCATTTCCAATCCATCTGTGTTTTTTGAGGTGGGACAGTGGCAAGTCACAGTTCCCTCAAGTATTCATTGTAAGACTGTAATTAAGCAGCAGAACACCTTCTAATCTTCCAATTTCTTCTTAATCCTTTTCCTCTTACTTTCTTACATTTTCAGTGTCTTTTCTTGCTAATCCTGTGTTCTTAGAGAGCCACAAGATCATCTTCCATATATTATCTGAGAGGTAACAGCTAATTCTAAAGCTGTAATTGAGTAAGCAAAGGAATTTTTCCTGACTATGCATTGCTTTGCACTTCTTGGTGTTGTGCATTTAATTTTCTCATCACTCAATGAGATCTTTGAAGCCTGCTTTAGATTTTAGTACCCTGGAAAACCCAGTGGGTTTCACCCTTTCCAAACTCAGTGGTTTTCACCCTTTCTTGCAGAACATTCCTTTAAGAGTACCACTCCCGAAAATTGTGCTTGGTCACCTCAATATTAGCATTGCTTCTTTGTGAAAACTTTCCACTTCTTCCTAACCTTTTTTGTTTGTTGAAAGATTAGTCCATGCAAAGGCTTTTCTTTCTGTTCTGAGGGAATTTATTTTCCTGAAGAGCCTTCGGTGAGATGTCAGAGGTTTGACATCTCCCACTGCAGTGCACTTATGTAATTTTAGCTGATACACTGATTTCTTTTAAGAGCTCTAGGAGATTTCACTTAGCCCTTCTGTGATGGCTGAATCTTCTCTTTTTGCTTTAACTCACATTTTTCCACAGAATTTTCTGCTCTCCTAAAGTTCTTGTCCTCATCTGGTTTTAGAGCTCCTTTGTTTATGTGTTTGTTTTTCCCCCCACCAGCTATTATGCCTAATAACGTGGCTTAGATCATTTTAAGCAAATATGGGATGCACAGAACGAGCTAAATGGGGGAAATAGGAGAGCTGTCACTGTAGATTTTAAAGAGAAGCCAATTAATAAATGCAGCTTTCAAAACAAGGTCTGAAAATATTAGAGAAGCTGACTGGGCTGAAAGCAGCAGAAAGTGGTTTAGGTCTGGCTAATTAAACAGGAGCATTAAATTCCCTGGGTATGTCTGTGCACAGTCCTACAGACGAGGGGGTGATTTTTCATAGCTGTGTTTATTCCTTTTCTTTGTAGCTGCTCACTGCTTCTCCAATTTACAGCTGGAGCAGATATTGTTGCATAACTGAGTTTGTCGTTGCATGTGGATGGGATTTTCACATGGGAGCAGTGAAAGGGCTGCTCAGTGTGCAAAACCTTCGGAACTTTCTCCGGGAGAATTCGATTTCACGCATCCCAAAGGTACAGGCTTGCCATTTGTTGGAGTGACACTTGTGGCACTGACTGGCTGCTGCTGGAAGCGTGAAAATGAAAATGCTTGTGCTTAGTGGCTGTGTGGAGACAAGGCCCAAACCCTGACTCCGTGGTGGCACAAATTCCCACATAAAGAGGAAAACAGGAGCTACGAAGGGAAGGGCATTATTTCTATTTTTAACCTCTCGATTTTCCTTCTAAGAGCTGAGTGAGAAGGGCCACGCTCCCCATGGCAAACCCAGCATTTGCCCCGTTGTTTCCAGTCACAGCCCTGCAGGGAGGGCAGCTTTTGCAAGGCACTGACCTCTGTTTATGACCAATTGCAATTGTAAAAGCACTGCTGACCCATATGGAAAAATCCTGCCACCGTGTTCAGTTTCCAGCACAATCCCCAGTTTTGTTTTTCTCTGGATGCATTAGATACTGTGCAGTAGAAATATCTGCTCCAACAAGGGAATTGTGAGAAAATCTAATAAATTGTAGATGGGAAAGGCAAGAAAGAGCTCACACACTGGGAGCTTACACAGGTAGAGAAGCTGCTGTTGTTCTGGGCAGCAGACACCTCCAGCAGCTGGAAATCAGCACATTTCAGCCCCAAAAAACCCCTCTCTCCTCTGAGCATGGTGGTTATGCACAATTACAGCATCTATCCACTTTTAATTCAAGTGGTTTTGGTTTTTTTACTGAAAGACAGATTCATATCAATAGCCTCTAACTTAGCCTCAAGTTTTTTGCCATATTACAGAATCACAGTCTGGTTTGGGTTTGGAGGGTCCTTAAAACTGATCCAGTGCCACTCCCTGCCATGGCAGGGACACCTTCCACCATCTCAGGCTGCTCCAAGCCCCATCCAGCCTGGCCTTGGGCACTGCCAGGGATCCAGGGGCAGCCACAGCTGCTCTGGGCACCCTGTGCCAGGGCCTGCCCACCCTCCCAGGGAATGATTCCTTCCTAATTTCCACTCCAAACCGACTTTCTCTCTGTTTGAAGCCATTCCCCCTGTCCCATCACCACATGCTCTCCAAAAAAGTCTCTCTCCATCTTTCCTGCAGCTCCTTCAGGCCCTGCAAGGCCACAGTGAGGTCACCCCAAAGCTTCTCCTCTCCAGTCTGGACAGCTCTCGCTGCCTTTCCTCCCAGCAGAGCTGCTCCATCCCTCTGCTCATCCTGGTGCCTCCTCTGGGCTCTCTCCAGCAGCTCCAGCTCCTGCCTGTGCTGAGACAGGGCTCGAGCAGCTCTGCAGGTGGGGTCTCACCTGAGCACGGGGGCAGAGGGGCAGAATCCCAATCCCTTTGCTGCTGCCCACGCTGGGGATGCGGATTTCTGTGTTGGGACAGGTCCAGCTCTCACCCACAGCACCCCAAGTCCTCCCAGGGCTGCTCTGGTCACCCCAGCCTGGATTGGTTCAGCAGATGCAGCAGCAGAGGCCTGATTTACAAACAGGTGGTGCTTGTAATGCACAGTCTCTGCAGCTGAAAGGTCCCTAAATATTGTTTTCACCAGGCTTTGTTCTCACAAATCACTGTCTCTCCAAGTGGCATCAGAGTGGGAAGGCAGCTGGCAATATCATGTGAATCAGAGTGTGACTGCTGGCAAAATATTCCAAAAACAGCGAGCGTCACTGGAGCCCTAGAGATTGAGGATTTCATCTGGGAGGTTTCTCTGCTTTTCTGGGAGAGCTGGGCTCTGATCTTTGAGATATTTAAAAAAAAAATAGTTGTAGTATTCATCTGTGTCAAGAAAAGCTTCCAGATGAAAACAGTGCTAGCTAAGGCTGCCTTCATGGCAGAGGGAAACCTTTGGAAAAGAGGCAGGAAGCATAAAGTAACGAGTGGGTGCCTCCTATGGCAACAGGGGGGGCTTTTAATTACAAGGTGCAGCAAAATCTCTGGGTCACCTGCTTTCCCCACGGGCCCAGGTCAGCACCCCTGTGTCCTTCGTGCCAGCCCTCCCCCAGACAATCTGGCAGCCCTGATTCTTTGCACTGCTGCCCTTGTTCAACCCCCTCATCTTTCAATTTTCTTATTTACCAGAAATGCCATTACAGAATTTGATTCCAGCTCCCCATGAAGGCAGGGAAATAAACAGGGAAAAAACCAGGACCTGCTTCTGTTTTATCAATGGTCTAATCTAAATATTTAACTCTAAATTTGGCTGTCTCCCACTAATGGATACACAATACTGTTAGGTAGGTGCAGTCCGCTCTTTCCAACAGATAATTTGGATAAAAAGACTCTTCTGGTGCCTGCTTTGAGGGAAAGCAGCAGCATGAAATAAAAATGTGGGGCCTGTGTTTGTCACAGGCGTGGTCTCTGCTGCCTTCCATGTGTGGTGGTTGCTCTTAAGAAATAAAAAGCTTAAAAAATTTCCAAAGTGACCGCAGAGGTGAATTAAGGAGAGTGCTCTTTGTTCAGCTGCAGGTATCACTTTTTCTTCCCCCAGGGGAAAAGAGAGCAGAGGACAGGTGAGTGGAAAGGTGGGAGCAGCGTGTGCTGCCTCCAGGGACACTGTGGGTAGAGCATCATCCCCTTGATGAGCATCTGCTGCCTCTGGGAACAGTCTGTTCCTGGGCTCTGGGGTTGCCCCGACCCAGCAATTCTCTATGATTTCCTTTGTTCCAACAGGATAATTGTAACTGGAACACAAGATTGGAGCTGGGCTCTTTCTGAGCCTTTGATTTTATTGGGAGGTTGGGAGGGAGGGAAACCTTTTGCTTTCAAGTGTAAGACAGAATCAGCACTTTGTATGTTTTGCTTGTATTGCTTTTTTAAAAAGTTCTTTTACACATAACTGGTGTTGAACCCTTTCCATTGAAAAAGGTGAACAGAATTGATTTTTCTCTTCGTGCATATTTATCTCCAGAAAATCATTTGTACATTCTCTAATTTGTGTTAATAGGAAAAGTCCTCAGATGTATTCTATCAATCTCTTTGAAGGCTGGTACATAATTTCCATCAGGAAAGTCTAAGAGGAATATAAAGCAGACTTTTTAATTTTTTTTTTTTTTAACTAAATGAATAAAGACGTGGCTATAGACGTGGCTATGCAAGATTCAGGACCTGTCCCTGGAGAAAACCAAAGCTAATACAAAAGTATATTGATTTGGGTTGAATGCCAATTTTGCTCAGAGCAAAACCCTTGCTCATTAAAGTGGTTCCTCTGAAATAAAAGCAACATAAATGCTGTGTATTTTTACCTCTCTGCCCACCTTCCCACTGCTGTCCTGGTGTTCTTCTGCCCCTGTTTCTCCTCAAGGGGAGGCAGCGTGGCTGTGCCCACCTGAACCCTGGGCTTTTATTCCTTTCTTTAACACAGCAGGTCAGTTGCTGGTGGAATGCTCTGGGTCTGGGTGTATCCTGTCAGGAATACAGAGCTGGGACAGCCCTTGCCCTGAGATCTGGCTCTGGCTGTGGACCTTTAATCTGATAAATATTATCCCTCTGATCTTGCCATGGTATCTTGTGTTTAAGGAATTGAGTAACCTGAGGTTGAACCAAGCTTGTTTAAGGAGGCACTGAGCGAACACAGTTTACTTTCCCCTCTCTAACCATTTATTCTGCAGGGCCAACCATCAGAGCTCTGCTCAGGCAGGACAGGTAAAGACCATTTCTGCTTCGTAACCAAAGATCCAGACCAAACTCCAAGATTCCCGTGGAGATTCCCAGCGGTGCTGGTTCCACGGTGCTTCCTTCGATGAGACCTGAATCTGCCTCTGAGTTTTGCTGTCTCTTGCTATCAGGAAATAGTTGAAGAGAAATAATAGATTTATCTTTAAAAAAAACCCAGCAGCTTTCCAAGCTGGGGCTGTTTAAAAGCATGGCAGCTCTCAAGATTTTTTCCCAATGTGTTTTTATTTACATCATGGGCTTTTGTAACCATCTACAGGTGGGTTTGTATTGTAACCAAAAAAGGTCATGACTTGATAGGATAACCATGTTTTACAATTTAAATTATTATTAAAACCAAAGAAACCACACACACTTTTTCTCTCTAGTAGGAAAATTTGGAGAGGCTTTTGAAAGCTTGTGCAGGATTCTGATCTCACTTGTGTGAATAGAGTGACACCAAAGAAATAAGACTGAGAAAGGGAATTGTGCATTCCAATTTTTATAAAGACATCATTGAATATTCCTGCTATGATCAGTCTAATTAATTCTAATTATTTAAGGCTTTCAGATGCAAACAGCCACGGGCAAGCCATCGAGTAGCATGTAAATACTTGAGAAGGAAAGATATCAAAGATATGGATTTATTTCACTCATTCATGGAAGCTTATTAAGGATATGGCAATGTTGTCAAACACTTGTTAAGCTCTTAAATATCATCTGAGTTTGGAATCCTCAGGCAAACCAGTCAAAGTGTTCTCTCTCCCTCTTTGGGATTGTTCAGTATTTCTTACACTGACCTCAGCAGAAATTCAGCGGAACAGAAGTAAAAATCGAATTTTCTTTCAAACTCCTTGACGTGCATTTAGCAATCTTTTGAAATGATGAAAGGAAATGAAAATACCTATTCTTGCTGTAAATCCCTCTCTGAGCTCTGCTGGTCTGCAGTGGCATCGTGCCAGAGCAGGCGGGGAGGAGAGCCAGAGCAGAAGCACTGCCCACAGCACACTGTGGGTTTCTGTTTAGAAAGTTTAGAAACAGTTTTGAAAGCCACTTCTGTAGCATTTGATCTTAATAATCTTTATTTATAGTTACTTTATGGGGAATCAGTAGGAGATTTCCATAGTTAAGGCCTTTGTGGTCACGGATCAGGTTATAAGAACTTTCCCAAACAAAGGAAGATGGAAATGCAATTGTTGGCAAATTCTTAGATAGGAAAGGAAATCTGGAGAAAGCAAGACTGTCTGGAATGCTGCACGAAAAATGACCTTGGGAAATTCATTTGTGCCTCATAGTTTGGTGTTCTATTTGCAGAGGCAAATGCTGACTCCTCTATCTGCCTCTGAATCATCAGATGGCAACTCACGAGCTCATTTTGTATTTTTGGGCCATGCCCAGCATGGAAACCCAGCACCAGCTGGAATGCCTCCACACAGCACAAACAACCCCCTTTCACAGACCCTCATTCCCTCATCCCCTGGGCAGATCTGCAGCCAGCCCTGGCAGGCAGCGTTTCTGCAGCCGTCTTTAGGAGCAAACACGTCAATCCTGACCTGGAAACTCTTCTGGCTGTGTGTGAGCAGTGGGTGAAGGCTGTAAATGCCCTCTGCCTTGGAGTGGCAGGGACAGCATTCCCATATCGCATCCCTGTGGGGCTCTGGGCTGCTCAGGCACGCGCTGAGCCCCGACACGTTCCGGAGGAGCTGTGCTGCTGCCTCGGAGACATCTGGTGACAGAGCACTGAAATCTGCTCCTCTGGTTTATGGGCTTCATGTGGGTTCATTTCTGACAGATCTTATTAAACTGAAATAAACCCCAAAGTATTCCTGCGAGTATTTTCTTGCTTTTGCCTTGTTTTCAGGTTTCCCCTTCAGTCTAACTTCGCCCTGTGCTGCACAATAAATGTTCTGAGATCACCCACATTGAGCTGGTTTAAATCCTGGAATTAGCAGGCCTTTCACTAATTTATATCATGTGAAACACTTCTATCAAACTATTTATCTTTTGACTATCAGCTGTTTGGGGTTTTTTACTGAATTTTGAGGAAGTCTTTATGTTTTACAGAGGTACTCTGAAATTACCTGGGAGAATGAAAGGAACAGCTTTAATGTACTTAGTCAGATGTGTATTTGTCTAGGATTGCTGGTGGCCTGCTAGAAACAGAAAAGATGGAATACTTAGGATTATCACTCTGAAATACTTAGGCTGTAGCTTTCATTTTATTTTAGGTGTTTGGAGAACCAGTAGGATCAATCTAGAGCTAACAAAACTTACGAGTCACATCATTACAGAAAATTTCCTTACAATCCATTTTTTAAATTATTACTTTTATTTTAATCTCCCACTTCGAGTGCAGAAAGAATCCTGGCGAAAGGATTATTACAAACCTTGTTATTTTCTGCTCCTAGTATGAAGTGCACCACTTCCACGTTTCCTGTCCTGCCACAAGCACATAGCAGCATTCCCAGTTCCGAGTGTGCTGGGGCTGGTGGGAGTGTGGACAGGGCATGAGAGAGAAAAAAACCTGTGTGTGCCAGAGGTTGGCCAGGCTATTTAACACACACAGCAGAGAGGGTTTAAATGGATTTTACAGCCTTCCTGACGGACCTGTTGAAAACAGAGCAGAACAATGAGGGAGGTGTTTGATGACAGAAAGGTTTGGCAGAACAAACCTCGGTTGCCAGTAAGGCATAAAATCCAGAGTTCAGTTTCGTAGCAGTGGCAGCAGTGTTTGAAGATTACTCCCCCTCTCACTCAAACCCTGCTCCTCTCATTGTTTAGAGCTTCCTGCAGTGATAAAGTCCTTTTCCTCTCCCAGCACTGATGTGCTGCCATACTCTTCCTCTTTTTAGAGACTTTCTGTTGCAATATAATCTGAGCTGGGTGAGAACCCTAGGGCGCAGGGGTGAAAACCTCCATGAGAAACTGAACGTGGCAGCACTCAACAGAAGCAGTTTCATACCAGATCATTGCAATCAAAGACACAAATAACTTCTGGGCACAGCTTATTCTTGTGTTTCACCCAGCCAGCTACCAAGCTACCAACACTTTTAGCAGTTGCCTTTCTTTATTTCACTGGCCAAACTCCAGATATTTGTGTTATCCCTGAGCAAAAGGGCACCAGTACAACGTGCTCTGTGCTGCTGGTGGCTGCTATCCATCAGCATCCTGTCGTGACTCAGTCCTTCCAGCTCCATTCAGAGCAATATTCTGCCAGGTCATCTTTTACTGATGAATGTGAGAAATGTTCAAAAAAAAGAGATGGAAACTGATTCTGAAAGTGCAGAGCTGGACTGACTGAGGCACAGAGTGAATGGCAATGAGCAGTCATCACAGAATGTCCCTCCAAGGAAAATCCAAGCAGCAGCAGTGGGCTTTTAGCTTAGTGCACCATTTGCTAAAGTCAAACTGCCTCTGGCTCAGAGAAAATGAAAATGCCATTACTGGCCTTCAGGAGAATGCTGGAACAATATGTGTGCTGCTCCTTTCGAGAGTATTTGCTTCCCATCTGACACACACATTAAGAACCAAGAGTAAATACTCAGATATCTTAATTATCTTGCTGCCTTCATTATGCTGCGCTTGGTTTTCATCTTGGGAAGCCATATGTGAAAGGCTTGCAGGGTCAGCCAGACAGAAAGTCTGGTTTGCCTTCCTAGAAACAAAATAGAAATCACTTCTAGAGCAGAGGTCAGGCCAAAGAGGGATTCTGGCGTGGCAGCCTTTGATAATACTGACACTGTGCAGCGTTAATTCATAGTGCACACAGCTTTTATTTATAGTTAGCAAATATGTGCACCTTTGAGCCTTATCTAACCTTTAAAAAATAGCTTAAAATTCGAAGTCACTGGTAGAGGGCTCATCTGCAGAAAAGCAAGGAGCTGAACTGCTTTTGGGTTTGCTCTCCTTTCCTGCAGGCAGCGAGATGCCGGCTCCTTACGTCAGCAGCACAAATCCCATTTGCATTAATAATGCCACAGTCGATGCAGTGGAGTAAAAGATGCAATTAAATTTCCCTCAACAGACACAGAGCAGGTTGTAAAGTGCTAAAAAGTAAATCTGGCAAACGAAGTGCCCAGATGAGCAAACCAAGTGCCGACACAGAGAGGGGGTTCCTGGGAAAATCAGGTTTCACTTGTGATAATTCAATGTCTGATTCAGGAGATCTTTCCTGTAGAGTAGTAGGCAAAACTATTTCACCATATATTTAATCCTCTCTGACATTAATTGTCTGAGAATTGTCTTACGTGGGTAACAAGAAAGACAATATTGAAATAAAGATTTCTTAGCAATCTTCCCTTAGCAACTCCTGAATTATTTCTGATGCTCTGAGCCTTTCTCAGTCCAGACTTGCACTTTAGCTGCTGTCACAGAACCTTTCAAGACAAAAAACCCCCCAAAACAACACCCCCACCCTCCGATCTAGAAAGGATGGGTCTTGCCTAATTAGCAATTAACTGGTTTTTAATCAGCACAGTCGAAAAAATTGTAACAGAATGAACTTGAATGTGAGCTAACTACTGCACTAGATGTGCTGGTCTTTGACTCTCAGTGACAAAAGACTGCTATGGCATTTCGTTGACATTTGGAAGATTTCATGAGTGATCTCAAGCAGTCATTAAGTAAACTTTGAAGAAGACTAGACTAGACTAGACTAGACAAATATGGTGTTTGTGTTTTGCAGGTTTCACTCATTATCATTCCTAAAATTAGTCAGGGAGTTTTAACTCATTTTGATGTTGCTTTAGCTTATTTTCCCTGTAGCTAAATTGAGTAAAATGTGCCTCATACAGGAAATTAACTTCTCAGACTCTGGAGAAAAACTGTGTTTGTTGACATCTGGTACTCCCTGAGTTTTATGCCACTATCCAGGCTGGATGCAGATTCAAATTTGAATATGCAACATCTCCACAGTTAGGGCTGTAACAGGTCTCTAGTGGTCACACGGTGCAGCAGAGCTCCATCCCTTTCATGCCACTGAAATCCAAAGGTTCTTCTTGACCAAAAAATGTTTTCCTTCATGTATTTCTGGTACTCCTTCATCTGTTGGATGTAGAAGAACAACCTTTCTTGGTGTTGTTTAACTTTCTGTCTCCTCTTCAGAGTCAGGAAGTTTGCAGAGGTGATGCCGCAGCTGGAAGCGAGCTGGGAAGGGAATGGGAATATTCTGCAGCAGGAATATGCTGCAGCAGGAATATTCTGTAACAGGAATATTCTGCAACAGGAATATTCCACAGCAGCATGGGAAATCCAGCTTTGTGTCCATCTGGAGCCATCCTGACCCCTGGCAGGGAGGATACCACACCTCCACCTCAGTGCATTGCTCCTTGCTCCTCTCTTCCCTCAAAGCCACATGGAATTCCCTGCATTAAAAGGTATAACCCAAGCTTTATATCTTGTTCTGCACACAGAACTTCAAAAGTGGCAATTAGGCAGCCACTTAATTTGCAACGAGCCATTTGTCTACCAGAGAAGCCGAAGCAAGGAAGACTTGTTTGTTAATGGCTTTGTCTCACTGCTGGGGTTTTGTGGCTGTTTTGTTCCATCATTCTTCCTAACAGGCAGCAAGGGAACCGAAATGAAGTTGTTCCTGGTGTGCAGGGAGTATTTGGGACAGGATCCACCCAAAGCTTTGCATTTTAATCCGGCTCATGTTTGCAGAAGAGACCAAAGCGTTTTCTCCGTGATCTCCCCCATTGCCGCATATTTTGCTGTGCCACTTCCATCCTAGAGCATTCTCAGACCATCTGGAGCAAATCTGTGTGCAAAAGGAAGATGGAAAAAAGCTCCACGTTCCTTATGGAAATCTATTCCATGAGCTCCTCCTCTGAGCGAGGCTCTCAGGTTTTGGCCGTGTTTTTCTCAGGATGGATGGGACTCTGCTGCTTATGCAACAAAGCGACGAGTTTGCCTTTTGGAGTAAAAAGTAGGGTAACTAAGCAACAAAAAATCATCCTTGCCCTGAGCACAAATTGCTTTCTGATCGTTAGGATGCTAACACCAATACTTTCAAGAATTAAACACTGTGAGCAAGCAGCTTTCAGCCTTCTCATTCCCATTTTGTTGTTTTAGTAATGCTCAGATGGTTTTAAATCCTTTTTTTCTTGCACAGGGAGAAGCCATGGTCCAGCCCTTTGCTCTGACCCACACAGCTTCCAACCAAATGCTGTTGTCTTCCCCGGGATCCTGGCTCAGTGTGTTTATCTGCAGGTGTGAATCAGGATACAGGCTGAAGGCACTTTGGTTGGGTGGGATTTTATTCCCTTAATTCAGATGTGTTGGTACCATCCCAGTGCTAGCCTTTAAAAACTTCATGGGAAGTTTTAAGCCAGGGTGTGCTGATGCCTCAGCTGCTGCTTGGCCTGGTGGTCATCTCCAGACAGGGGCTTTTAATAAGCCAAGAGCTCTCATAAAGCTTCATATGGCTTTCCACACGCAGAACACAGGACAGGGCAAGCCTTGGTTGGAAATACCACCTTGAGACACATGAGCACTTTCTTACATAGCAATATGTGCTCTGTGTGATGAAGGAATTCAGTTTAAAAATACCATTTAAAAAATTAAAAGAGAATATTGTAGTCAAATTCTGAACCACAGGCTTTTTAGGGGCCACAAATGGCAAAAGGGACTTTATAAACTGTGGAGGATGAAAATTTCCAGACTTATTTCAATGCAGACTTTTCAATTTTTAAGTTATTTCAATTTCTGTTCATGTAAACAAAGGCTTAAGTAGGAAAGAGGGCTGGTGTGGCCACAACAAGGCCATGAGGAATTTTGGCATATCTCTTGTTTCCTCTGGGGAGGAGGAGCATAGATGCAAAGTTTGGCACTGCTTTGTTTCCTTCCCTTTGGGACACGCTCTATCAGCTGGGGGCTGCCTGCCTGTGCCCCAGACAGAAATTTGGTGCTGTAAATACACTTGCACACCGATATTGAGAGCTTTGGGTGAGGAAACTGTATGTTGGTATGGAGGGAAGGTTGTCAGATAAGTACACGCCAGAAATCAGCGCTGAAGGAATTACCAAAACCAGGAATTAAGGAGAGGATAACCAAAAAATCCCTAAACAAGAGGAGAGGAGGTGCTTAGCAAGGAGTAGTCTGGCAAGTGGCCAGAGAGAAAGCATCTGAAATAAAAACACTGCAGAGAGCAGAGGTGCCCATCAGAATGGAGACAGAGTTATCCACAATTCCCAGTGTCTGCAGACCGGGGCAGAGAAGCTGAAGGATAAATTCCAGATGTGGAAAATCCTAAATGCAAGGAACAGGAGAAGGTCTGCTGCAGTAACACAGCCGAGTGGGGAGCTGTGTCTGCAGGCCCAAGGGAGGGGGAGCGTTTTGGGGTTTGTGTCCATGCAAGCTTGGGCAGGACTAAAATCACATCAGAGCTGGGACAAAGAAAGAGAGTTTGCAGGAAGGGTTTTTCAGAGGATGAGATCCTGACCAAGCTGTGCCACTTGCTGGGTTGCACTGGCATTAAAGGGAGGAGGGAACGAGGGTGAGTTTAGAGCAGCAAAACCCCTCGTCCGGGACAGTGGGAGCAGGGCTGGGAGCAGAGGGTGGGAGTGGGATGATGGACGATGGAAGGTGAGCTGAGGACAGAGGAGAGAGGGGTTAACAGCCTCCCTGCATCCCATGGTTTGGGGATTTACAACTCCCTTCCTTTCCATCTGTGCTTCTCTCACGCCCCGTGGCACGTGTGGGTCTGTTCCTAACCAAAGCACTTTCACTGTACCCTTCTGTCTGGTAGGAGCTGCAGAACCTCACTGTTCCATGACAATTCAAGATCTTGGGAGAAATAACAAGAAATGGGATTGGATTTATTAGGATGGAAGCAAACAGTTGCATTTAACTGCTTTACTACATCGATACCCCAATGAATTTTTAGTAGACCTTGTTTTAAACCTGACATCTTTATCAGTTCTGAGCGAGTCCATGCAAAGCCATTAGAGGTTATTAAAGTACAATTTCCCAATCTACCAGGAAGATGGCAAAATGAAAATCCAGGGCATGATCATGCTTCAGCCTCTTGGTGCCTCAGTGAAATGGGTACCAGTTCCTCCTCCCAGGCATCCTGAATTCCTTAATTAGTACCTCAAGTGCTGAGTGATTCGGTTAGGTTATGCAATTACAAAAGTATGAATTTAGCATTAATGTTGTCCCTGGAACTTCACAGTTTTTCCTGAGTTTTTCCTGAGTTTTTCCTGAGTTTTTCCTGAGTTTTTCTTACCATCCTGGCACTAAACTCTGGCTGCACTGCACTGATTTCCACAGTTGAGCTCAGTTTCCTGTGTTGTGCTGCTGGAGAACGATCTGAGATCTCCTGCCTTGCTTTTCATTAAGAAATTGATTGCTTTACTGAGTCCGACAGAAAAACATTCTTTTAGCAGCTTGAGATAAATCTGCAGCACTCGAGTTTGAGTAAAAGGCATTTTCATTTGTTGTTTCCTTATGGCAAAGCCTCCGTAACTCTTTCCCATTTCATAAATTCATTGTGTAGAGACACGAAGGAAGCACAGACGAGAACCTTTGTCACAGCTCTCAGGAGTTTTCCCTTTCCCTCAGTATTTCTGAGGGCTTTCACTTGCAGGGAGCTCATCCACACGGTGAATATCTCCTCAGAGTAAACTGAAGCACTGTCAAATGCAGCATGGGATGGAGATATTGGGGAGCTTTTGTGGTTGTGTTTCACAGGCTCTGCAGAGACCTGGGCCTTTGTGGAGGACAGCTCCTCCAGGCTGTGTGGGATGGGAGTACCCAGTGCCTTTGGAAAAGGCAGCAGGTGATATTCCTAATTCCTCTGCAGCCACCCTGCGCTCCTCTCTCTGCCTCTGAAGAAGGAAGGGATGGGACTGTGCTGATTTGTCAATGATTTTGTGTTCCCAGACTTCTCAGTGTGTAACTTTCCCGTGTGCAGCTTCTCCTTTGGCTCTGCCAGGTGCTGCTCTTTGCTCCCAGCCCCAAACACCTCCAGAGTTACACCAGCACATCACGGATTTTTAGAGTATTTCCTCTTTCACTCCCTTCTTCCAAATAAACTTTACATGTTGTAAAATTGCTGGGAGTAAATCTGCCACGAGATAGGTTGGGAGTGCGCCTGGTAGATATTGGATAGGATTTAATGGGAATGAAATATTTACAGAAGCTGATAGCTCTACAGATTTCTCTGCACAGTTCTGGGGACAGAAACCCTCTCCTGGCTGGCCTGGCCCCTGCGGAGTGCTTCAGGCACAGGGGGAGTTTCCCTGAGGAAAGTGAGATCAGGGATGTGTGTGTAAGTGCTCTGCTGGACTTCAGCCCTGCAAACACTCTGCTTTCATTTCAATTCCCTTCTTAGTGTTTATTTTTACATAAGGATATGAATCTTCACAGATTCATCGCCTCAGATTGTGACACCAGCAGGAGAAAATATCAATCTGCAAGTATCAATCAATACCTACAAACTGAAATGAAGGCTGGGGGGTTTTTTCATTCAATAAATATTTAAGAACTGCCCTTAAGAACCACTAAACCTCTTCCATTTGTAATAAATTACCTCCAAAAGCAAATTTACTTCTGGGCTAATGGGAACCAGTGTGTTCTGTTCTGTGATCAGTTTTATGGAGGGAAAAAAAATAAATTTGAAAGCTTACCTGAGTCCTTTCAACCACCTGAGTCCATGGAGCTGCTTCAAGTGGAAATTAGCTCTGGGATGAGCTGTTTGATTTAAATGACTGCTTATGAGACAAAAGGTGTGAGATGTGAGTAAAGTCTCTGCCTCTGAAACTTGGATGTCACTATAAAATAGAGTTTCTTTATTTAGCCCCTTTGGTGAAGACAGTAAATCAAAATACTGATTAATACCAAGTCATTCTCTGTCAACGCCTAATTGGGTCAAAATAATTAGCTTTAGTGAAACTATCATTAAATTAATAATTTATTTCAAACAATGACCAAAATAGGAATAATTTACACAATTAATTGAAGTGCCGAAAATTTAAATTTTATTTTAAAAAAAAGCAGCAGCTCCACCAATAAACATCTCAACCAGGAGTAAGAAAATCAGAGTGTTAACAAAAAAATCAGATATGCAAACAGCGTAAGATCGTGAGGCACGAGTTCACAGGACAGCATTTACAGCAACAAAACCTTGATGGTGAAGATGAAGAACAAATGAATATAAAACCCATTTAGTGAGACCAAGCAGATGCATGGCAATAAATGCTCATTCCTGCTTTTCTCAGATAAACCCACAGGAGGTTTTCCTGCGCTCGAAACGGCGGAATTCCCCCGCTGGAATCCACCCAGGATGGTTTTGCCTTGGAGCTGGCACTGGGTGGTTTGTGCTTGGCTCTCTGGCAAGAACGAGCTCTTCCAAGAGCTCAGAGCTCTCCTGGGAGCTTGTTTTCCCCCGTGGTGATGAGGAGCAGCGTGTGACAGAGCTGCTGGAGCTGGCTCTGGGTCACCCCTCTGAGCTGGATACAGAGCCCAGCCCAGATAATTCCTTCATTCCAGGGACTGGGGCCCGCCTGCCACTCTGTGCTCCCAGGCAGAGTTTCTGGCACGCTCTGTGTTTGATCTGAGAAGGGAAACACCACGAAATGTTTTGGGTTGGGTGGTTTTTGGGTGTACTTTTTTTTTTGTTTGGTTGGTTTTGTTTTTTTTTTAAATTTTGTGGGGTTTCAGTGGGAGTTTGAGACTCAAAGAACCTTTTTGTTTGTTTGTTTGTTTTTTAATGCTTAAACGTGTTCAAATATGTTTTTTTCCCCCTTTACATTCCATGTTACCGGGTCCTTATTTTGCATATTCATAATATTGAACAGTCTGAGTGTCAATGACTCCCCTGGGTTTTTCTCCCCTGGCAGTAATTGACAAAACTTTCAAGCTGTTTTAAGTCAAGATTTAATTCTACAAATTTTCGGTGGAGCAAAGCCTTCTTTAGTCACTTGGCTCCTGGAGAAATACCTTGTGCTTGCTTTAGACTGCCTGTGTTAAAATGAGTTTATTTAATGAAGCAGCCATAGCAGAGTTCTAACAGCCACGAAAAGAGGGTGGAATAAGAATGCAATTCGGACTAGAATTTCTGCCAGGGGAGTTCTGAGCAGCTGTGAAAAGAGAGAATCGATCCCTTTGGGGGTAAACTGATGGAGGGAGGGAGGGAAGAGTGACTACCGAGGTCACAGTGTTTTATGCTTTGATGGACAGGATGATGAGAGATAAACCAGGCTTATCAACAAGGAGGCAGGTTGTGCAGAAGTCAGATGTGTTACATTGGGGACCAGAGATCTTTGATGGGTGATGATTTATTTATTTACTGCACCCATTTCTGAGTACCGTGGGATGAAGGATGCTCTCAGATAAGCATCAGCACTGAAGCTCCCTTTGAACCAAAGCTCAAATATAAAACAAAAAGGCAGTGAGAACGTAAGAACTCAGTGTCAGCCTGGATGGCTTCTTGTGTCTCAAATGAAGTTGTTGCCTGATTTGCTAAATTCAGTCTGCGCTCTCTGCACTCGCCTCTTGCAGGAGCAGAGTTGGAAAATAATGCTAAAATTGTTAAAGACAGGTGACCTGGCCTCGCTTGTTTTGACAGCAGGGGAAGGATGTGGCTGCAGAGGGCGTGCAGGTCTGCTCAGCTGTGATTGCAAAACTTCCCATTTATATTGCTAAAGCTTAGAATAAATTGGTTTAAATCATCCTCAGGTAAGTGAATGAGGATAAAAACCCTGCAGGATAAAACTGCGTTTGAGCCCTGAGCATGGATTGCTTTCATTACACATGAAATTAAAATTATCAGCACTATTCTTCTGATTGGGGAGGATCATTTCTACAGCCATAAAATATGGAAAATAGGGATGGGATAGAAGCTAACAGGAGAGTTGTTGCAAAGGTGGTTTTTGTTGTTTCAACGCTTATTTACTTATTTCTTATGAAAGGAAAAAATTGAAATAAAAAGCTCTGAAAGGCCGGAATCATCTCGGTGTGAAAGAACACAGCAACTTGAAATAATTATAACAAAGCTTTCTGAAAGACAAAATGATAATATGAAAATGAACTGCAAAGTATTTTAGGGTATGAAAAACCTCCTCTTATTTAAAATCATGTCTGTGAACCTCTCCCCACGAGGATTGCCTACCAGAAGTGAATTCTACTTTACAGGACCTGACTGCACTCACAAGGCCTCGTTTCAGGGACTCTTTGTTTGGCATGAGACACATCCAACAGAAGTAAGAACAGCATTTAGCTTTTTTTGGGCCTATTGTGGAGGACAGTGAAGGGAATGACTGACTGAGCAAAACCTTTAAAGAAGATTTTGCTTCGAGGCTGCAGTGGTGCCAGCTCCTGACCTGCTGGGAAGGTCGGTGGGGAGAGGTTTCCCCCTCTCACCCACCTCGAGGCTGAGTTTGCCTGGGATGTCTGCAATACCCACAGCTTTTAATCACATTGATGGGGTTTGGAGCAGCCTGACTGCTGCATTTTCGATGGAACTTCTTTGCCCAGGGTGCACCTTTGCTGCTGTGCACTGCTCTCGAGGCCTCTCGCCCACCTCGTGGCTCTCTGATGGTGCCAGCGCGCTGCTCCCGCACGTCCGTGCAAACCCACTGTCTGCTGGAGCAATTCCCACAGGAAATTCCATAAACCTGCCTGGAAGTGAAAGGGAAAGGCACGGAAAATAGATTTTATAGCATCTTTACTGCGGAGTTCCTCTGTCTCTTCAGGCTCCCCAGCTGAAGATTCAGCCACGGAGGGCTCAGCCGGGGGGGAAAGCGTCCCTGTCCCTGCACCACTCTGAGTGTGTCACAGCTTTCATCTCTGCTGTTCCTTTATCTCAGCCAGTGACTCATACTGCAGTGCAACCAGAGGCATCCCATTTGCATCACCTAGCAGCTTATTATTTAGGGCAAAGTAATTGTTGTTGGCATCTTAAAATACCCCACCGAGTCCTTCTGACTTTGTCTGTGAAATGTTGGGATTTTTCCTTTGAACCAAATCTCTTCGGCTTAAATCAGCTTAATACATCCATGAAATCCCCCTGGCTCTTTTATTAATTTTATTTCTAATAATATATATTTTTTTGTTCTTGCTGGTTTTGTAACAGCTGGCAGGGTGTGTGTTTGCAACCCCAAACCTTGTCTGGAGGAACACGTCTGCAATATCAGAGGATGAACATAAAGAGCCCTGGAACCTTGTAGAACTTCCCAGGCTGCCTTCAGACTGAGATTTGCTAATGGAATATATTGCCAAAAGTAGAAAAAGGTTTTCAGCAGGACTGGTAGGTTAAGAGCAGACATTGGGGTATTTGCACCAAGTGTAGCAGTGAGTTTCCTATGGAAACTGAAAAATGCCCTTTCTCCCCCTCTTAATTTTTATGTGAAAATAATTCTTTAAATTTAAGTTGAACTGACTTTGTTTCTGTTTTTCCTGGCCGTTGAATGTATGAAAACCGATTTTCTTACAAAAAACATCTTTCCAAAGTGACTTATCCTGGTTTGTGACTGGGTTATCCCCAGCCTGGTTGACAAGTTTATTCTGCTGGTATCTGCAGGCTGTAATTAAAGGAATTTCAGAACTAATCCCTCTTCCAGATATTTTGCTTTCTCAGTGCTGACACACAACAGGAGGATACCCAGGGAATGCTCCTGCCTTAAAACAACCCAAAGCTGTCCAGGCTGTGCTCCCCAGCTCCATGGCATAAAATGGGTGCCCTCCAAATCTGCCCCAAATCTGAAAATCACTCAATCTGACCTAAAGAGTTG
Organism: Oreocharis arfaki; assembly: GCA_013398015.1. NCBI lineage: Eukaryota > Metazoa > Chordata > Aves > Passeriformes > Paramythiidae > Oreocharis > Oreocharis arfaki. Next base: position 229,430 of record VZRR01004305.1, read on the forward strand.
TGCTTTCCTCTGGGGTGTTTTAGGAAGAATTTTAGTGGTAGTTTTTGAGAGCTTGCAGGCTTTAATCTGTTCCTACATCACACCGTGCTGCCTCTGGACCTGTAGGACATTGTGCCTTGTCACATAGGCTGCCCCTGTGGGGTGGGTGCCTCTTGAAGGGTTAGATTCATCATCTCACCCAAGAAACCTTGTCTTCTCTTTGTCCACAAAACATTCATCCTCATGGGATTCAAAAACCTTGATAAAAATTCGTTATTTGACTTGATAAAGATTTAGTCAAGTGACAAAACGTGACTTTACACAGTAAGGTAATGATATTTTTCAAGCTGCGTTTTTTTCCTCCCCAAGGGTGCTGGATTGCGCTGCAAGAAATAGGGAGCAGTAATATCCACATTTAAAGTGTGTGGGTAAAAAATCAGCTGATCCACAGGGGAGCAATGGCAGTGGGCAGTGGAACCAAGCCCCTCTCTGCTCCCTCTGCTCCACTGCATTTCCTCTGCCAGCGAGATCAATATTAATATTAATATTGCTTTTCTGCCATGTTGCCATTCCCTCCCTCCCCTCAAAAAAAAAAAAGAAAATACAAGAAAGTCTTTGCAAAGCTGTGATTCCAGTCCAGTTAGAAATTGCAGGTAAATTTCAGACACTCCCTGTCTGTCTGTCTGTCTGTCTGTCAGCAGAGCACGCAGCAACAAAAAGAACAAAAGCAGAGGGACTTTGCACACACACATCTGTGCAGGTAACTTTCCTTCCCAAAAGCCCTACGCAGTTTAATCCTCTTCACCCCCAGAGCTGGTTTAAGCTTTGTGTTGTTTTCATCCATGTTTGATGTGCAGCCCTGGAAATGATTGGGGAATTCAGCAGAACGCAGCTTCTGGTGGCCTCAGAGAGCAAAGCAGAAACGCTTCCCTGTGCTGACACAAAGATCTGTTCCTCCCAGCTGTTTGCTTTCACCAGGGCTGAATTGTTTCACATCACAGAGCTCTGAGCCTCGCTGTTTGCGAGGCCCCCTCGGTGAATTTGCCATCCCTGTGATGTGAGAGAGCTCCGTGGCTGGGGGGAATCGCAGGGTTTGTGTGTTTAACCACAGCCAAAGTGCTCCAGGCGTGTCCCAGCTGCCCCCTGGGCTCAGGTCAGTGTTCAGGACGACGCAGAACTGCGGTGATGCAACCCCCTAAAAGATAAGAGAAACAACAATCCATTATCAGAGCGCTCACAAAATGTGAAGGAACCCAGGAAAAACAGCTGTTAAAAACACAGATATTGGTTACTACTCGCAGTGAATGACTGCTCCATGCTGCAATACCATAGTCATCACAATCTATCAAATCTGGGGAGGTTTCTGTGTGCTGCAGGCTGCCACCACTCAGGCCAGGCGACTCAGATGACCAAATTCATCATCCTGTTTTCTCCTTTTTTTTTTCCTTTTCTCCCCAAGGGCTATAATCAGAGCTATTTGTGAGCCTTTAGACTCATTACTGCAGAAAATACATGGTTCTGCTGCCTCATTAATGAACTGAGGGCTGAGAGAACACGCAGTAAAGGATTCCTGGAGACAGAGACATCAGATTTAAGGGTTAATTTACTGCACGAGCCCAGCACTGACTGAAACTCTCGACAGCGTGCAGCAAACTGCTCTATTTTTACAGCTTAACCTCTCCTGCTCTTCATCTGTTAATCAGCTCTATTTTATGCACATGACATTAAAGTTTATGAAGATAATGTTTATAAAGATATCCATGGATGGCCTTGGTGCTCGCAGAGCAAGATTGCTGGGTGCTGTTTTTAGTCCCATTCCTTGGTGGTGCTGCCCTCACCTCCTGGATGAGGCTCGCTGATCTCTCTGCTTCCCACTGAGATGGGGCTGTTGCTCCAACAGAGTGACTCAGCTAAGCTGAATTATTGACTCTTCTGCCTGAATCGGAATATTTTGCCCGTAAATGGAACTAAAACACAGGATATTCTGTAAAAAACATGCAGAACTCACAAGGAAATATGTATTTATGACATGTAAACTTAGCTGATCACTCCCAAGTACTTGCCCAAGTTCTGTGATAAATCAAGATATCTTGCAAGGTGTAAGCCCCTGACTTTTCCTGTCACTCTCATTGCCTGATATTTGCTATTAATAGTGATCCATGGATTTGGGTATGTGAAGAAGCCTCTCATGGAAAGCACCCCGAGCCCCTGACAGAGAGCTAAAATTGCTGTGCATACGGGGCAAATTGTATTTTTCTAAAAATAAAAAATTTAGGCGTTGAAATAAAAAATCTCCCTGAAAGCTTTCCTGGCTGGCAAACGTGATGTTCCTTCACAGCCAATTACCATTTAGGATTCCTGCTGAGGAGGAACCCCCCGTGTTTGCACAAGCAGTGCCCTGTTTGCTGGGGACACAGCAGCTGCTTTTGGAGGAGACACTTCTCTCGTCCCAGTGTTCTCCTGGAAGAGCTCCTGCCAGCTGTCAGAATTATTTATTTACTTATTTACTGGGCCAGGGAAATGAGTACAACCTGGGCATCTCTCCTGGTCCTAGCAGATGGCAGAGAGAGAGAGGCTCACCTTTGGAGGGGTGCCCGTGTTTCCAGAACAGAGAAAACACCAGTGAAATAAGATAAATGCATTTTGCACGAGTACCAAAACCTTGGTTCGAGGGTTCTCATCTCGCCTCTAATTCCCCATCCCACAACATTTCACATTTTTCCTCCCTGCTCTGCTTTGGCTTTCACTCACAAGCTGTAGCTGCTGCTCTGTGAAGGGGCAGGAAAAATTCAGGGTTTTTCATCCCGGAGCGCTGCAAAGCGCTTTGTGCTCGGATCTGAAGGGGGGAAAGGGAGCAGCTGAGAGGGAACTACAGCCAAGCAAAGGTCAGCGACTGGTGGTGGCACTCCCACACAGATAAGCTTTGGAGAGATCCCTAATCTATTTCATTATTTTAAAAAAAATTCTTTAATATTAATCCCTGTAAGCAGGAACAATGGAACTCGCTTTATGTACTTTATAAAGTAGTTTTATTTTATTTCACACTGGAAATATCAGGAATAGCACTTCTGTAAAGGACGGGAAAGGTGATTATTGCGCAAGTTTTAAGAAGTCTTGTGGCATTTCTGAGCGCCAGATGCCAGAGATTACCTCTAGTTCTCTTTCAGCTCTGTAAAAGAAGCAGAATTAATCTCCAAACTCTAAAGTGGTTCTGAGGAATCGAGTGCTTACAGCACAATCACCCTTAGAGTAACTCGAACGTATGACAGAATAGCTATAACGTATCAAAACTTTGAAACCTCCCTGATTCTCTGAGACATTCAAACCTTCAGAAGGACCTAAACCTGCTGCTCTGTCCTGCACCTTCATCTTTTAGCCCTACTGACCTCCAAGACCATATTGGAAAGGAGATTTCTTTCCATTTCCCTTCGTTCATGGTCTCTGAATACTGCACTTAATGAGACAGACAAAATTTAAAAACTGATGTGACATTTTTCAGAGTAATTACAGCACATGAGCAACAACTGCTGCATGATTTCAACCCCCAGCCTCACAGAAACACGTCCCTGTGGTGCACCAGCCTTCATGACAGCACCCAAACATCCCGGGCAGATCGGTATCCATATTTTGTGTAGCTGTCTCCTGATATTTTTAACTGGGAACAGGATGAAGATCAGCTTTAGGAAGCACTCAGCCTCGTATTTGGTGTGCAGCTGATTATTGGTTGGGTTCCACACCCGGGAGCAGAATGGAACATGTGCTCGAGGCTGTGCTGCACTGCTGCTCAGGCTGTGATTAGTCCAGCAAGCCTGGGCTGGAGCAGAGGCTTTTCTCAATTGTCTGGGCAAATTAGGACCCTCTGAAATTGTCTGTTCCCCGATGAGGGGGCAGCTAAAGCAGCTGCACTGCTTCAGATGGTCACAGATTGGTGGTGGTGTGGCCACAGGAGTATTTCAGGGCACAAGTGGTGGCAGAACATGCCACAGAAGTGTTTGTTAAATGCTAATTTTAAATGTTAAATTTCCTTAGCTAGCGCTGGAGTTATCCTGGTTGAACACCAAGTGGAAATCACCTGCTGACAGCAAATGAGTTGCCATTTATTGTGCAGTCCCTTGCACAGATTTGATCAAGGATTTAGCCCGAAGTGATCAGCAGATGCTCAGCTCCAAGGCAAGAGGAGTGTCCCTTCTCTTCTGGGTATGTGTGAGGACACCCAGGTTCTAAATCCCTGTAAAGGAGAACCTGTGCAAATTCTGTGTATTTGTAGCAAGAGAAGAGGACCCTTTTTTGGCCACCCATTGAAATCAGCTTCTCCAGTTCATGTGACTCTAATGGGCAACAAACTCTTTCCCAGTAAATACCCAATGCTAAACTTATTCTTTTTATTTTCAGATCACTTGCCCTCTCAATTTTTTTTTTTGTTTTGCTGGGCTAAAAGTTCTTCGAATTTTCCTTATATAACAACTGGATGATATTAAACTCACCACAAGCAGAAAAGTGGAAATAATTTTCTGAAGAACACCGTGAACAGAAATGTGACAACACCTATGCAAAATGCTGAGGGAGATAATAACAGAGTATTTGGCAGTGCTGCCAGAAGGGACACAAAAGAGACCTAACAGCTCTAAATGTGGGGCTGGCTGCTTTTAATTGCAGTGAAAAGACCAAAGTCACCTGCAACTCTGTAATTCTTGTGGGTACACAGTCACTCTCTGCATTTATAATATAAACATTGTATTATATGAGCATAATATAATAATTTTTAGGAGTTAATAGGTTTTTAACTGCTTCAAAACGTCTAAAAATCTCTCAATGACTTTGTATCTTCACTGCTGTGGCACGAAGGTGTCTGAGACATGAGATTTCAGGTTAAGAAGAAGTCTGCATGCATTTGAAGGACAGAAATCAAACCACAGGCTTAATATCAACTTTTGCCACCTTGATCATGGAATTAATAATGTGTTTCCCTTACTAGGAATCCCAACTAATTCATTTTTTTGCTTATAAACAACGACCTAGTCAGGGTTTGTGACTTGTGTCTTCTAGGAGACTATTTCTGATTGAAATACTGGCACTTGGTAATAATTTGGGGAAGAAGAATGAATTTTGGGGCCTGCTCTGCTGTGCACTAAAACTAGTAAGGCAGAATGAAAATAACTAAAATTCTCATCCATACTAAAGCCCTGAACTGCAAAGACTGACAAAAGTTTGCTGCCCTGTGTTAGATTTGCCAGAAATGTTGAATTATCCTTTGTTTCCTTTCTTCCAGGAGAACAGGATTCACAGACCCACATTTTCCCCCTTTTCCTGGGAATCTCTGCTCCTCAGCCTGGCAGCTGAGCAGAAGTCCTGCTCTCACCGTGTATTTGTCAGGAAATTGTAGATTCTGCTGGGTTCTTTTGTGTTCCTCAGGAGTGTGGCCTTCAGGCTGTAAAAGTGAATTTCAGACTAGACAAGTGCTCGTCAAGTGGGAGGTTCCAGACTTTGAGCTCCCACTGTGCCAAGGGAGGGATGGCACTGTTTCGTCAGCAGACAAAAAAAAACCCCAAATTCCTGTTTTGTTATAAAAGCAGCGAAATACAGCGATAGCTAAAGTGAACCAAGTAATTCTGAAGTCTTTTTCTTTTATATTTCTGAGTTTTCTGCTTTATTTTTTGCCTGGAGTTTATTTCAGCCCCACAGTTTTGGGGGGTGCTGGGTGATGCATTTAGAATGCCATGGTGGGGGGGTGGGGGTGACTTTTGCTTCACCTCGGCCTTTCTTAGTGAACTGCATCAAATTCTGTTGTATTCTCAATTCTTCAAGAAGATTTTGGGACAGGCCAGAATGAAGATGTTGTTTGCATAACTCAACAACTTGAATGATTACTTTGCAGCTTTTTGCCTCATTTTACTGCTGGCTGGGCTGAGGTGGGAGGTTTGGGTATCGCAGTTTAGAAAACTACACAGTGCCTCAAACTTCTTTAAAATCCTGAAATCTGCTTTTTAAATATTTGAAGGTGTGCTTGTTTCCAAACTGCTGCTTGATTGCCGACTTGTGCCATGAGAGAAGAGAGCTGAAAGCATTTCTGTGCTTTCTCATGTGAGCAACAGAGAGAGCAGAACTGGAAATGGACCCAGAAGTCACATGAAGCTTTCTCAAAAGCCTTGAAAAATTGGCAATTCAAAACAGAGCACCTGTGGAAGCTCTCCAGCTTCTGAGAAAACAGAGAAGCTCTACAGCCTCCTTGAAATGGAATAACAGCGCCACGACACCCCAATAAATCACACACTTTGTGCAATGCTTGGAGAGGATTTGGTGGCCAAGAAAATATCATCATGGAGCAGAGGATGTTAAGGGTTGGAAGGGACCTCAAAGCCCCTCCAGTGCCACCCCTGCCATGGCAGGGACACCTTCCACTGTCCCAGGTTGCTCCCAGCCCTGTCCAGCCTGGCCTTGGGCACTGCCAGGGATCCAGGGGCAGCCACAGCTGCTCTGGGCACCCTGTGCCAGGGCCTGCCCACCCTCACAGGGAACAGTTCCTGCCCGATATCCAATATCTTTGCTAAATTTTCTTTTAAAAAAATAAAACTTCATGTAAGACATGCCAAGGACTGGCTATCCCAGCCTGTGTATCTCTTCCAGGCCTCTGGAAGTCGATCCTGAGGAAAATATTGGGAATGCCTGGAATCATATCTGCAAATTTAAATAGTGAGTATCTGCATAACACACATGCCTTAAAATGTGTAAGGTTTACATTGTGTAGTTTACCTTTTGCTTTGCAAGTAGGTTTTTTTTTTCTTTTATTTCTCTATATTGACTTATTTTTAATGACTTTTTTTAGAATTGATCAGCATTCATTGACCATGGTGAGGTGGAAGGTAATTTTTAAACTCAACACACGCTGCATGGTTCTGGCTTTTGCTTTATTTGAGGAAAAACTGAGCAACAAAACACAATTTTGTTGTTCAGTGTTGTTCAGTGTTCAGCATTGTTCCGTGCTGCCATCCCTTCAATTCCCTGCTCATTTTGCATGTTACACTTATCTGGTTTTCACATACATGGTATTCAAAATTAATTTGTGGCAACTTAAAGCAGGCAATTAATTAGGTAAATGTGCATTCATCTTAACCATTTGATTAGTCATTTTAAAAGAAAATTACAGTTTTATTGTGATGACCAAACTGGATTTAAATGTCATATTTGTTTGCTGCATTTCAGCTCGAATTGTGGTTTTGCAGTGCTTTATTCTCTTTTATAAGAAGCCAGTGCTGGGTTTGTTTTGCAGTACAGAGCTGTGCTGCAGCTGATCTCACATTTATCCATTCAATCAATTAGAATATGAGTCAGAATGGTAGGACACTTTCACTCTAAATTTCATAACGTCAATAAAACCTTTGCAATAGAAAAATGTTAAAAACCCAGACCAAAGCACTTTCGTGCTGATTGAATTGATTATCTGTGATTTACCTGGCTGACTTCTCCATCTTCAGGGGATGCTAATAGACTGTTTAACCTCCTGTTTGGAGGATGAAAATTGCATTTATTTATTTACTGTGGGGTTTTCTCAGGTTAGGAAAGTCTTCAGATCTTGTTGGGGTTTGTGTTACTCTCTTTTTGTTGGTTGAGGGTGAGAGAGCAGAGAAAGTGCTGCTTTACAAAAGTCTTTTATTTCATAGTTCTATAGTTTTTCAAAGGTAGAGTCTGGGAGAGGGAAACATACTAAAAGCAATAGCAGGCTAGCAAACAAAATCTTCTTCTTCTTTTTCTTTCTTCTGTTCTTCTTTTTCTTCTTCTGATGATGAAGACTGATGACTGATTGCCGATGACTGGCTGCTGACTTACAGAACTGTTGATTATATTTATTAATTGACCAATAGAGTGAACACACGATTCTAGTTTTCTTTTCTTTAACCTGTCCTAGTCTAATTCTGATGATCCTAAGTCTTACATAGGTATTACACAGATTTGCTTATACAATTTCTGTCAGCTCTTATTGTTTATGTGAACACTCTATCTGAAAAATGTGAACAGTAGAATTCTGTGTTTTGTCTGAAGTAGAGATCTGTGAAAGGGTAAAACTGCTGCAGTACAAACTGTGTTTAAGGTCTCTGCTGCAGCTTTTTAATGTTTAAGGCACTTAACATTCATTTCTACTAAAGGTTAAAAATCTATATTTCTATTTCACTTTGATGTGACTTCATGTATCTCAACTTATCCAAAGGTTTTAATTCAATCTCTGTGCTTTGACTGTCCTCTGGGCCTATGTCTGGAGGAATTCTCACTCCAACAAGGTCTGACAGGCCAAGAATCCCAGGCTGTGCAAGCACAGGAGTGCAGCTGGTGTGACCCGAGCCCCAGCTCTGTCCTCTTTTGTCTCCCATACCTCTTCTCTAACATTTTTATAGCGTTCCTTCTTATTTTTATTCTTCAGATATCAAAGTGAGGCCTTAAATGACACACCAAGCAGCAATACATTAACTAGAGCCTATGAGGAATTGATATTTCTCTGCTTTTTAGAAATCTGTTTGCTCTGCTGCCTTGGTCACGTTCCAGGGTAACATTCATATACGGCTTATTTTTGTTGCTCAGAACATCTGCTCTTTGCTGCTTTTCATGATGGTGCCTGTCCTCCAGGCTGAGAAACGTCCAAGTTTTGTTGACAGGATTCTCCCTGCGTGGCACCTGCAGTTTGCAAACAGTTTGTTTGGAAAGATCTGTGTTTACTCCTCTGCAGAGCGCTGAACGCGTCTCGCCAGTCGGGGTTTCTGTGCCGGCTCATTTGCTGATTCTCCTCTAATGCAGAGCTTGGGTGGTGAGAGGAGGAGCAGCTCAGCCAGAGGAAAAGGAATGAATGTTTCTGAGGTCCAGAGTAAAACAAAGGCGGTGGTCTCAAACCCAAAAGAGTGCGAAAAACCCAAGAAATGCAGCAGGTGATGTGAGCAGAGCAGATTCATTGCCGCGTTCCTCCAGATGTACAATGCCAGTAAACACCATTTATATGTATTGTAATATTATTAATATTTAATATTATCACACAAAGTTATGTATGGCACACGCCTCTTCTTTATCTATCCAGTTTGTCAGTCCATACGTGCAATGGCTGTATTATTTCAAAAGAAATTTTATTTAAAATTAATTATTTAGGCTTCTGTGGCTTGAGCTATGAAATACTTGCAAGCCTGCCTTCAGCCTTTACAGAAGATTAGTTTGAGTAAGGGCAGCAGTATCTGAGTTTTAAATACATGCTAAAAATTGCCTGAAGTTCCTTGGCATTTGTATCAAGGTATTTGAAAAGAGTAAAATAAATTTTTTAAAAATGTTTACAATTATTAAAGTACAGAACATACTGAACAAAAAAAAAAAAAATTCAGATAATTCCTTAGTAGGAAATGGAAAGATAACTGTTATGGCTATCATAACTTCAGGTTTTGGAAGAGGCAGAGTTTTATCACCTGTAGTTATCTATCTGACCTGTGGTTATCACTCACACAGGCTGTCACCTGCCTGTTTCTGTCGCAGGCTGTTCCCTCGTCACACACAGAATTTGTTTTGAACTCCCTCTCACATCTCAGCAAGAATTATTCATGACACTACAAACCCCTCTTCTGCTGCATGAATTCACCCCTGTCCAAAGCTTGCAAAGGTAGAAGCCTGGTCTCGGAAGAATTATGATTTATGAAATAAATTGTCACGGGGTTTCCAGATAAGGTTTAATGGGCTGCTGAGCGCGGGGGATGGATAATGCAGTACAAGTTTTGCTGTTGTTCCTTCAGGAGCACGACCATCATTCAGGAAATGGCCACCTGACAAAAACCCAGCTCTGGCTAATTGTGTTCCCTGATAACGTCCATCAATCAAAGCCCGAGAGCCTGGGCTGGGGAGGGAGGCTGGGGCTGCCTCTGCCCTTTCTGAGGCACTGAGGGAGGCAGGCCCTCGCTGCTCTGCCTCTTTCTGTCACCTCCTCCGATGGTTCAGCTGCACTTCTGCCCCCTTGGCCAGCCAAGAGCGAGGGAGATCAGAAATAGAAAGCTGACATGTTTTTGTTTTAGGGACACTGTAACAGCAGGAGTTCTGGGAGAACTCACTGGAGTGTCTGATGAAACTCCCTGGGAGTGTGCACGTCAGGATGCTTCACCCTTGCCTCTGCTTCCTCTCCTCTCGGTTTGTCAACACAACTAATCACAACCAACTTGATCTCTTTTGGCATTTCCATTTCAATGATAGGAAACAAAACTGGATTTCAGATTGCTGTTGCTGTCTCTCCTTTGATATTGAGCCTTTCTGCCGTTCAACATACCAGCAATTCAGTGTTCTCACTTCCTATCAGTCTGTGTTGAGTCACCTCACAAACGTGCTGTGAGGAGTTCGAGCATCACAAACAGTAGTTTGCACAAAAAACGCCATTAATTCTTTTTCAGGCACAGGTTTATGTGCTGTTAGATTCATCAAGCTCCCCGTAATATCTACTGATACTCTTCCAACAGTTTTCCATCACAGTAACAACAGTGCTACACAGAGAGCTCTGCACTTTGGGTGGTTCTGCACTGGAAACCAAGCTTTTGACACTTCCACCAAGTTCAGCAGCTGGCTGCCTCAGTGCAGTTTTGGATTTAAGGTTGCTACAATACCCTACAAGATGTTTAAAAAACTTTCTGACTCTGGCATTTGAGGATGATTTTTGTCAGCTCGGGCTGGAGCTGTCCAGCGGATGCCCGGCCTGGAGCTGTCCCGGGGATGCCCGGGCTGGAGCTGTCCAGCGGATGCTCGGCCTGGAGCTGTCCCGGGGATGCCCGGGCTGGAGCTGTCCCGGGGATGCCCGGGCTGGAGCTGTCCAGCGAATGCTCGGGCTGGAGCTGTCCAGCGGATGCTCGGCCTGGAGCTGTCCCGGGGATGCTCGGCCTGGAGCTGTCCAGCGGATGCGCTTGAGGCGTAGTGACCTGAGCCAGCGGGGAGCTGTCCCCAGCACTGCTCCCCTCTCCATCCTCATCCACCGCCGCCCGCCACAGCGCTGAACACGGCGGGGCTGATGTCGGGGTGGGAATTGCTGTCCTTGCTGTGCCGGCTTGACACATCGCTCCATCCCCGCCCTGGCTGTGGCCTGTCCCCACT
>VZRR01004305.1:241198-312525 GCA_013398015.1 Oreocharis arfaki
GGCCTCGGCGGGGCTGGTGGACGCGTCCGCCGCCGTCTCCGCGGCCGTCGGCAGAAAGTTCAAGCTGCTCCTGGTCATCGACGAGCCGCACACGGACTGGTAGGTGCCCCCCGCATGCCCCTCCGCGCCCTCCTCCTCATCATCATCATCCTCCTCCTTGCCCCCCCCGTCCTTGCCCCGTCCTCCCGCGGTCCCTCCCGGCAGGTGCGGGCTCACCTGGGGCGGGGGGCGCGCCCGGGGCCGGGCAGAGCCCCCGCACCCGGCCCCGCTGAGGGGCTGGAGCGCAGCCTCACGGACTGGAAGATGGAGCCAATAAACCCAGCGAGCCCCGGAGCGCCTGGCCAGCCGTGAAATCTGTTTTCCATCACAGCGCTAAATAAAACATGTTTACCGCCCTGACCAAGCATGTCCTGTGTTCTCTGGCGAAATAAAGAACTCGCGGGTAGGGGCAGGTTGGATTTAGGTGTCCTGGGCACGGATTTGTGCGCGGAACTGCGTGTGGTTGTGGCGTTGCGTGCGTTAATTCGTGTTTACGAGCCGGTTTGTTTTCACGCAGCTCCCGCTGCTCCTGTGGCAGCGTCTCCTGTGCGCGTTCGGGTGAAGGTCCTTCAGGATGCCGGGCACCAGCCCTCGCTCCTGCCGTAGCTCCGGGAATCCTGCTGCCATGGAGTTCACTAGCTCGGCGGGTTTTATCTGGGCTGCGGGTTCGGATTTTAATGATCTCATTGAAAATGCGGGGTTTGCCAAGCGTGGGACTTGGCCGCCAGCGCGGTTCCGCCTGTGCCTGGCTGGTACCGGCAGCAGAGGTTATGGCTGTTCCAGAGCTGTTTATCACGGCCGGCTCTGGTGGATGCTGTGCTCTAGAGGAAGGACATATTCCTATCAATCCCTCGCCAACTTGTTTCCCTGTGTGTTTGCACATCGAGCTGAGAGAATCGTCTCATTCGCTGTTGCTAATTACGGTGCAGGAGGTCTTAGCAGCGCCTTAAAATAATGCAGAGTAAAACAAGTCTGTTTTTGTAGCACTGAGATCATCCAGTAATGGATTGTGGGTTTAGGGGTTTTATTCTCAGCGTCTCAAATTTCTAGCCTCGCTGTCTGGATGGACTCGTGCAGTGCTGTGATCTGATCTGATTTGCTTTCAAATGGTGCTTCAATAAAATACTTGAAACGAAAATGTAAGCCTATAACTGTAGCAGATATGTTATTTATGTTAAGATAACACTACCTGTTACATTTTCCAGGCTTTTTCTTCTGTGTCTGGTTTTGTGGTTGGTGGTGCGGGGAGGGGATGGTTTTCTTTTTATTATTATTTTTTTTTCTTTCTTTTTGAAAAAAACAAGGTGGTTGTATCTGCCAGACTCAGGCAGCCTCTGTACCTACGTCATGGAGATGCATCCATGGACACTGCTCCCTGCCTTGCAGAAACATCTATTTATTTAATATTCTGTAGTGCACAGCTCTCTGCCTGGTACAGTCAATAACTGTATTTGTTCACAACGTTTGTTTCTGGGAGATTTTTCTGGGCTGGCTGAAGCCATTCTGAGTGTTTTGAACGTGGTTTTGCATACGTGCTTTTGCATACTTGATAGATGCACCCCGAATTAACACAGTCTGTTGATAGGGGCAAAGCTTTTAAAGACCTCCACGGGGAATTCCCCCAGGAGCACTCCAGGTAGGAGCCTCGCAAATCTACACAAGGTTGCTCATGCCTGCTTGCTTTTGCCTTTTTTTTTTTTCTTCCTCCTCATAGTCTGTGACATGGATACGTAGTAGTTCTGGAAAAAAACCAGTTTGTTGTTGCACTGGCTCTTTCCTCTCCCAGAAATCAGTCATTTTATAATGGAAGATTTTAAAAAATATTCTGAAAAATGATCTCTCTGACCCTCGTGGGTCCCTTGCAAGTGCAGATATGTGTGAATTCTGATAATGCATGCAGGAGAGCTTGTTCCATACCTTGGGAAGTGCGGGTGTCCGTGTGGGCATGCATTGATCCATGTGGGCTGAAGTGGAATATGGGAAAGATAACCTGGGGAAGAAAAAGGAAGGTTGGGATGGGCAGCAGGTGAGTGCCAGTGGCGTGCTGGGCACCCCCAGCTGCCCTGGGCTGTGCTGCAAGGGGAGCTTTGCAGAGCTCTGTCATGTGATGCTCTGAGCAAACCCTGCCAGTGACGGGAGAAACAGCTCCACATCATCCCAGAAACCCTCCCAGCTGATGGGCACTAATCCTGAGGGGAGGATCAGATGCTTGGCGTTTGTTTTTGTGATGCTTTGTGAGCTGCTCTGTGTTTGTTTTAGATTGAGAATGTGTGTATTGCTTGTGGGTTGCAGTTTCAACAGAAATCAAAGGATTTCAGGCTGGATCACACTGAAATGCTACTGGTTCAGTGTCCTCTCTTCAGCAAGGGCCAGAGGAAGCATAAACACCTTCTTCTGTCAGCAAAGGCTATTCCCCCTCACCCCTGGCATAAAGGGACATTCTGTTTCCAATGTATTTCATTTCTGTGAGAGGTTGACTCGTGCTCCAAGTCTAAGATTTAGTATCCCAGCATTGCTGTTGTTGCTCATGGAGTGACCTGGGGCATTCTACCCAGAACCAAATCCCAATTGGTGCTTGCATTCTGTAGTCTTGACCTCCATTGCATTTTTTCCTCAATTTCTTGCCCTGAGAGATTTGTCCTAGTGCAAGTTTTGAAATTCTCCATTTCAATTGCTGTACTTTTATGGACAGGATAAAAAATGGGAGAATTGGCTTATCTATACTAATTTGTATATTTTTAAGCATTTCCCTCGCTTCTTAAGGGAAGAGCAAATGGAGCTGTTGCACCAAACCACCCTCCTTCCTCAATCCAAGGTGTGTTAGAGCTGTAAAGGGTAATTCTTTTCCTACAGGTTCTTTGGAGTCTTCCAACCACATTCCAAGCACTTGTTGTGCTTCTCCTAAAGGCAGTACTGCAAAAGAAGATGAATCAGAGACTTTCCACCAGCCCTGGTGGCAAGTGAAAGGAAAAACTGAAAACAGGATAAAGGCTGTAGTCAATAAATCCATGGCAAGTGGTCTTTGCTGGTTCTAGTTCTTCATGCAAGACTCTCCTGGTGACTCTGTACAATAAATGACCCTCTGGTCTGCAGGTGGAAGCAAACAGCCAGCAACCATTTCCACCAATTATCTTAAAAACTCCCTGAGTCACTCCCTAAGTCACTCCAGAGCAGCCCCACGAGGAAGAGGTGACCAGGAATGCAAACCCTGCCCATGGAGCAGTGCTTTTAATTGATATAAATTTACATCAAGGCATTGGAAAAGCTGATTTTATTTCCAGGCCTGTTTTTCATGCACTTGAATGTGATGTCCTTCTCATCTGCAGCTGCATTTGGAGCAGACACTTTCAATATCTTGATCTCCAGAACCCTCTGCTGAGTTCACACATCTGGTGGATGGGTTTTAAGATGCAGTGGGAATGTGTCTGATGCACAGCTGCTCCATGGATCTGCTGGTGAGGGGAGAGCTTTGAGAACCACTCGTTAGGTTTAATGATGATTGGATGGGAGATTTCAATGGGCTTTTTTACAGCTTTGAGGATCTCTGTTGATATTTTACAAACGGAGGAAGCTAAGAGGTGAAATCATTTGTTCAAGGTCATCCAAGCGACTGCTGACAGAGCTAAATCAAAACTAGACACCTTGCTTCAGCTTGTCTTTTAATTCTGCCATAAGTGGCCAAAATTTCCAGCTAGGTAAGTTTAAGACACGTTTAATTTCCTCAGGAAATACCTGTTTTGTTCTGTACACAAAAATTCCTGAGTATTCAGTGCTGAACAAGGAGCTGATGAGAGGCCATGCACTGGTGGCGAGGGGCCAGGGCGCTGTGTGTGGATTATTATCTTTATTAAAAGCTTATGTGTAAGATGCAGAAAGCTGTTTCAATACTGAGAACTGCTCATCACTCAGTGTGTCTCGTCCTTTACAGCTTGAACATCAGACTTGTTGGCAGCAGCAATGAAGCTATAAAAAGAACAAAGTTGGGAAATTTTGTTCTTGTGGGGTTTTTTTAAAGCACAAATCTGGTTATAAGTATCAGTACTTTTTTTTTTTTTTTTAGTTTTCTTTTTCACAGGCAATTACGCATTTCTCTTCGTGTTTACTGCCTGAGTAGTTACTCAGCTCGTGACAGGCTCCAAAGATAAACCCCAAATGGCCGGGACAAATGCTATATGAAGAGCAAACTTCCTGGTTTTACGTTACTGAGGCATTTATGGGCCAATATTGCCCATCAGAAATGTTTTTGATGTGAACACTGTGGTTGAAGTGTGCAGAAAAGCACTCGTTTGTGACACAAAAATTACATGAAGTGAGCAGCATGAGTTTCTTAGGGTTTGTTTTTTTGGGTTTTGGGTGGGGTTTTTTTTTCATTCACTAGAAGGTGGAAACCAGTTTCCATTGAATTTTTTCATTCACTAGGAGGTGGAAACCAGTTTCCATTGAATTTTTTCATTCACTATGAGGTGGAAACCTGTTTCAATTCGAACTGGGTGTGCTGTTGTTTTTTGTAACTACCAAACTTGCATGAGCACGCTGCAATGAAAATTTCCCTGCAGTTTTTCCGTTCGTTAGGGATGGTTCAATTGTGCATAACTAATTAGCAGCTCCTAAGAGCAGTTGGCCTAGAATTCTCATGTATTTGGTTGTAACATGTTGGTTTAGTAGCTGCAGCTTTCATTTCATTCACTGTGAGCCTTCAGTGAGCAAGTTTTCCAAATTTAGAAGGCGTCACTTGATTTTAATAATGCATAAATGGGGGCAACTGCTCTGCCAGAGCACTCTCCAGTCCTTGGGGATGACTCTGGAGGAGGAAAATGTCCTTGCAGCCTCCTGGCATGGCCCAGCTCACTGCTACCAGCATAAAATCCAGAGCCAGACGGGAGCTGGGGAGGGAAACCCGGCGTGTGACAAATGTGGAGCTGCTGGTGATTGACAGAGGGAGGGGATGGAAGGGATTCCTTGGCACTGGGACTGAAGGTGGGACATGTTTGGAGGCAAATCCAGCAGTGTTGTGGAGGAGGGAGGTTTTTAAAGGGTCTCAGCTCTCAAGGCTTTGACCAAATGACCAAGTGTGGAGTGTAAGGAAAAGATAATCTTACCTGTGTGTATATTTTATGTGGGAAGAAAAAGCGTGTACTAAAGTCACCTTTATTAACTTAAAATGCCCTTTGCAACAAAAAACTCTTGATATTAAGGGAAATAACCTTGCCTTTGGTATAACACTGTCATATTTCAAGGAGGCAAGAAGTTCCTTAGAACCACGGAAACTGAGCAAGAGTGACAAGAGTTTTATTTTGGTTTCCCTCTAATTTTTGCTTCATATGGAAATGTCCCATTTCAAAATTATCTCTGTGAGACTTTTCAGTTCAACTCTAGCTGTGGCCTTTGCACTGGGTTTCCCAGCCCTCCAAAAAGGAGCTGGAAAGCAGTTTTTGCACGAGGCCAGCGTGTGCTCAGCCAGCTTCTCCCAGCCAGGTAATTAGATCAGCCCTGCTCCCCAGCACGCCCTCCACTCCCAGCTCTGCATTAAGGGCTCTCTGCCTCTGCAGTCCAAATAACAGCACAATTAGAGGAGGGATGCAGGCACAAACAGCACATCTCTGCAGGCTGGGAGGGCACACGCAGGAAACCACAGGGGTTTCTGCGGAGTTCACCCTGAGCTCTGGCTCCTCAGCCGCTGCAGGAGGTGTTCTGAGGGGTGAAGTGCAGCTCAGGGGGCCTTGACACTGCTTCTTTGTCCATTTCTTAAATATTAATCGCACACTGGGCAAGGGCTGGAGAAGCAGGGCGTGCAGCTGAGCTAGCTGAAGTGTGTAACGTGTTAAATCTCAGTTTGTAGTGCACAGGAACCTCACCCAGCCTGTGCTCTGTGTCTGCTCTCCCAGCAGCCAGCTGGTGCTGCCCCAGACAATGTGTGTGCTGGTATTTTAAGATGATCTAAGAAAGAAAATTGCTGATTTTTTTTTTTTTCTGTTTATCTACGGTTCTGTCATGTGAAATTCTTGGCTATGTTGGCATCAATAGCAAAACCCTGTTTGTGAGGGAGATTATCTTTGTGGCTAGGTATGAAATGGAAACCAAATCTCGCAGGGGAAAACACTTTCTCCTCCATGCTCTGTGTGTTGCTCTCTCTAAACAAGATAATATTTAGATGGCTCTAATGTTATTTTAGGCAGCTGAGTGTAAATGAGAGGCTGGCCACGAATTTGGATAGATTTTCTCTGGTGTCACCCCCATCCCATCCCTGTCCCCTGTGCTCAGGATCCAAGTGATTTTTTGCTTTACTTCTTATCTTGAAGAGACAATAGAAATGCCTGTGAAGCCTGATGAAAGCTATAGCAACATGTTGAGTTGAATGGGTAATATTAGAGAAAAAAGTTTGCCAATTTTTTCTTCTAAAGTTTGCCTTCGTGGAAAGGAAATGGAAAAATTGGCGAGGAAACAATGAATTTTAGGGAGGAGCATTTCAAAGTAATGAGACTGAAGTGAGAGAGAAAAGGAATAACAAATTGCTTGGTAGACTGTGGAACCAAGTAAAATAAGAAAATCTTATTTTATTATATTCTTATTTATTCTAGAAATTACAACCTATCCAGGATTTGATAATGGCTTGCCAGTAGCAAATTGTAACCTGTTGAAATAGGAAAGGCGTGGAACAAAAGGGTATTAAAAACTGTAATATTGGATGTCTTATTGTTCATCTTGCAAAAGTGTGTGTGGAGGACTTCCTGTGTTAAATGGATGGGGTTTGCCATTCTGTAAACCCTGCAGGACCCTGGGAAAGCCATTCCTGCTGGAAGCATGTCTATGCTGAATATTCCCACAGAATGTTCCACAACTGGTGCCTTCATTTTATGCAGTTTTAGTTCCCAGTTTCCATGTGAGTGACCCACAGAAATACCATATCCAATATCAAATAATTATATCCCATTAGGAATGCCCTAAACTACAGAAATCTCTTTTAATAGACTGATGTTTGTGGGGATTTATACATTTATAGACAAGGTACACTGCAATCTGCATTTAAAGGTGTGATAAGAGTTCAGTGAAAATATGTTTGAGTTTAGATTTTGTGTTCGAGGGAGGGAATGACGAAGACAGGCAGTCAGGTTTGCATAGAGAACCTCCCCAGAAGGAATTTGGACCTGGTTGGCTGAACACAGCAGCAAAGGGTAATTACAGGCAGGTGGAAAAATTGTCCAGAGTGGAACAGAGTAAATTGGCAGAGAAAGCAATGTGGTAGGCGACAAAAAAGTGAAGCCATACGTGGTGAAGTAAAATGCTACCTGCAATAACGACACTGCTTCCAAAGATGAGGCAGCTTGCCTTGAGGAGTGACAGAAATGTGCAGTGAGGTGATAAAACTTCACAGACACCGTGGGTGGGAGGGCAGCCTCAGACCCGGGTCTGGGGTGAGAGCTGCTCGCTCGGTTGCAGCGCTGCTTTTAATTAAACAGCTTCGTCTGTGCCCAGTCAAACCTGCCCTCAGAGAGAGCTCAGTGCTCTCAGGCTGGCAGTCAAACCTGCCCTCAGAGAGAGCTCAGTGCTCTCGGGCTGGCAAGGACAGCTGTGGAAGGCAGCACGAGCTGCAGGCTGCTTCAGGCCTGAGCAAAAAGTGCCAACACTTTGTCCATCTTTCTGTCCCCACTGGTGTGTCCCTCCCTGGCTGACTCACAGATGGGAATAAAGATTCCTGACTAGCAGCTGAGGTCGAATCCTTCTTTATGCTTTGTGAGCTAAAGTGATGGAAGTGTTTAGTTCAGAGGATGCTGGATGTTAAATCCAAGGAGGCTGTTCCTGGTTTCCCTGCAGACCTGGGCAGTGCAGGGCTCTAAAAGCCCAGCCTCAACCAAGCCTCAGCTGTGCCAGGGAATGCTGAGGGATGTGTGGGCTCCTGTGGGATCCTGGCTGCCCAGCACCTGCTGGCAGGGCTGCCAGGGCACGGCTGCTCACTCCTTTTGGAGTTCAGATGTGGGTGGGATTCATCTCCTCCATGGATTGCTCCGGGTCTGTGTGTACACAGCTCCATGCCTGACCTCAGGTTTGCTCTCTCTGACCTCATTTCTTCTTTATTCACTCTGATTTCTTACTAATAAAACTGATTATAATTCCACTAAAACAGCCCAGATTTAGGGGATTAAACTCCACTATGAGATCAGTCACGGTCCCTTAAGTCTCCCATTTGTTCAGGGAAACCAGGATGGTTCCAGAGAGGAAGATTCCGCGTTATTTCACTGCCTCTTAGTTTGCTTCAGTGGTTTCTTCTGCACAGAAGATCATTTCCAGTGAAAGCTTTCTATGTATGCACACGCTTCAACATTGAGGGAGTTTTAAAAGACGTTAAAGGTTTCTAAATTCATATTAGAAAAGCCACCACATGAGATTTGTGGCCGTGGAAGTGTGATAAAAAGGCTTAATCATAAAACAAGATAAATACATCCAATTCCACTGAGAGGCAATATGGTCACATAGCGTGCTGTGACTGCAGAACTTGTTTTACTTAAGAGTTGTTGTCTCAGCCATCCACTGCTCGAGGTAACAAAAATCCTAGGGATGCTTTTAGTTAGGAAAAAATTATTTATGAAGCCTTTGTCTTTGAACAGATAACAAAAATGAATTTTCCTGAGTCTTGTGTGGCTGTTCCATACAATATATATCAATAAATGGCAAGAGTGTTTGTGATAGGCCTCTTAAAATGTGTTTGTGTGCATGTAGCCCTGTACATCTGCACTTAGAAGGGGGTTTTGGGAGAAGAATTTGTAGGAATTTTCACTGATGGATGTTGTCCAGACAGAAAACAGTTCATGGCTGACGTTTTCTTGCTGTTGGGTTGCTCTGGAATAAAAGGAGGCTCTTCCATGGTGCCAGTGAAAAGTCACTCAGTTGCTTTGAAGACAGGTCTCATGAGGATCTGTTGTGTGGGATGCAGTGCAATGGGATTTAGAGGTTCAGCATTTGTATCAGGCTGTTCTCAGCCGAAAATCTCGTAGTTGGACCCATGCTCTGGGATTGTTGTGCTGATTAATTTTCTTGCTAAGGAAGAAATGTCTGGTGTGAACCAGCAGCGATCCAACGTACACGAGGGCAGGATTAACTTCCTTGGCCATAATAACACAGGAGAGGAGTCAAGAGAGACACTAATATAAAACATAATTAGTGTGCGTGAAGGTTTGCATAATTTCTGCTGAAATCACCGCCCCTGGGTTGGTCTTTGCTCGTGGAAGGTGTGGGTGGCAGCGGGCTGCAGCTCTGCCCTTGCCAGGCTGCTGAGGGTCCTGCAGCAGGGCTTTGCTCTTCAGTCTCGCAGTTGTTTCCTTCTTTCATTTGCTAGAAGGCTTTTCCAACAAGTCAGGCAGCTGATGAAGATTTGCTTGGTGAGTTTCTTTGTTTATTTATTTTTTATTTTTGCTGAATATTTTGACCCGTTATAAATATCCTTTTCAGCTCCCCAGACCCTTGGCTGCTGGGCTGTGTGCTGATGACAAATCAGCTCCTAAGCGGCCTTTAGAATAAAATACAACTGCACAGTGAAACGAGGTGGCAGAGTGTGATTGTTATTGTCCAAAGCCCTCAGTGATAATGTCCGTGCCTTTCAGGAACAGCTCTCTGGAAGGCTTTCGTTGTAGAATAAACAGACCAGGTGCTGTAATTCTGAAATCCAGGCTCTGTGTGGCTTTGTGTTGCAACAACAGAATTAAATCTCTATTTCCTGATTTGCTGGGCTTGTTACTGGGCTGATGGAGGCTTTGCCCTGAGTGTTTGTTACTCACTTCTCATTCGGGTGATCTAGAGCAGTGTGTTTGTGGTGCTTTCTGTTGGAGCAGAATCCCAGCGTTGGTTCCAGCCTTTTGAAAAGCTCATGGCAAACTGCTCTGTCTGTCTGTCTGTCTGTCAGTCTGTCTGTCTGTCAGTCAGTCAGTCTGTCTGTCTGTCTGTCTGTCAAGATGGGATGAAGACTCTGTGCACGTAACTCTTGGGCAAACACTAGTGCAAAGGTTTAAAGCACCTTACTTCGTTTCGAGGCTTGTTTCAGTTTGTGAATTTTCAGCTGAGCATTTGAAAGGAAGCAAGCCTGATTGGTATCAAGAAAAATGTTTATTTTCGAGGGATGAACAATAATTCTAAAAGCCACTTCGGTATTTCTTTAATCAGTCTGTATTTTAGAGTAGTTTTTTTGATAGATGGTTGAAATTCTTTAGATCTAGACTCTGGGCTCCTCAAGATGAGAATGTTTTCACTTTGAGGACTTTAGCAAGTGACTTTCATGTTGGAAAACGGGATTATGTGTAATCCATAAATCAGAGTTAATGATGTTAATCAGCAAAAGCAGCTTGTTGTAAAGCATCAAAGTGCCCATCTCTGCTGCACCGGGGCTGCGGTGCTGTGCTGCTAACCTCGTTAACACACACAACTAATTTCATTTGGGGTGAGAAGCAGCTTAATCTGCACGTGTGTGAAGGTGTGTACACACCTCTGTCTGCCTGCAGTAACCCAGGAGCATTTTCCTGAGAGAGCTGTCCAGGGCATAAAATTATTCTGCATATTGAGGACAAATTATTCAGTTTTGTCTGAAACACTGCCTGAAAACTTGGGGTAAAAACCCGGGATTGTAGGACCAGCAGCAGTTCTGTAAGTCTGTAAATGGAAAATAAATTGATTGGAAACAGCTCCAATCAGATGGTTAAAATTATAAATATTCAATCATCTTTAATACCCTCTCAAAAAATATTTCTGTTTAGATTCCAGTGCGCAGGACCTGCCTGTGTAGATTCTTTTATTGTATTCAAATGGGGTAAGGTTTTCTCTGTCCAAATTTGAATTAAACTGATGCACAGTTACTGCCTTTTACAATTCTCTTTGTCAGCTGTCCCCACTAATACTGCTGCATGTTCTGAGGTCAGCGTGCAGTCACTTAACCATGTTAAAACAGAATAGAGCAGACTTCAAGAGCTATTTAAAAGTTGAAATTTTTATTTAGAAAGAATATTTCGGAACTTGCTTTTGCTCGAATCAACCGTTTCTGAAACCTTTTGGAAAGGGTGAAGAAGAAGAATCCTCATTTTCGTGTTTTTCCTGTCACTGCCTTTTTTTTTTAATGGACAACTTCTAATCTGACCCTTTGTGTTGGAACCAAAACAGAGCATTTAGGGTGAAATAACTGTGGAGGGTTGGAAGCGGCAGTGAAGGAGATAAAACAGCGATTGGGGCAGGTTCTGTTCCCAATCCCTGTGTTTGTTTACCCTTGTGTTGTTTCCACACGAGCAGCAGAGTGTCTTCATGGGAGAGCAGTGATGTGTTGGGGAAATAACGTGCTGTGGTTACTCGTGACGTTTTTACTTGCTGTTCCTTTTTTACGAGGGCTGTTTGAAGCTGCTTCTCGGGGACTAGTTGATTTTTCTGAGAAGTTGATTCCTGGCTTTAATCTGTCACCCTTCATTTCAAAAGAGGCAAAATTTATGGCATTAAATTATTGTGACAAAAGTGGTGATACCCTGCTCGTAAATGCCTGGCTCGAGCTGCACACTGGTGTAAATACCTCCACAAAAACGGGAAGCGTGAAGCTCTTCCAAGCAAATAAAAGTGTTCAGTGGAGTGCAGCTCCAGCACAGCTCTGTGACCAGGAGAGCTGCATGCCGTGATGGTTGTGACATTTTCCATTTCCCCTTCCCACGAGCCATTAACAACCACCTGGGGGGTCTGGGACCCTTCAAAACCATCCCCGGAGGGTGGGAGAGCCGCAGTCCACCGGGAATTGTCAGCTGGGAAATTCTCTTCCTGTTCAGCTTCTGTTTTCCTGGAGTCCTCTCAAGGGGAATTTGGAAGATAATGGGAAATTCAGACTTTTACATCAAGAATTCCTCACAGAATGAAGAGTGACATAATTCTTATCGTGCAGCTCAAGAGGTTGCCAGAAAGTAAAATACTTGATGTTATTCAAACACATTTTCTCAGAGGCACCTGCCTGATTTCTGCATAAGGTGTCCTTGTAGCTAATGGAGGCACTGTTAAAAAAATCCCCTCTCCAGTACTTTGGTGGGATAAATATGGGTTTATCTCATGCCTTTTTTCACTTGCAGAAATTGTGCTTCCATTTATAGCGGCAGCATCTCTTTGGAAAGAAAAACAAATCAAATGGTTGGGACTTGCAATTCTCCTGTGGCTCAGCCGTTGAGAGATCACCTTGCTGGGATTTCTTTGTGTTGGGATAATGGGGATTATTCTCCTGTTTCTGTAGCCTTCCAAGGGCCTGTTATGAGCAGCATGATTAAATGCAAATGATGGTTGCACCAGAAAGGCACAAGGCACTGGAAATTGGGTGCTGGAAATTGGCTGTTCCTCTGCTCACCTCAGTTCTGTTGGATATGTGAGTTTATAGCAGAGCCAAGTTTTCCCTAATCCACGTTTCCAGGGAGTTTGATTTTGCTTTCCTCTCCTCATCCCTTCCCCTCTCCCATTCTTCTGTTTATTCCTTTGGTCATTCAGCTCTCGCTGATTAGAGATGCTCAGCTTGTAAAGGGCACGTGGCCTGGAAGAAATTGTCCTTGCTCAAGCTGTAATAATGGGTTTGAAAATCCTCACGACTGGTTATTGATACACTCAATTCATCACTGATGCATTGAATTCCATTCAGTACCTGAACAGATTATTGGTTTTGTAATTTAAATTACAGGATCAAATGCATTTAGGTTGTCATAATTCGAAGTTGTTTCCTTGTGCTCTTGCTGTCTGTGTGAAATTAACTTTTCCTCTTGCTGTCTGTATGAAATTAACTTTTCCTCTTGCTGTTCCTCTTCAACAGAATTTATCAAAGGTGAAACAGCAGCGCTCCTAATTCATTAGAATATTTATTTGTAAGGATCCCTTATTACCACGCATTCATGTTCCTCTTTATCCCAGTATCTACTCCTTCCTCAAAGCCCAAAGGAGTTGCCAGATTCCCTGCGATGATCTTGGTGCTTAAAAAGAACCAAACTAAGGCAAGATGTGCATGGTACTTAAATTTAGGTATTGGTTCACGTGAACTAACAACGTCTTGTAGTTTTGGTAGCAAAGCAGACTTTGGCAGCAATTCGGCCCCCATAACTGGATAGCACGAATCAGAAATAAATTACTGTAATATCTGATATTCCAAACTGCTTTTTGGTGAGTTACAAGTACGCTGGAGGAATACTGAAACCACATTTTCCTAGGGAAGCGCTTGAAATTTGCATCAACTTCCTCCAGTTTCTCGTGCCCTTTTCTCGTACACGTTTTTAGCATGGCAGCAGTTGAGCTTTTGAGAAGACAGATTGAGCAAGTCCTGAATTTTTCAAGTATATTGCAGGATGCTGCTGGAGAAGGAACATCCATTAATAATCTCCAGTTTTTCATCTGACTCCGGGTTGTGATTAAAGACAGAATCATACGGGAGGAGTAACGACACTCATAAGCAACTGCTTATATTTTGCAGTTAAGGCCGAGAATTACTGGGGAAGCAAATCCTCGTGGCAGACTGGGGAATGCAGGGAAAATCTCATCCTCCTTGTCAGAGCTGGCAGGGCTTTCCTGAGCCTGTGATTTGTCACTGGGGTTTGCTTGAATCACGGGGCACGGTGTTACAAATTGCGAAATAAATCAGGAGGAGGATGGAATTGAGAGTTGGACAGCTTTGAGTTAAGGCTCCGGTTCTGCGAGGATGGGCAGAGTTGGGACAGAAGATAATTTGAGTCCTGGTCAGGTATTGATCCAGGAAATTACTTAAAAGCACCACAACTTATTTGTAACAGTGCAGGAATTGCACACAAACCCATATTTGCCTTTTTGGCTTTTAGTTTTGTCACAAGTCAGGAATGCTCTTGGTGCTGAGATGTCAGAGAACTCTCTAAATTTTAGATTTTTTTTTTTAAATTTAGTAGTAAAGAATTATCATGTGAGAAATTCCATCAAATGAAGGAAATGGACTTAAATCCTGGTCCAAGCTGTACCCAATCTCCACCTTGTCCCCAGCCCAGAGCTCTGAGTGCCACATCCACTCATTCCTTGGACACCTCCAGGGTGCACCAAGATTGACTTTTGTAGCCTATTTTTGCTAGATTTATTCTTTGTGGAACACAGTGACCTTGTACAAAGCAGTGGAATTCAAAATAAACAGAAAGACCAGTTCTTCTGCGTTGAATTATTACTTATCACTATTTCTTTGCTGCTTTTCAGACACATCCAGAACGAGTAGCAAAACATATTTATCCCCAAGGGCATCTGGCAAACGTAGAATTAAACACATAAATACTACCAGAGAATTTTCAATGGAGTAATTATAAAGTGGCTTCAGTCTCGTGTTCCTTATGTCAGCCAGCTTGGAATATTGAAGGCCTTTGGGTGGCAAGGAGCATGTTTTGTTCAGTTGACTTTTACACATAATTTTTAAAAAATGATTATGATATCATTCCTTCAGTTCTGAACCATGCCTTTGGGATTGTTTTCTTTCACTTGGCTTATCATTTGGAAAACGTTTCCAGAAAGGAGCCTTTGACCTCCTGACAGCTGATGGACAGCAAAGGCTAAACCTTGTCCATGTTAGCAAACCACTGGAACAGATTTGCCACATTTCTAAAGCAGAGGCTTTTCTCCAAAGGAATGATACCATAAATTCAGAGTTTGGATCTGTCTCCTGAATTTCCAGGGCTGGTAAAGATTTTGTGACAAATATAAAATTGCGTGTATTTGTCCTGTATCAAAAACCAACGTGAGCACGGGCAAATACATTGTTGTTTGAATAAATACAGTTGTTTGGATAAATTAATGGGCATGGAAATTGACACTAATTTTTTATGACGCTGTGTTTAATTTCATCCCCGGATTGCAGCAGAAGCCTGAGCAGAGATGCTGGGGGGGAAAGGGGAGGGCAGTGGCATCAACCACGGAACGGGGACAAGGATGAGCTCCTACAAATGCCTAACTTAGACGTCAAAATGCTGGAGGTTCAGCCCTGAAAGGAAGAATCACTCGTCACAGCCATGTCTGTGAGCTTGGAGAGAAAATCCCTGGCGGGGGGAGAGGCAGCGCCGTGACTCAGCTGCGGCTCCTTCCCCGCGGGGCCGGGGGCGGCCGCGCTGCGCTGCGGGCGGGCGGAGCCGCTCCGGGGCTGCTTCTTCCCCTTCTTCTCCTTCTGCTGCTTCTTCTCCTTCTTCTGCTGCTTCTGATTCTGTTTCTGCTCCCGCTGCTTCTTCTGATTCAGTGTGCTGCTGCTGCTGCTGCTGCTGCTGCTGCTGATGATGATGATGATGACGATGATGCCGCTGCTGCTGCTGATTCTGCCGCTGCTGCCCTCGCCCACGCACCGCCCCCGGTCCCCGCAGCTCTCCGGGAGCACTCGCACACGGGAGAGGCTTCACCCTGGGTCTGCGAGATTATTGTGTTACAGACAGCACGTTCCCAGAGCAAAGCAGACAGGCAGGAAGGTGGGAAAGCCTATGGAACAGCGTGATCAGCGATGTGAGCGCTGCGGTGTCTCCATCCTCTGTAAACACCGGGAGTTTATCACATTCCCAGTGTGAGGTGTGGCTGTGGTTTTCGGCAGCGGGTTATTTCTGTTTCATTCAGAGGAAAGCGGTCGAATAAAGACTTATTTCTTTATGCTGAGATAACTAAGATTGTTGTAAAAACTGTCAGAGGTTTTGCTGAGAGTGGTTTTCTTTAAAAGGCCAAAGATACTGGGCAGCTGTCAGAACCTGCAGGAGGTGAAAGGTGGGGAGCAGGGGGAAGTCAGGGTTGCTCGTGTTTTCGGGAGGACACAGCAGAGGTTCCTCTGTCCAGGCTCTGCATTGCTGTGTCATTGGGAGTGAAAGGAAGAGGAAAAACATCTATTTCCTGTATCCCACAGTGTGGCAGTTCTTGTTCCATCAATTCCTGGTTTTCTGTTCTCGTGTGCATTTGTTTTCAAGTTTAGAGCCAAGTTATACGAGACCCCTGACACGGATAGAATGACAAAAATTGAAATTATTTACTCCCTTGTCACACTGTTTGGAAGTCCCTGAGGATGTGTGTGTGTGCACTCATTCTCCTGCATTTGGGGTCTTCCAGGGGATCTGTTCCCATGGCACCTGTGCCACAACTCTGCCGTGGACATCCAACCTCGCAAATCCTGCTCCTGCTAACCAGTGCTGGCAACTTACCAGGTGGCCTTGGCCACGTGGGTATCAAGTGCTGAAGCCCAGTGTCACTGACCCAGTACGTTGTTTAAGTCCAAAGCTACCTCCAAGCCCAGCCCCAGCCCCAGTTTTCTGCATTACACCCCTGCAAGGTGTCAGGTTGCTGCTGAGCAGCTTTTCTTCACGCTCCTGCTTGAAGCTGCACCCATGCTCAGCTGACGAACTGAGACGGCCTTTTCCAATTTACAGATTGTCTAAAAACCCGTGAGTTGTTACTTTAATAAAACCCCCCCTTCTCACCTCACTCGCCAGCACCTTTTTTTAGCTCCTAAAACGTTTTTTCTTCATGGAACACATGTAAATTATGAGGCTAATTATAGTGCCTTGAGCAGGCCTTGGTGGTGCTGGCATTTTAAACCGTGTTCTGTGGAGACCAGGCACGCAGCAAAGATCTGAGGTTTCAAGATGAAGCTAATCCGACAGGCTTTATAGTTATTTTAAAAGGTGCCAGCTGGGAAGACGTTTCGGGAGGTTTAGAATGCAATCCTGAAAGACTTGGGGGATTACAGCCTCACGTTTATTTTCTGTACAAGTGTTCTAAGTGTTACCTGACAAATTATCCTCGCTCCTTTTTTTCCTAAGCTCCTCTGGCAACCCAACAGAGCATTCCCCCATGCTTCCTTACCCTTTTTCTGATGGAAACAATCAATCCATTGGTTCTGAGCTGGTTGTGGGACACTTTTCCCCAGTCAGTTGCTCTCAGGAACTCTTTGGTGCAGCAAGGTGTTTAACGGTGGAGGAATTGGCCAGGATATTTGTGAGCACCTTGGATTCCAGATCGATTTTCCATGGGAAATTATGTGGACGGGTTCTGCTGGCTGGTGAGACGGAGCTTTGGATTTCTTTGGGTCCATTTTGGATAAATGAGTGGCAGCAGACGGGTGGATTGAGTGGATGTTCTGTCACAGCCAGGGAGATCAGTGTTTTAGATTTGGTTCTTGTCAGTGACAGTGACATCATTCAAGCACGAGTTGCAGAACGTTATTTTGGACTGAATAATCCCAGATTTGTCTCGTTTCAGATCAGAAAGGCAGGCATTAAGAAATTCCCTGTTGTTTACTGATGGAAAATCTTGAGAATTTCTATTCTTTGAGTTTTGTTTTCTTTGTATTGTCTTCAGATTGGCAATTTTATGGGTTTGTTTTTTTTTTTTTTCACTTTTCCGAGTGGCCTCCAGGTTTACACTCTGGCAAGATTATCTTGCTGAGTAAACCAAGGTTTCTGCTCAATTTTTTTGTAGAATAAACTAAGTTTTCTGCTCATTTTTCATAGAACTTTTTATTTTCAACATCTATTTAAAATTTCAGGATTTGGTTTCACTCTTACCCATCTCCGCAGTGAGAGAAGTTTTGCTTGTCTGTCATCCCCTGCACTGCACCTGCTCACGGTGTTCCAGGGCTTGTTCTTGCATAATTGAGGCAATGTCATTAATGGAGAGCATTTTGGAAAGAGTATTTTAAATGAATATAAACGTTTGCTGCTTGCAGAACAACAGGCTCCTTATATCTGAGTCAGAGTGGTTTCTTCGTTATCTAACTTGTTATAAATTTATCTAAATATCTGTAAGCTTACCTAAATGACCTTACCAAAAGAAGGGAACAAAAACTTTGCAACAAAAACATGAAATATTTAAGCTTTAGTCTCTTTTTGCTCATAAATCTTGCAAAATCTTTGGAAATTCCTGCAGGTGGAGTGTGCAAACACAGCCCCTTGGTATTTTGGGGTTTTTTTGCAATAAAAGTCTGTGAACTGAGCCCTTCAGGTAATTCTGGAATGCATCTCATCGTGCCAGGCAGTGACCTCAGAGGCAGCCTCAAAGTGTCTGGGGCGAGCTACTCGTCCACAAATCAGACAAAATCTAATTGAGTGGTGGAAATCGCTTTAAATCCTGTGGGTAATGAGGGCACCTTGTTGTGTGTTCTCTCTGATTAATTTACCTGTGCTCATGTGACGAAGCCCTTCTGCTCTGTGGGGTGCAAAAAATGGGATTTAGGCAATTGTACTCTGGGCATTATTATGGGATGGCAGGAATTATTCACCTCAGAAGGGTGAGCCGTGCGTTGAGTCGTCCCAGAGCCTGTGATGGGATTCCTTTTTGACTCCTTGCAGAGCAGGGGGCGATCCTGGCACAAAATCCCCGTGCCATCCTCTCCTGCCCTGCTGCTCTCCCTGTGACTCATAACAGGGAGCAGCAGAGGGTTTGGGATTTAAAAATAGGCTGCTTCAAACATGTTTCGGTAAACATACAAGGGGAAGAGTATCCAGCCTTAAATGATTGCTAAATACCCATTTAGCAGGGACAATGTCGAAATCAGGCAGCGCAGATCTCGGGAGGAGATTTGCACCGGGCTCTTTGAAGTTTCGTTCAGGAGATGGCTCCAAGCAATCAAGGCTTTGTGGTTTTTTTGGGAGGGAAATCACCTCCCGCGATGATGCTGGCTGAATCCACCGTCAGGGTTTCTCTCCTGGGGCTGACACACAGTAATTATTGCAGGTTTTTTCTCGAGGTTGTGACAGACCCGCTGCCTTAGGTAGGGATGGGAAAAAAGGGTACAAACTGGGAGTTTTGAGCCGTTTTTGCTGACCCAGATTGCTACTCAGTGTTTATCCAGAGCTAAGGGTTGTTCTAATATTTCAAGTTATTTTCTCAAGGGATATTTATTTTTTAAGAGGTGAAATATCAGGTCCTTTTATATTAAATACTATTCTAAGAGGCCAATATTTTGCACTCTTAAAATACAGTATTGTTTTTGCGAGACTTAAATACATTTTTGTGTTAATGACTTCCCTGATAGCCTGTGGAACAACCCGAAATTTGCATAAATGCGTGTATAACCACAGCTGGCCACGAATCCTTGACACCACACATTATTTGTGCCCTGAGATCCTTTGGTCTGGGTCTCACAGCTTTAAAAAAAAAACATTGAAGCCACATGAAATCCAAACCTTGCTCTCAGAATGAACCGATATCGATTTTAGGCTCCGCTTACTCAGCTCCTGAAATTCCTGGAAGCGTCAGGGGCGAAGCCTCGGCCTTGAGCATCCCTCAGCAGCGGGAGCTGTCCAGGGTTCTGCCCGAGCAGCCTCGGACCCGCTCACTTTGCGAAATCAGGAGTCAAAACCACAACTCTGCTGCTCAAACATCCCATGTTTGTAGGTAAAAATACATTTAGAAACCAGGATTTAGATGCCGAAGGTTAAAGAATTGTAATTTTCCTTGTGAATTTTCCTTGTGAAAGGAAAATGTGTTCGATTTTTATTTTCTCTCTTTCGTTTTTTGGCGTTTTGTTTCCTTTTGTTTGTTTGGTTTTTTTTGTGTTTTGTTTGGAAATTTTTGGTTTGGTTTGGGGTTTTTTGTTTTTCTTTCTGCTTTTTGGTTTTTTTTTTTTCCTTTTCATCTTGTGTTTTTGTGAGCTGTCTGAGGCATTTCTCGTTAATTCTTTGCAGTAGGAGCAACCAGAAAGGGGCGAGCAGGAGGGGAAAAACCAGTTTGTAAAAGCTGGTGCCAGTGGTGGGGAAGGAAAGGAGGAAAGGATCTTTAGGGCTGCAGAACACACAGGTAGGAAAAGGAGCTGCTGGGGAATGAAGCTGAGGAATAGGTTTATTGGGGTTTTTTTTGCTTTTTAGGAAAAAAAACCCTCAATCCAAATTCAATTTGTTTTGTTGGTTTTTTCCACCACCAATCCTATACATTTATAAATTTCCTGAGATCCGTTCAGGTTGTGAAGAAATCAAAATAAATTGCTGCTTTTAATATGTGCCATCCTCCAGCTCAGGAAGAAAACCAAATGAGAGAAGAGCAGACCTGTAAAGAAACTGGGATGGTTTCGGCATGAGCTCTTCGTGGGAATAAGCAGAAATGCAGGAAGCTGCCTCTGGAATAAGCATTTCAAGGTGTCCAAGCCTTGTTTAGGCAGAATTTAAAGCACTGAAGGTCACCTCTGCCATTGGAAAATGTGAAAGAAATACCAGTCCAGCTGCTGCAAGGCTGAGCCACTGCAGTGATAAAATTTTGCTGTTAAAATCTGGAACGGGGACGCGTGAGAGAAGCGGAAATTATTTTCTTGTTCTTATAAAAGGGCAGGTGGAGGTTCCCAAAGCGTCCATGGGAAGAAAATTAACTCTGTTTTCTGTTTATAGTTCTGCTGATGGGAACAGGGGTCAGGGAGGGGAAACAAATCCTCTGTAACAGTGAATGTCCGCCCACTCAAACATCTTCTTAAAAATTTATTTCCCCCATATAAAAGTTGCTTACTCAGTGGCAGCTGTTTGAATAGAGCGGGGACAGAGCTCTCTCTGACATCCAGGAGATTTTATTTAGAGCTGTGCTGAGTGGATGCTCAGTACATTTCCACTTCCCCTAGCTGAAAAATGGGCTCGTGGCAAGAGGAAAGTGAGCTGTGCTCTCTGCTGCTCGTTTCCTGGAATAACTCCATTTAAAAGCAGAAATTTTAGGGAATGGTGTTGAAAACACTCTTTAAAAAGAGGAAAAATCTTCGTTTTCTACCTCTGTTGACATAAATCACTGACAGAACTGATTGCTGCTGTAGCAGAGTTCAGCACTTCAGCTCTGCCGCATCCGCGTTCGTTACTCGGCCCAATTAATGAGGAATTATTGGAACACCAAGCCCGTGGCAGAATTATCTGCCAGGGAGGGGGAATCTGAGGCTGGATGAGGCTGTGGAAGGGGCTCTGCTCGCACTCACCCCTGCCTGTGCTCTCCTTGTTGTGACTGGTTTGTGTCCCAGGGTGTGGAACCAGAACCCCCCAGATGCTGCAGAAGCACAGAACAAACACAGCCCTGCCTTCACCCCCCCGAGGGAAATTGGATTTCAGCATTTATTGCCACTGAAAGGATATTTTGAACCCATTAACAGCCAGGTAATCGTTCCAGCTGGTGGAGAACAGCATCACACGCACACTTAAATGAGGTTTTTTGTGCTTTTACAAATCACTCTGGCTTCATCCTGTGCAGAGCCTCCCATCAGGTGTTTGGACGCATTGGTGAGGTCCTTCCAGAGCCTTCTCTTGTCCAGCTGGGCAGCCCCAGCTCTCTGAGCCTCCCCAGTGTCAGATGCTCCTGTCCTTAAATCATCCTCATGGCCCCTCGTTGGATTTGCTCCAGTAAATCCACACCCTCCTGTTGTCCCTTCTCCTGCTTCCAGGTAAATTATTCCTGACTTCTGTAACAGCAACAAAAAAAAAGCTGACAGCTATACAAGTTAAAGTGAAGCCTCTTACTGAAATGTCCTCAGACAGTTGTGGTTTTTTGAAAATTCCTTGATTTTCTGTTAATAGACATGATGTGGTTTACGAAAAATTAGTTTTGTTTCGTGTTTGCAGTTGTTGAGGTTCAGTTGGATCTTAAAAGCAGACTTTCTGGCACAGCCTTGAGTTCCTAATCATAAAACTTTATGTATTCTGTGATATATGGAGCTGACATTTATTTATTTGTTTACCAGCATGAAATTCTTGTATGGTAATTCCCCAACCTGGGAACTGAAGAGCAATCCACAGCCTGGGACAGCGTCACAGATTTTGGCAATAAACTTAAGATTTTGGGGTTTATGGAGCTGATTTTTACTGCTCCTGAGCCTATAAACTGCCTGGAGATTTGATTCTATGGACTGTAAAATTAAGAAGAGTACGGTTTTCTCCAGTATAGTGTACAGTTTCAAAATAATAACTGCATTAAAAGTTGCAGAAGAATTGCTCTTGCTGAGTTTGAGTGTAAGAAAATAGAAGGAGGAGGAAACTGTTCTGGAAAGGAAATGGAAAGAGCAGGGAAGTGGAGGAGAACAGATCTGTAAGCACTTCAGCTAAAGGCTCCATACAAGCTGTGGAAAGAAAATCATTGGAATCATCTGCTTTTCACACCTGACAGAATCTGGGAAGAGTTTTCTCTCTTTTTTTCTGAGCAGAAGAGTTTAGTTCCTGAGTTTCTCTGTTTTGGGGGCAGGATGAACATTAATTTTGGAGGTGACAGGGACGTAACCCACGATGTGTGCGTTGATAATTCCATAAATGCTCTTCTCCTGAAACCCACACGGCAGAAAATAGTTTATGTTTTTAAAAAGCGAGGATCTCCTCGAGTTCACAAATATAAATCGAGGCTCAGCCTTTGAGAGATGTGGGCTGTTTCTCTGCAGTTATAAATAAATCCTGATTACAGGTTACATGTTCCACGTAGCTGTTTTCAAGGAGCTCGAGCCTTGAAGCAGACTGGGAATTATCCTGAAGGAAAGGGTTTATTTTTTTACCTGATTTGTTGTCTGGGTGATCACAGAACTTCCTTTGGCAGGAAAGGAGAGGGATGCTCATAAAGCCCAGAAAGAGTCCTGCAACAAAGGGTTAAATCATTCCTCCATCAGGATCCTCTTCAATAAGAACAAGGGAGTTCTTGTACAAAATAAGGCTGGACAAGTTCCGAGAGAGAAGGGAGGGGCTGCTTAGAAATATCGGGTTTATTGTGCTTTTCTAAAGGTAAAACATGGTAAAACAGTGATTATGCTGGTTTTAGTCAGTAAACACTTCCTCTCTGGCACCATTCCCTTTGCTTTTTTGAAGGGTGATTACCATAACTCAGGTCAGAAAGGTTAAAAATCAGAGGGGTTCTGCTTCAGCTTTGGAGTTCTTCTGTTAATTTTTTTTTTTTTCTTTTAAACTTTATTAAGGATAAATTGAATGAAATTCACTGGCGTTACCTGCGTGCTGGTGCCCACGAGGTACGTAGGAAGGTAATTGTTTTGTTTACATTCCACAGGGCTTCTAAATGTCTTTTAATCACTGCCTTCCCTGGGCTGCAGCGTTAATTCCACGGGCTGGAACAGTGAATTCAGGAGCGAGCCATTGAGTGCCTCAGACGCCTTCCAGCAGGATAATTCCGCGTTTGCTTTTCCGCAGCTCTTGGTTTATCCTCGGAGCAGGAGTTTTGCTCCCACTAACTAACCCAAATAAAACTCTATTTATTTATTTCTGAGCTGGGAAGGTGTCATTAGGTCAGCTGTAATTTCCCTGCGCTGTGCCCAAGGGAACTCGTCGGACGTTTTCCCACCCATTGAGTGGAAGCTCAGGTTCTGCACTCCCAAAGTGCTGAAACCAACAGGGGTGCAGGGCTTTGCATCGATATTTGGTGGGAAGGGGCTTAGAAAGTTCCCCTTCCCAGTAATTTGTAGCTTCGTTGGGTTCCTGGAGCACAGAAAACCTGAATAAACCAGAAAAAACCACGAATAATAGGAATTAAAAGCACCTAAACCTGGTGGCATGGAAAGACAGGTGTGCAAAGCAGTGAATATTAAACACTGGCTTTGCTGGCATTGCCATGAAAAGGAAAAAAGAGAAAACCCAGACGAGTTTATGGCAGGATCTACTTATGCTGCACGCAGAATATTTGCATATATTTTCCACACACACCATATGGCAATTATTCAGATTGCAGCAGCCAAGAGTTAGGAACTTCTGCTGCTTATTCCTAGGCAGGGGTCAAGTATAGATTGCCGTGCTGATCAGTGTGGTGCAGTTTTTGTTCATTTCATGGCTCCCTTTCAGCGCTCAGAGCGCCGCCCGTTTCAGCGAGGAAGAGTTGAGTCATTCGCCTTTGAACGTTTCGCCTCCAGTCAGACCCCGAGTGATTCATGAAAAAGCAGAACTGAAATGTGAGGATAAGAGCATTGCAGCTGAACTGAAGCAGCGTTACAAAGATGCAGAGGTCGGGCATCTGTTTTAAACCAACAGAATTTTGGATCTTTAGCAATGGCTTGGCTTGCAAACTCGAGGTTTTGATGTGCCGTCCTTCGTTTGGCGCCTGCCTCGAAGAACACCAAATAATTCCTCATTCTTCTGTTGCATTCCCTGTTGAAGTGGAGTAGTCTACCAAAATAAAATTTAGCAGTCATGTTAATCAAATCTTTTATTAATTTTTCGTGGCAGTCTGTGGATTTTAAAAGGTCTGAGTCAGCGTTCAGCTACCAGCTTCAAAGGAGGAATATTCAGATTAAAGTGGAGGGTATGAGTCAACTCACCAGCTTCTGGAATGTGCTTTTTATCAAGGAAAAGCAGTGCTGGAGCTCAGGATATTTGGGGAAATGGAGATGCTGTGAATAAGTTAGGAGCAGATACAGGGTAATGCAGATTTCCAGCTTCCCGTGGGTGAGGTATTACTGGAATCTTCTTAGGCTTATCCAGCACCAGAATCTCTAGTCCAGTTTGCAGAAACCAATGAAGTAAACAGGCAGCAGCCTGTGCAGAAAGCAACAGAAAATGAGATATTCCATGGCAGTGAGCTCAGTGTGTGTTCGTGGGGTAGGGGAGCAGTAAATGCACACTCACTTCGTGGATTCTTCCTTCATTTCTCTGTAGCTTTTTGCTGTGGTTTAAATTCCTGCCCCATTTTCCATCATGGTGTTCCTCATGGATTTATGAGGTCAGGAGTTCTACTCCTTTGCTGATTTTTGCCAGTTAGATAATTTTTTTGTAGTTGTTTAAACTTATTCCCTACATGTTGTTTATTTGCCAGTCCAGATATTTCAATCCAAGCTGGAACTTATTCAGGCAAGTTTTTGAGGTTCCTGTGAAAATGGAGATTAACCTGGCTAATATCTGTATTTTCCATTGATTATATTTTCCCTGACATGACATAACCATGGGACTTGAAGAGAAACTTCTAAATTAATATGTCAATTCTGCAAGTTCTTGAGGATACAGAGCCTTCTTTTAGGACCAGAGCTGTGCATGGAACACACTAAAGCAAAATTATGTGTGGTGGAAGTGACAAAGCTTCGGGATTCATTTTTCTTGTCAGCAAGTCACACCTGGGTTCTATTAAACATTGAATATCAAATGACATTTTGACGTCTGAGGGTAGTCGTAAGAGTGTTCCCAGCAAAACGGGCCTGAAAGGACTTCAGGTATCTGATGCTTGTCTTCTTTGCACTTCTTGTTCCTTCAGGATCAATTTTTACTTCATGAAAACAAAACAAAAAAAAAAAGGAAGCAAATTCTTTCAGCAGAGCTGTTGTAAATGTGCTGCACTTCAAGCAAAGCCTTGGCAGCAGAGGTGGCTCAGATTCTGTTGTAGTTCATCTGTTCCTGTGTGATAAAGGCCCAGACAAGCTCCCAGGACATTAGTCACTGCTTTCTGCAGATTGCCCATTTCCCTTTTTCCTCCTTTTTAAACTGTTCGAGCATTGCTGGTGTTAATTTGTGCACCCGGCCTCGAAGATAAGCTGTGAAACGAGAAACGGGATTTGGCTTCTGGTTCGCGCAGCTCCGGAGCTGAAAGGATGAAAAACCCTGCTCAGAATCGATGGCTTCTGAGCGATGTGGAGGTCAGGCCAAAGTGTCATGGTTTGATATCACAGCTGCCTGTTGGGAACCTGTTTTTTCAGAGGAGTTAGAACTGGGAAAATGTGAATAACTCCCCACCTTTCTTTTTGCTCCTTGTCCTGGTTTTTCAGGCCCTTGTTGTGCACAATATCTATGTCTGCCCTCTGCTTGTGGCGGGTTCTTTTCCAATATTGATATTTTGAAAC
This sequence comes from Oreocharis arfaki, assembly GCA_013398015.1. Classification (NCBI taxonomy): domain Eukaryota; kingdom Metazoa; phylum Chordata; class Aves; order Passeriformes; family Paramythiidae; genus Oreocharis; species Oreocharis arfaki. Next base: position 266,955 of record VZRR01004305.1, read on the forward strand.
ACCAAATTTCCCACAAGTTGTTGTTCATTTCAAAGTTCCCACAGAACTCGTTGCATCTGGCAGGAGCTGTCAATTTATTTACATCTCCTGGTGCCAGAGGTACCTGCTGAAAGTTTGTTGCCATCCTCGGAGGTTTCTGGTTTGTTTTTTTTTTTTAAATGGAAACTTGCAAACATCGAGGGGACCTGCGAAGGTTGCAAACCCTTTGGAATCCTTCCAGCAGGATACGGTGTCAGATGATCCATTTCCTTCAGGGGATCCCATCTGTGGTGTCTGTGCGCTGGAAAACCAGCCTGGTTCTCAAAGTCAGAGCTGAGGAGCTGAAGGAATTGTGCTTCCTTTATGCCAGAACAGAAGCTCTGCTGGCCCTCGGTGTCTAGCACTTCGCAGAGACCTTGGAATTCTGACATTTGTGGGTGAGAAGAGCTCCAAAATGCTGTTGGTGTTGATGGCCGGGTCTCTTCCCATCATCTCCTCTGAAAGTCGTGTTTTCTGCTAAAATACCATCAACATGCTTCCTGTAGAATCCTATTTACAGTTCTCACACCTTAAAGTCAGGGGAATCTGGTTTTAAGAGGCAGAGTGGCCCTTGGCTGTGGGAAAGGTGTTTGTGACACGGGGTTTTGGAGCTGAAGGCGCTCAGTGGCTTTCAGTTCCCATTTTGGATTACTGGATTATTTCCTCTGGATTATTCCATGGTGGTCCTGCCCTTCTTTCAAATAAAGATTTGGTTTGTACATGACAGCACTAACTTTTATCTGCTACAATCAGGCAGATTTAGGACTTCAACCACAAAATGTATTTATCTTTTTTCCTAAGTAAAATTTTTTACAGAATACTTGTCCAGTTTTTTCAAAAGTGCTTTTCCAGCAGAAATATGCTTTCACTGACAGAAAATGTTGGATTTGGGGAATAATGCAACAGCAGGTTTTTGCAGGTTTGGCTAATAATTTCTTTTTTGCTACTGCTAAAAATGGAGTTGAAGTATTAAAAAACAAACTGCAGGGCACAGCCAGATTTCAGATATATTCAGAATGTTCTGTTACAAATGATGCCACTTGCTAATTGCTTTTAAATTAGGGTATTTGTGCCCATGGTGATTACTGCAAAGCATCATTTAGAGTCTAAAAGCTGGAGTAGTGTCCTAATTGGGGTTTGATTTGCAAGAAGTACTTGAAAAACTCAGTGCTGTGGACTTGCAGTGGGATTTTAAATTGTCAGTGACTCTCAGGATGCCCTCCTTCCAAAAAGGTTATCAGTGCTGGGTGACAGCTCTGCAGGGAATAAGTAAGGTCTGGGTTGGGTGGAATGGTTGGTACAGAAGTATAAATAATTTCTTAATATACCTCGAAGAATTTGCTTCAAGGTTTTGAAAAGGATTTGTTTTAGTTCAAAAATCTGGGCCTGGTTCAGCATCAACAATGTTGAACTTCAAGAGACAAAGTACCAGCACACAAAGAGGAAAAGCTGTTGGCTGACAAGAAGGCCCCTGATGCAATGTACCATACTCAAAATAGAGAAGCATGGAAGAGGAGGTATTTTATTTCTTTACCTGAGAAGATAAATATTCCTCAAAAATATTGTTCCATCTTTAAAAAAATCAGAACAAAAAAAAAGTACAGATTTTTAAATTATGTGCAGATCAGTAGCAGAGCCCCATGACCCCCTTTTTCTTTTAAATATTATCCCCATTTTTTTTTAGCTTTTTTTTTTTTTTTTTTTTGAGAAATTCCTTCTCTTTTCTGTGCCACGAATTCACTCTGATTTCTCTTGCACTGTCAGGACTTACGAAATACAATCCCTGGTATTTCAATGATCATTACTAAGTGATGCTATTAAAGGCCTTAGTTATTTACACATCTTTTTTTTTAATGGCCAGAAGCTAAACCCAGGGAGGGCAGAGAAGCTCTCTTTATGGATTTAATTTTTCTTGAAAGTCAGGTACAATTTGTTCAATTTGAAATTCTTTCCTGCATTTTGATCCAAATGAAGGCATTCCCTGCCAAATGAACCATGAATATTAAAGAACTCTACAGCCAATATTGCCCAAAGGACATTTTCCTTTATGTCTTCAGCTGTGTCTTCATTATATCCAGGATGTTTACAAGGGGAAAAGATGATTTCTACCCTCTTTGTTGAATTTTTGGATTTGTGGGTTCAGGTTCTAGTAACACCTCTCTCATACCACGGTCAGAGCAGGGTCAAAGCTTGTGGAAGTGAAGAAATTATAATAAAACCTCATCTCTGAGCTTCTTACCCAATTAATAATTTCTTATCACGTAGTCTCAGTTACTCCCCTGTTGTTCTTTTCCGTCTTCCACTTTTACCCCTGGCTTGCCACAGATTTCTGGTGACCTCTGAAGGGCACATCCCCCCAGCTGGTGAGTGAAAACCAGAATGGAAGCATTGATCTAATTTCTGGGAAAGCAAGGCCAGCCCACAGAGCGTTTCTAATCTACACAAAATTTAACTGGAGGGAAGGAGAAGTTATTTTCTCCACTGCCTTATTTTTACCTGGAAACAAAAGTCGAGACAGGGAGCTGTGAAATCAGTCAGCTGGAGCAGTGAAATCCTCAGGAGCACTCGTGGCTGGTGGCTGAGGTTGGTTTCTGGTTCCTATTGTGTGCTCCATTATCTGTTGATTGCATGAGCGGTTGCTTTCCCCGGGGTGTGGGACAGCTTTGAATTGGAACAAGGTGGCTGTGTGGAAGTTTTATGAGCTGTTACAGAAATTCAGCAAGCCAGCAGCAGGCACACAATTGCTTGGCATCTGTTTGCACCTCTGTCTTCTCGTTCTGGGCATAATGCTGCCATTAACACGGAGAAGGTTTGATTGTTGACTGGCTACACTGGATCATACCCCTCAGCCCAGTGGTTCCAGTGAGAGCAGCACCGAAGAAGGAAGCTTGGAAGAGGGAAGATTCTTGATCAGTCTGTGATTTGAGTCATTCATTATTTTATGCACTGGTTTCAGTTAACCTTGGAAGCAGTGTTGCTCTCCTGCCTCCATCAAGTGTTTCCAGGGTAGCAGGTACAGATCAAAGACTTTAATGCTCAGGAACATCTCTTCTGTTGCTAAATATCCATTGAATGTTCATCTTCCACCTTCTTCTCCCACGTTTTATTCCGGAGTGCTGCAGTGCTCTGTCCTTTCTCCAGACTCCAAGGAATAAGCAGCTGGAATCTGGGAAAAGCCTGGGGAATCTGTCATGACTGCCAGAGCTCCAGGAGAGTTTGGACACCGCTCCCAGGGGTGCCCAGGGTGGGGGTGTTGGGGTGTCTGTGCAGGGCCAGGAGCTGGGCTGGGCGATGCCTGCGGGTCCCTTCCCGCCCAGGATACTCCGTGATTCTGTGATTTTTCTTTGCCAGATGTGGGGCATCTTTTACCCAAGTCCTGCCAAGCAGATTCTGTGAGATAGCAGCTGGAATGTGGTGTGAGAGCAAAGTAATTTGAATATCACAAATGAGAGAACAAATGCTTTCAGGCTCATGGCAGAGATGCTCTTGTTCCAGGGGCCGTCTCTGGCTTCGTAGCCCGAGGATTATTCTAAAGGAGCCTGTAGAAGGTGGCTAAAAACCCCAAATTCATTAAAGTTGCATCGCTGTCCACATGGGTGAATTCCTAAAGAGATGGAGAATTCAGCAGTAATTCCAAGGAGGTGGAGAACAGCCTTCCCAGAGGGATCCACCACATCCAGCCTCTCCTCACACCCTCGCTGCTGCGTGTTCCTCCGGCCCCGGCTGCCCCTGACCCAGCTGGGAAAGTGCTCGGTGTGTGTGTGCTGCCCTGAGCTGTGCTGGGGCCGTGTCCTGGTGCCAGCAGCAGGTGCTGAGCCTGGGCTGGCATCGGGAACAGCTCAGCATGGAGCTGGCAGCAGGGCTGGAGGCACCATATGTGTGCACGGGCACTCAGGAGGCAGCAGCAGAGCAGATGTCCCCTCGCCCCACAGCGGAGAGCTCTCTCTGGCTGCCCCTTTCTCATGCTCCTGGTCTCAGGAGGAGGGAAGGAGCCAGCTGGGAGCAGCCCTATCCCAGCACAGCCTGGTTCTGTAGGAACAGATCTCCTCGTGCTTCTGTAGGGAGTGATTGCGAGAGAAACACAGGGCGAAGGAAGGGTTTGGAGAGGCATCCAAAATCACACAGAGGTGCTTGAGTTGTTTGGGTGAAGTCCTTAGTGGGTTGTAGGGAATGGTTTTAAGATAAACACAGGAGAAAGGAAGGATTTAGAGGGGTATCCAAAATCATGTGGAAAGTGCTCTTTGTTTGGGTGAAATCCTTGATGTGTTGTCCAGCATTGCTCTGTGAAGAGATGCTGGGTTCAGTATTTTTATCTACCTTGTACTATTTTCACGGAGTTAAATGGACTGTAAGGTTCCATCTCTCCCTCAAATTTGGTTGGAAGTGCCCAGGGCATTACCAGGGCTCCAGGATGATCACAGAAGCCTTGCTTTTGTGGCAAGCTGAACTAACCTCTTCAGTAAAAACTCTGTGTGTTTGTGCATGAAATTCATCAGTCTAAATACACGCTCTATCCGATTTTCCTTTTTATTTCAGTGAGAAGAGCGTGTGAGTGGTAATTGATTTTTGGAGGTATTTGTGAGCATACCAAGTGCCCCGTAGCTGTTATCAGATGTTAGGTGCCAGATGCAATTAATAATTCCTGGAAGTGGTCACCTTAAGAACTGTAATTGGTTTCAGTCTGAAGATCCAGCGGAAGGACATGACATAAAATGAGTTTTGTTACCTGGCTCAGACTTGCAATGCAAGAATTTCAGTTCTGTAGTTCCGTGAACCAGACGAACTACACGAGTAAGGCCTTAGCCTTGCTTTTTAAAAATCCATCTCTGCAATTTCTCCATACTTTTCTCACGTGAGCCCATAAAAACGATGAGTTTTGACCATTTATGTGCTGGCAGCAAGGCAGGTGTTCGGAACACAGCCCATCAGATGGGGCTGACTTCAATGGTGGAAATCTGTTGTGTGAAGCACCCCACAAGACGTCCAAAAGCATCAAGATTAATTCTGGATATTCCCTCCAACACAGTGGCCACACAGAAGAAATGCAGGAGGGGAATCCTACCAGTTACAATCTACAAGCTGGTCTTCTCCCAACGGGAATAATCGTTAATAACTTTATGATTTCTCCCCTTTGGGTTTGTTTCCATCAGCTCCTTCAGATCTTACAATAATGAAATTATTCACAACAATGAAATTCAGCACTACATGTTTGCACCCAAAACATTCTGTGGCCTCGCTGGTGTGCGAGGAAGACTCGAGTGGGGTGAGTAAAGCTGGTGCTCAGCGGGTAGAAAGATTTGACTCTGCTCCACTAAGCAAAATTTAAATGTGAAGCTCGATTTTTTTCCCAGCTTAGCCGAGCTCATCTGCTAATGGAAACACTCGTTTTATTTTTGGGCACTTCTGTGCCTGAGTGCCTAAATGGTGCAAATTGAGGCACGACTGCAGGGGAAGTCGTGCTGCAGGACCGAAGCACAGCTCAGGGGAGAGAACAAAAACACCACAGCTCTTTGCTAAATATATGTTACGCAGGAGGAAGTGCCTGCAAATGAGTGATGATTTTTGAAAATTGATTTTTTTTTTTGGCCTTTTTTCCCTTTTATATGTTCTCTGTGTTCTTCACACGCATATTTGTAGCTCTGTGGCCTGTTGTTGTATTCGTGGCTGGTTTTCCCAGTACTTTTCCCTACCTTTTCCCTAGGCAAAAAGACAAAACACATCCCAAAGCCCCTATCCTGTCTTGGTTCTTTCTGGGAACCGAGGCTGAAAAACAGCTCTTCGAGAGCTTCTTGGTGATTTTTGTCAATTATACTAATTTGCTAAACTTTTGAGACAATATTAGTACAGAAGGTAATAAAATTTCGGTCTTTATTGGAGGCTTCCAGGGGCAGATATGGAAAATATCCACAAAAACCCACTCCTCCACGGGGTGGATACAGTTTAATAAGTTATCAAATTAGCCTGATTGACAGAACAGCAGTTAGGAGCACAAGTGGTGATGCAATTCACCCCTCCAGTTCAAGCCTTTCCTAAATCCTCCTCCCTCAGGTGGAACTAAGCTTTGTTGAGGAAAACAAAGTTTAATATTGCTCATTTCAAAGTCCTCAAGGAAAAATCCCACTGGAGAACTACTGGGAGAGGAAGGGAGGATGAAGAATCCAGAACACGGACACCAAATCCCCTTTTGTAATTCAGTGATGGAATAATAACCCACGGAATAATAACCCATCCTTTGTGTCTCGAGGAGCTGGTTTTGGGGTGAGGTTTGTACACCACAGCACCCTTGGGTGAGGTTTGTACACCACAGCACCCTTGGGTGAGGTTTGTACACCACAGCACCCTTGGGTGAGGTTTGTACACCACAGGACACTCAGGTGAGGTTTATGCACCACAGGACACTCAGGTGAGGTTTATGCACCACAGGACACCCAGCACGTGCCACCAGCCCTGCAGCCTCCCACAGCCTGCACTGCCCAACCTCCTGCACCATTCCAAGCTGGAGATTTCCGTGTGTGGCATGGAGAGGGGGCACCCTGGAGGGCGTTGGAGGCATTTGGGTTCTTCATTTGGGTGCCCATGCAGTGACAGAGGGATGGGGCACACCCGTGGCCGTGCCCCTGCTGGGCTCCCTCGAGCCTGGCTGGGTGCCCTGGCCTTGGCACCAATATTCCTGAGCAGCCCAGCCATGGCAGGGGAGAGAAGCACAGGAATGTTGCTGATGCCCAGCCCTGTGTTTGAGCGTGGGCAATGGGTTCTCCCAGCTCTGTGCCGGCCAGGAATCGTTCGCAGCAGAGGTGTTGTCACATTCTTGTTTTTCCCCGGCATTTGGGCCAGATGACTTCTGCTCAGGTGGCAGCATCTGAGTCAGCTGGAGGCCGGGCAGCTCCGTTCTGTGAGTGCTGCTGCTGCAGGGAGAGCCCACGGCCACTTACTCACCTTCCATCTGTCAGGAAATACGGCTGTGCGAGCAAGGGGAGAGAAAAACCCCACATTTTGCATCGAATTCAGCTCAGCGCATCCGATGGTGACAGCTCCGGGGGGATATTTTGAATGTGAATCCGTGATTCATGTCTGAACACGTTTCTCATTTTATTTTTCGCTTGTGGCCCTTCTTCTCCGTGTAGTAATGCACAGTTATGACTGTTCCTTCAGGGAGGATTTAATTTCCTCCTTGCTCAGGAGTCAATCTGTGCACAGCTCGCTGACAGGAGATCTCCCTGCCTTTACCACACAGGAGCTTTTGGAGAAGTGGACTGAAGAGATTTGCATCTCTCTGTATCCAGGGGGTGTGTGTAAGCGGGCTCTGGAAGCAGGGATGTGAAATTAGGATTTCAGCTGGGTTTGGGACTTGCATAAGCCGGGCCCCACGGCTTCCAGCTGACTCAGGGTGTGCAGAGTGAATTCATCTCTGCTCACAAAGGCCATCCATTTCTAGAACCTTTGTGTGCAGTTAGGCTGATCACTGGTAGAAGTCGCTTCCTGAAGTACAAGAAAGCAACGTGATTTAATCCCTCAGAAGGATGATTTTAACATATTCAAAGTAATGGGTAATAAAGATAATAGGAAATAGGCAGTCCTCCGTGTGAAGCCAGTGTGGGAGGATGTGTTTGGACTGTGGGGGTTTTTTTAAAGTCCACATTTGCTGGATTTGGGGATATAAAAACAAAAAAAAGCGTGGCTTTTTCTTCTGAGCAGCACACGTTGGATTTTTCCCATGTTTTTATTCATGCTGCTTTTAAAAAGTAGCAATTATTTAACATCGGTGGAACAATGCTCTTGGAGAAATTGCAACGCTTTCTTTAAATGGGAGATTTCTAAATTGCAATGTATCTGCAGCTGTAATATTTGTAAGCATTAGAGATTGATTAGGTGTAATTAGAGATTCCCAAAGCTGGCTGCCACAAAAAATGACTCGGTGTTATTGCAAAATAATTAAGTCAGGAATGCAAAAAGCAATAAAACAGTACCTTGGAAAGTGTCACCCTGGAAATTAAATATTGCTCTTTTCAAAATCCTCAAGGAAAAGTCCCACTGGAGAACTGCTGGGAAAGGAAAGGAAGATGAAGGATACAGAATACAGACTCAAAATTCCCTTTTGTAATTCAGTGATGGAATAATAACTCATGGAATAATCCATCCTTTGTTATCACCAATTATTTCAGGTGTTGATAAATTCAAGATAAAATACTGTTGTGAGCCCATGTGCCAGCAGGTGTTTGTGCATTGCATCAGTTCTAAGCAGTTCCATTTTTTGTGTCAGTATTTCTAATATGGATCCCCTTGTCACAGAGGTACTTCCAGTATTGGATTCTGGGTCTGTGGGGGGCTTTTCGTTATTGTTTTTGAGGAAATTCCTATTTCCATTATGGGAATTGGATGCCTGGAAGGAAAAAATTCATTCCTACAACTGCTGTCCACTGTAGAGACAGGTGGGGGAAAAAGAATTTTACTGTCTTTAGAGAAGGTGGAGAGAAAAGAATTTTACTGTGATTAATAATTGCAGTTGTCTCAGGATTTGCACTTCACCCCGTTTTTGTTAAATTCTGAGTACAGTGCTTTTTAAGTCCCGCTTGTAAAACCTCTCAGAGCATGCACAGAGCTCTGCAGTGCCTTGGCTTGGCAGGAAATGCCCTGCTCTGTGTGCCAGGCAGTGTCTGCCCTTCTGCCTTGGCCATTCTCTGTGCCACAGCTCCTCTGTAATGAATAAATTACAACATGGCAGCTGTCAGAACACACAAACCCAGACCCTCTTCCAACTCTGGCAGGCCATCATTTAGCACATATTGCTCTTAAATCCATTTAAGACTTTTGGTATTACGTGAAATAATTCTTCAGCTTACAAAGTTGTTTCTCTTCGGACAGTTTAGGATGTTTTGAAGATTACTTGGCATAAATGTAGTTTTCTAAAGGGTCGGGTTGTTGGGTTTTTTACCCGGTAATTCCACTGAGATGCTTCAGCTTTAACAAGATGGTGTGGCTGTAAAAGAAAAGAAATTGGTGTAAAATACACTCAGGTCCATTCATGTCCCCAGGGGAAGAAAAACAACTTATCTCTTAAGATGGAATAAACTCAGTGATTCAAAAATGCATCAGCGAGGTGTGAGAGAGTCCTGGCAGTCCTGGATGCCGCCGTGCCCGGGTGGGTGAAGCGCCTGGGCTGGGGCTGCAGCAGAGCTTTCAGCACGTCCTGCCTTTACCAGGTGCCTCCCTCAGCTCGTGCTGGCAGAGCCAGAGGGGTGGGAAGAGGGAGAGAGGAGAATCGAAGCCCCTCAGTGCAGGGAGAGGGAGAAGGGCTGAGCCACCAGCTTTGACACCATCCCTGCCCTCCCTCCTGCTCCGTTCCGAAGCGCTGGGCACCGGCTGCAGCTCCTTTTGTCCCTGTCCCTTTCAGCTCCCCTCTCAGCACAATGAGCTCTGTCGCTCCAGCCACGCTCTCCTCTGTATTTTTTATTTCCTCTGAGATTTTTTCTCTCCGCAGGCTTTCGTGCAGTGCCACCTGTGCTGATTTTTTTCTGATTAAAGCAAATTCAGCTGCGGCTACAATTGTGAAATCACGTGCGAAAGGACTTCTCCAAAAGCAAGGAGACCCTCACAGCTGACTGCCTTATGCAGGACTTTGCCTCGTTGTGGTGCCTTGCTATGCAAATTCTGTAGGCCAGAGGAGGTTTTGGGGCTGATGATTTTCATATCAAGCAAATTTGAGGGCTTTCTTTATATTTTCTAGCACAGTAAAGACATTGGTGCGCGCAGTAATCGTGCTTTTAGATTTCAGCTTGAGGCAAAGGGTGATGCCACTTTGGAAGATGATGCTGGCATTACAAGAGAGTGGGTAATGATAGCTAAATACTCAGATAATCCTGGTTTTAAAGCCACGGGGATCTGAAGGATGCTTGGGATTTGCAGGGAATACATTTTGGTGGCGTTTTGTTTCGTGGTGAGCAGGGCTGTGAGCACAGATCCCACCTTGTCCCACACAAGATGGACAACATAAACTGGGAGTGAGAGCTGGGAGCAGCACCTGTGGCTCCAGGGGCTGGGGCAGGAATAAATAGGAATAAATAGGAATAAATAGGAATAAATAGGAACAAACAGCTCCTGCTTCTAGGGCTGAGCACAAAGGGCTGTGAGCTCCTCAGGACAGAGGGAAGAGGCTGGGAAATATGGGCAAGGAAGGAGGGAATAAATCCTTTTTTGTAGTAACTCTGCAGGGAGGGACAGACATCTCCTGGGCTGCCTTCAGCTCTGGAATCCCCAAAGTGAGCCTGGCATTGAAGCCGTGACAGAAGTTGTGTTTGGGAAGAATGCGGGGTGAGAAATGGCCTCTCTGCTGTGCTGATCCCTCCTTTTTCATCCCAGGATAGATAAAATGAGCCTAAAAAATAGAGCCTAAAAAATGAGCCTAAAAAAATAGAGGTAATCCTTTTTGTCTAGACCATTTATGCCCGCCAGAATGCTGGCAGTTCTGCCAACTCTCAGCTTTCAGAAATAATAAAGTCCCTGAGAAACTGCTGCTTTATTGGGGCATGTGAGGCTTTAAAATACTTGAGTTATGAGAATGAAGGCACAAGAAGCCAAATGCTGTTCTGTTTTCTTATTTCCATTTCAAAAACTGTGCTTCCCCCGGTGTTATCGTGGCGAGTCCTTTCTCCAGTCCCCATTCTCGCCTGCTGTAAATTAAACTCTCATCAAATTACGGTGTTAATAATAAATATGCCACTGGGATTTGCTATTTTCAGAGCCCAGGTGAGCAGTGAGGCAGCCTGTGAAGAGCACTGAGGGGTCCACGCATTAACTACCTGCACTCAGATTTTCGTTCATCCTTCTACCCAAAAGACCCCGAGCAATCAGGCCAGACTTTCTTGTGGGATCATTATCCGTGGTGTAAAAGATTGGGAATCCCATGGAATTCCAATCAATGTCCATTCCAATCAAAGAATTTATGTAAACCATAAATGAGCCCAGTTCTTTCAAATAAATCAGGGGACTCTTCCCTTGAGGGGAGTCAAAAGCACACAATAAATAAAAAGAACCAGGTGTCTGTTTTCTTTAAAATTCTTTAATTTGCTGCTGGGCACACTTTATTTTCTGTTCTGAGAGTCACTCGGGCCCGTGGTAACTCCTGCCGTGTGTTGATAGAGGAGCAGAATAATTTTGGTTTCATACATTCCCCCATCAAAACCTTGTATTGATTTTTTTCTTTCAGCTGAGAAATCCTTTTTTTTTTTTTTTTTTTTTTTGAGTTTTGGGTTGGTTTTTCCGTGGGTTATTTTGTTTTGTTTGGGTGGTTTTTTTTGTTTGTTTGGTCAGTGGTAAATTCCATTTCGTAAACTGCAAAAGCATTGGCATGTGTGGGTAATTAGTGCAGTTTGCTGGTATCAAATGCCTGCGGGCCTCTGATAGCTTACAAAGCACTTTATTGTTCAAACAGATCGTAAAAGTGCTTTTTATTGATGTTTAAAACACTCCTGCAGTCTATCATTTATCTTTGCAGAGTGCCAAGTGAAACATCAGCCTTAGGAAGCTGCGTGGCCTTAGAGTTTGCCCAGATTTAAAGCCCAGTTTTAGGAGGACTCTGGTCTAGGCCCATGGCAGGGGTGGAAAAGATGAATTTTAGGATCCCTCCCAACACAAACCAGTCTGGAATTNTGGTATATAATATATATAATATATAAAAAAATATATATCATATATCTTATTTATCATCTATATCATATATATAAATAAAGTATTTACTGGACTGAAATTAATGAATATAAAAGGGGTTTAAATATACACCATATATAAATATATTTTACGTTGATCTAAAGATACCAAAAAAATACAAATATTCTTTATATCTAAGTATCAATTTTAAAAATGAAAAGGCATTTCCAACAAGATGTAGCCCTGCAGGACTGTGCTTTTTATGGAGAATTACAACTTGCCCCAAGCTGGATTTTGTGGATCCATTTCTGGGATTCTCTAAGGTCACCTACCACTGCTGCTGTTCAAAGTTGTGAGGCCGTCTTCACCTGTCCCTGCCTTCCTGCTGCTCCCCTGGCAGCACAAATGTTCTTGGGGCAGCAAGAAAAATCACTTTTCAGCCTGTTTTGCCCTACTGGTACTTTCCTTCCAAGCTCCTTCCTCCCCCTGCATCCTCCTCTTCATCCTGTCACTGTGGATAATCCCACAAATTTTCCACGTGCCTGCACGTTCTGGGGTGAGTTTCACTGGGAATGGGAAGCCCAGGAGAAGCCCAACTCAGCTTTGCGCAGAAAATCATAAATTGTTGGAACAGCAGGTTAGAAAAAGAACAAATCCCCATCCTTGCGGATGTTTTTTCCGTGCCTTTGCTGGGAGGTTGAGCAGCAGAGCACGGAGGGCTTCTTGAGGGAGGTTCCACTGTGCCCATTTACCTCCTCTCCTCGTGGTGGTGGTTTGCAGGACAACAAATAAAAATGGGGGGTTCTGGGCTCTGAGGCAATAGCTGCACTCTTTAAAGGAAAAGCCAGGGATTTAGGGAGGGAAGGAGAATTTTATTAAAGGAGAAGCGACACCTGTGTCCATGCAAGCCTCTAAACACCCAGATATGTGCATGTTTTTGTACACATCTATAAATAATTTGTATATCTAGGCATGCACAGACATCCAGCCACCACTTCAGCCCCAGGTCAGGCACCTGCTGCTGAAATAATTGGCCGTGGAACACAAGCACTGCAGGGCAAGTCAGAGCTGCACAAAGCTGTAACAAAAGTAGTGGCCTGGCTTTTTATTCGATGCCCAGCGCTCTGCTGACCATCCATGGAGGAGGGAAGCAAAACCCCTCCCCTGAAACAGCTGGGGGAAAGATAAAGCACAGCAAGGAAATAGGAGCTGAGAGGGGAGTTTGGGAAAGTAGCTGGTGCTGGCCTCTGATGTGTGTTAGAAATCCAGCAGGGAGAAAGGGGGAGCAGGGTTTTAAGGGGGCAGGAGGAGGGCAGAAAGCAAATCCAGCGTGTTGGTTTAGTCTGGCTGTATTTCACTTCATAAAAAAGTGCTTTGCGAGCAGCCTTGGGGGAAAAAGTGCAAGAAAAAGGGTACAACTTTGGTATGAAATAGATAATTTTGTCATTAGGAGAGCCAGCTCCTTCGCACCAGCATCAGCACATCGTTCGAGGAGATCCCACGGCACTGCCCTGGGAAAAGGGAGATACCAGCTGCAAGAACAATGGCAGATTTTAACCTCTCCTGCTGGATTTGGGAATTCCGTGGCTTGCTCTTCTTTTCTGAAGCCGTGGCAATTTCACACTCGTCAGAGCAGTTTCCATCAGTCCGAAGTACAACGCGTTTGGAGGTGAAAGCAAACATTGCTGCACCTCTGAGGAAGTCCAGCAGTTAATGAACGTAACAAAGCGTTCCTTGGGCCTCGGTTGTGTCCTTAAAGTGTTCCAGTGAGGTTGTTCTGCCACCGAACTGGGGCTGAGCAGCAGCCTGGTCCGGTCCCTGCTGGGTTGGTCTTTTCCACACCTTAAAAAATCCAGCCCGGATCACTGACTGCCCTCATATTGCAAGAATTTGGAATTTTCTGGTGAGCATCTTTTTTGTTGTTGTTTTTTAATTAGGGTTGCAGCTTTTGTAAACCATAAATGAGCCCAGTTCTTTCAAATAAATCAGGGGACTCTTCCCTTGAGGGGAGTCAAAAGCAACACAATAAATAAAAAGAACCACGTGTCTGTTTTCTTTAAAATTCTTTAAATTTCCTCCTGAAATTTAGGGATCTCTGATGCCAATCTTGTGATTTTTATCAGGCCTGTGAGTCAGATATTTAAAAATTATTTTATTTTGTATTCTAAGTTTTTGCTCCAACAGATTTTTCCTGCCCACAGACTACCTCCCATCTGTTCAGGTTAATGGGTTTTCTGCCTGTGCTCGGAGAGGAGCATATTGCAGGATTTGAGTGAGGAATTGCATCTCAAGACACCACTAGTCCTTGGAGTCTGCTTAAACTTGGTTGCCAGGACTACTCCATCCAAGGCAAATAGGGTAAATAATTGGAGATTGTCTCACAGGAAGGTGAGAGCTGTGGCTTTCCTACAGAACAGGGGAAAAAAAAAGATGTGTGTGATAATGGAATGGAAACCTTGGAGAAACATTGGCACTGGGAAGTGGTCGAGCTCTCAACTCTTAAATGTGTGCTGGGGGGTGAGAGTGGAGAAGGGAAAAGGAGGAAGAAACTGTGAATCTAGGGATGAGACAGAAAGTTGTGATACCTTTTATGTGGGGATAGTAGCAAAATTAGCCCTCAGGGAAGTCTAAACCATGTTGGAACTGCCAATTAATCACAGTATCACAATATTGGGGGCTGGAATTAAGCCCTTAAAAAACTGCTCTCCTCAAGCTGCAGGTCCAGGAAAGAGGCTCAAAATCAGAGGATTCACACAAGCATGGAAAGGGTGAAATTTTGAAGCCTTGACTGGCTCCCTTTGGAGAATTTTTTTAAAGAGCTGTGATGTAGAAAGATTCATAAATCCTTGCTTTCCTTGGCTGTGAAGCTGTGCCTGTCTTTCACTCCCAGCTCAGCCCTTCAGATGCAGAGGTTGGGGTGTTCCCAGTCCTGCTGGGCTGGCTGGGGTGGGCTGGGTGTGTTCTTGTGCTGCTGAGAGCGAGCACGAGAATTCCCATCCCTTCAGCTGCTCTGCACTCCTGGGTGTGCTGGGTGTCATTAAAGGCATCCTTGAGAGAAAGCCAGTATCAGACCCTCCCAATTATCTTCTTGCTCGGCAGCAAAGTGCAGAAAACAGCCCAGTTTGTGACTCTGGAAGTGTTTCCAGGGTGTTTTTCTGCCTGGGGATTGTGTCTGCATGTGCAATAATGATCCTCTGCTTTCTGTCGGGCCCTCCAGGGAAATAACACAGCTCTGTGCAGAGCTGCTCACCGTGATCTGTTCCTTTCTGGGTGGAAAATGGGGGTTCTGAATGGTTTTAGACACATTGCCCTGCCTCAAGGAGTGTGTGCTGGGGGTGATTTGAGGGAAAGCTAGTGAGGGAAGGTGGAGAGGAGCAGGGGTGCAGCCATCAATGTGTCGCTGTCCTGTGTGTCCCTGAGGGCTCCTGGCAAGATGTGGACGCTTCAAATTAAGTTTTAATCTCTTAAAAATGATGGAAACTGGGTAATTTTGCTGAATCCTTTATTGCCTGTGTAGATACCCAATGATAAACTGGACTAAAATGACCATTTCCTCTTCTTTCTTTTGGATGAATGATGCAAAAAAAAATGTCATTAACTGGTACTGAGCGTTTCTTTGTCTCACAGTTTTTGGTATCTGGACCTGTCTTGTGTTTATTTCTGAGCACAAAGCTCCACTTTGCTTCCTCTCCACCCTTTCCTGTGTGACGGGGAGCTTTTTCCAGGAGCTGTGTCCCAGCCAGGTGTCCCATTCAGTAATGGGGGCCCAGGCTCTCCACACCTGGCACAACTCAATAAGTGAGATTTACTGTGGTGGAAGAAAGAAAACTGCGGGGAATCTAATCTAGTTAATATTATTTTATTAAATAATGATGCATTAATGGTTTTTTTTCATTTATTTTTTAATTTTTTGTCAGTCTCTCAAACTGAGGTAAAATGTAAAAGCAAAATGCAGAGATAGATTTTGGTCACAGCCAGCTCTGGAGCCGCGTGTCTTGTGGATGCCTCTGTAGCTTGGATTGTGATAAATTCATTTCCTTAATTTTGTTCTAAAGTACAGCTGAGAAAATACCTCAGCTCTTTCTTTTCCCTCTGAAATCTTGCAGAATTAATAGAGCCCAATAGGTAGCAATGGTGAATAGATGGAAATTGCTGCTCAAATTACCTTTAGTTGCTCCGATTTTATTTACAGCGATTAACATTTCGGTTTCAAATTAAACCACCATTACTTTTTAATTAGTAATTAGATTGACAAATTGGCAAAAGCACTCCAAACTTGGGTGGTTTTGCCAGCGATTTGCCAGAGCTGCAGCTCCCGGCAGATGGCAGTGCTGGACTGGATGTAGGTGAGGACCTGCTCTCCTCCAGCCTGGGAAGGGGCAGAGGCTCAGGTTCACTCCAGGGATTCGTTATTCCCCAAAAACACACATTGCAGAAATGGATCTTGGTTTGGGTTGGGTTGCTTCCCTTTCCTTGGCACCCCAGTGAAGTCTGAAACAGCTGGAGATACCAAGTCATGTAAAGAAATTTAGGATTTTTGTCTTAAGTAACCCTGGCTGAAGTGGCAGGATGTGAAATGGGTTTAGAAGAAATGCCCATAAAGACAAAAACCTTTATTAAAAGTCGCTAAGATTGGCTGTGGTTGCCCTTAAACCTTCATGAAGGAATCTGCCCTCATGTGCTTTGCACTATCAGTGCATATTGTGGCTGGATCATCAGAAAAATGGGATCCACTCATAAGAAATCTTACAAATAACCTCAAAGCAAAACATAAAATACTTCAGTTCTGTCTGTAACTCAACGGTGCAATTTTTAAAATGTAGATTAGCTGCTGGACAACGGAACAGGATGAGTAATTCACCAGAGTGGAGAAACTCAGACTGCAGGAGCTCACAGTGCAGTTAATGAACACAACGCTCGCCAGGTATGTTCTGGATGCTGTGGAAAATAGGTGTTGGTTCAGACAGTTATCAAATCTGCTGGGGGTAAGAAAGAACCTCTGAAGTGAAAAAGGAGAAGAGGAGAAAAGATAGAGAATCCTGACTTCAGAAGCTGTCAGAGAGATTCACGGACTTGCTTTTAAAAAAAAAATCAATGGCCATGTCTGCGAATCCTGGTGACTTTTCTTTTGACTGTGCTGTGAGGCTCTTGGGGATTACTTGCTCGTTTTGTGTGCTCCAGTTCCTTCCCGGCTCACAAATGAGGAAGAGAAGGATTTGAGAAGACACTGGCAGAGTGCCATTCTGGGGGATTTTGGTAGGAGAGCTGCCTGGGAGCGATCTCTGACAGACCTACAGACTAATTTGTGTGGATGCAGTAGCAAAGCAGGCTGAGGGGAGCAGCCTTTCTTCCTGAAGCGAATTGAACTTGCAGCGTGGACACCCTGGGTCTGCAGCTCCAAGAGGTTTTCAACACATCCTGAATTTTTGTCCCAACAGGCCTTATTTTGGGCTGATCATGGGCACATTCTCCCTGTGAGTGCTGTTATTTGTTTGTGTTTTGTTTACTCGCCGGGAGCATCGTCCTTGCCCCGAGTCATAAATTCACAAGTGAAAATATTTACCAGTAACCAACTGCAGATTTGGCTCTTACGTAACCAGGGCTGCTGGGGGTGGGGGAGGCTCTGCCAAATGGCAGCTCCTGCATGGGAAAAGCGTTCCCATTCCCTTCTCCAGATGAACCACGGGCTGCAGGCTCGCCCAAGGATCCTTCAGGGAGGTCACCAACAGCCTCGTGCAGCCTCCTCCTCCTGGGGACCACGGGTGGATCCCACAGGATGAGCTGGGGCTGGGTCCAGCTCACCTCCTGGGCACCCTGGGCTCAGGGCTGGGTGTCACCCAGGGTTTGGGGAGGCAGAGATCAGCCCTGCTCAAACCTCTGAGATTTGGGAACGGGCTTTGCTGTGGTGTGCGGAAGAGAACACAGAGAGGTCCCGTTCTCACCCCTATGGGCACAGGGGGAATAAATCCTACAGATGTGAATGCTCCAGTTGTGTAATTACTGCAGCCATTGCTGTGTGGGGCTGTGTGTCAAAAGAGAATGCTTGTTTGACTCTTTGTTGCTTCGTGCCTGTCACACTCCCATGTTTGAGCAGTAAATCTCAGACCTGGCAGCACTTAGCTGTGCAAAAGAAGAAAAAAAAGAGGGAAGGGGAAGGGAAGATCGGTTGGAATCCCACCCTGTGTCCAGCACAGCCTCTGCTCCTCACAGCTGGGAGGGCTCAGGATGCTGGGCTTTGCAGCACAACCCCTGGGGACACTGCTGCTCAGTTCCCTGGCACACTGCTGGATTCCCAAATCCCAAAGCTGTGGTGCTCCCTGTTTCTCCACGGCAGAGCTGGACGTGACCTGAGTGATGCAGACCTTGGCTGGAGCAGTTCTGCACCAAACACTCGGGGGAGTGTGGAGCTTGTCCAATTCCATGACCATTAAGCACTGAGAACTCGGCTCCCTTCTGTTCTACGAGTGATGAGAAGGGTGTGAGCCATGGTGGGATTTAGTGTTATTATGTTGCACAGTTACACCAAAATGAGCATGCCTCTCTCTGACAGAGATTTTTGGGGTTTAATTCGGTTCCTAATTAGATGCACCATGAGCAAATTAAGAGTTTGCACCGCCGCCTGTCAGGCAGCACTGTCAGGAAAGTTCTTCCTCATCTCTGGTGGCTTCCCCTTTGTCACAGCATCCTCAGCTTGGGCTCTGCCTCGTGTCACAGATCCCAACAGATTTACCTGGCTTTGAGCTGTATGGACTGTTTCTGTGCAGGAATTTTTAAAGTCCATGTTCCCAAGGTCAGGCTCACCTGGGGAAGGGATGGAATGTCCACGTCTGGAGCATCACTTGTGGTGCCAGTTCACTGTAGTGAAAAACACAGTTCACTCACCAGCAGCCCTGGGGAATTCTGTTGTTCTCTAATCCTTAGTGAGAAGCAGAAAAACCCCAGAACACAGGCTCTTAGTTGTTTGGCTTTTTGGAGAATATTGAAATCAATAAACCAAACATGGGTATTTGAAGTACAGACAAAATTATGGGATTGTGTTTCAAGGTGTAATATTAAACTGCAAGGCGGTTGGTTTTGTTTTCTGACACGCTTGGGGAGCTTAAAAACAGTGAAAATGTGATACTGGAAAAAAGCATTTTCTATTTTCTTTTCTTTGGTCATGGATCTGTTACTCTGTGACTGCAAACCAATTTTTAGCCAATCTCCTCTGTGTTCCTTCCTACAGAAGAGGGCAGCAAAAGCCACCAACTCCTGTCCTTCCTGCCTCTGTGCAGATGCTAAGCCAAGATGAGGTTTCCTCATTGATCCGCTCAGAGGAACAGGGCAGCACGTGATTGTCTTGAGCATAAACATAAAAATATGAGTTCCAGTTGCATGAAAAAAAAATTTGAAACATCAAATGCTGTTTTACCCCAAATATTTGGGTTTTTTGTTCAAATGGGGCCTCAAGTATTCTTGTGATGGTAGTGGGAGTGCACGACTTGCATCTTGCCCTTCTTCCTTTCCTCCCATTGCCTGGCTCTTCCAGAACCTCGGAGAGGTTTTTTAAGGTACATTTTCTCTACTAAATTCAGGATCCTCAAAGGTGAAAATTCAACCAATGTCATAGCCCAGCACGTTACCTGTGAGGTAACACTGCAGATTCTCCAGGCATAAGTGATTCAGATTTACCTCACAGAGTCACACATCTTCCTCAGAGACATCTGAAACACCTTAGAGAACTCGGTATAAATAGAAACATTAAAAGGCAGATGCATTTCTGATGAAGAAATTGATTGGATTCAGTCTCAGAGGCTCTTTCACTCTGTGCTGGTTTATTTGGCTTTTCAGATGTTGCCACAAATGACCTCCAGGCAGTGTAAAGTCTTTAAGTTCACTTTATTTCCTTTACCTCAATAAGAAAAAAATAAACTAACATACCTCTAGATTATCCTTCTAGCTGGCTTGGGTTTCTTCTGTCACAAACTATTCACCAGGGGCTGCCCTGTGGGACGTTTTGGCCCCATATTCAAGATGATGTGCCTTCCTTTCTAAGCAGGGTTTCTCAAAAACAGTTTGTGCTCCTTTATCTGGGTTACCAGCAGATGAAATGGAACGAATGGACCACTGAGTTGGTAGGGAAATGCCAAATTTGTTACTTTATCCTGCAGCACTGTTGTGCTGGCTGTAGGAGATGAGGAACTTGGGGCAGCTGGTGCAGGAGATGCAGTTTGAGGTTTGGAGCACCAAGCACCAATAAAAGCTGGATTCGGCACAGCAATATTTCGTAATCTGGCTGGTGATGTTTTCCTGTATGAGAGTTGGAACTTTCTGTTCATCTCATGAGTACAAAATATTTTTATGACCCCAACCCTGGGAAAGTGTAGCAGTCTTCCTAATGAGTCTAGCAGATCTGGAAAAGGTTAGGGTCTGTTGCATCACGTATTAGGTCTTCTGCTGATGAGGGGAATGAAAGTTTAAAAATACTCTCATTTGTCATCCAATTTGCAGAAAAAGAGCTTGCAGGAGTCACACCGTGGCTGTAAATCTTGCAGAGAAGTAATGGGCTAATGGTAAATATTACATAATGGGAGGTGTGGGATTTGGAGACGTTACCAGAAAGGCAGACTGGTGTTTGGGCATGAAAGAGGACTTGTTTCGCCTTGAGTGGGCAGTAAATGAGGCATTTTCAGTTGAGCAGGCTGTTTAAAAGACCCAGAAAATTTCAGTTCGACTGAGAGATTCAGGAGTAGGAGGCACTTTGTTCTGCATTACATCTCCAGTGAAAACACCGTGCTCAGGCACAGAGCAGAGGGACAAATAGAAACCCTCCAGATTAAAGCAACGAAGGTGCTTCTTGGGCTGGAAAGAATAAAATGGCTCTGCTCTCTTCAAATGATCAGAGTAGAGGGGATCTGATACATGCCAAGGGGTGGGAGAACTTGTTTAAAAAGAAAGGGCTGGTAATAAATTAGGAGGATAAGAGAAGGGGTTGAGTTGGAGGTTATGGAAGCCTCTGAAGGTACCACATATAAAACTGTCGTGAAAAAAAGCAAAACCACCTTTCTAGCAAGAGGGGTGTGCAGCCCAAGCAGGGAAATGGAATAATTGCTGCTTATTAAAATGGTGTTCTTTATTTCTAGGTAGGCTAGGGGTGATTTTTAAATAAGCTTTTAGAGCTGAATCTCTTTGGGCAGCTCCTCCATGGCCTGGGCAGGGAAATCCTCCTCTGAAAAGTGTTCACTCTGGTTTTTCAAGAGTTTGGCCGTCCCTGGTGAAGAGAGTGGGGCAAGGCATGAGGGTGCAGGCAGGAGGTTTGGGTTTGAAGCCAATATTTAGCAAAGCTCTTTGCTCCAGGCTGCAGAAGGGAGGGCAGGAAAGCCTTGCAGCAGCATCGCAGTGATTCCTGCAGAGGTGTTCTCCTGCCCTGCTCAGTTTGAGCTCTGGGGTGGCTGCACCCTCGTGGGCAGCTCAGGGATACAGAAATCCTGCAGCCTGACAGAATTAACTGTGACAGTGCCAAGGTCAGGCCAGCTGGGAGGACTGTGCTGAGATGCACCAGGACAGCAAGTGCTTGCCTTCGTTCCCACTAATCCTCTTTCCATCCCTTACGATTGACAGCTCTGGTGTAGAAATATTTGATATGGTGATTTCAGGTACACAGACACCACGGAGCCTGAGAAATATTGGCTAAAGCACTTTTTTTTGGTTATTTTACGAGCAGTTTATTTTCCCCTTCAAAAGGCTGGACTGAGAGTGAAGAAGTGCATCAGTCCTGCCCTACCTGGCGTGCTGGGGAAAAGATATTCTTACGAAATAAATCAAATTTCAGCTGGGGTTTCTGTGGGTTGTCACCTGCCAGGGTGAATGGCTTTGAAAAGCAGTCCCTGTGTCCTTGCCGTGGCAGTGCTTCCCTTGCAGAGGGCATTCCATCCAGCTGAGTGATGAACAGCAAAGCAGAGCTGCTTTGGGAGCGTGGGCCACGGAACCTGTTGGAATAACCTGTGCTGTGCCAGAGCCAAGGGAAATGTGCTGCTGTGCACATTTACAGCTCCTGCTAATGGAGATTATCATTAATCTAACGAAACTCAGCCCAGCAGGGAGCACTTCTGCAGCTGAAAGTCACTCAGAGTCACACGTCTGATGTGTTCTGTCATTTGCTTTGTGAGGATGGTTTGCTTCTTCTGAGGCAATTTCTGTATGAGGTAATGGCCTGAGCAAACATCGCTGCTTCATGTGAGAGTGAAATACTGGCTGGGTGGGGTGCCAAGGGTGGAGCTCCACCGTGCAGAGACAAAAGGGACGTGTTCTAAATCCAGACAGGTCTTTGCAGAATGTGAGTAACACATCCAAGAGCGTCAAGGTCCTTCAGAGTCAGGTTTTAAGCAGGATGTGTTTTTGTTTCTCATCCGTCTCTTTTGGCAGAAGTGTGGAACAAGTGAAAGAAAGAAAGTCTTTAAATCACTGTGTTTACAGTATTCTGGGTAAATTCTATTTAACTATGGTTGGGTTACCCAGATGATGATTTTCATCAGCTTGGCTGATTGGGAAGGCAGCACAGCAGAAGTTGGTACTGGCAGCTGTGGAGCACATGGATATTGACAGAGAATTCCCCCCTGGTTTCAGTGGGTTGTGGTTTAATTCCCATAAAATGAATGCTGTGCAGATCTTATCACACACTTGCTTTTGTTAACAGGATCTTCTGGTCTTCCTGTGTTTAAAAAAGTCTTTTTAATTGAACTAAAGAACGAATTATTTCCAATCAGATTTGTTCTTTAAGACTGGGCTCAACTTGAAGTCTCAGCTTGAAGACCAGGCTTGGTTTTTCTTCAACATGTTTTAGTCTGAGGTTAGTGTAACGAGACTTTTAAAGTCCGTGGAATTCTGGCTGGGTCTGTGTCATTTGTCTGTGAGTATCTTTACATGCAGCTCATTGACAAATCCATTGAGCCAGTTATTTGGGAATATCCTCTGTGTATATATATATCTATGTGTATATATATATATATCTATCTATCTATACACACACTGTGGAACTGTAGGTAGGTGAAGAGGGAAATACATCAGATTTTTTCTTAATGTATTTGAAACACCTTTAATGACTCTGCTTCATTCCTTGTCCTTGCCAAAGTTCAGTGAGTGGAGTGAGTTCATGTCAGGCTGCCTCTATGGCAACTGCAATTCTCTGGTTGTTTGATTTTAAATATGGATTGTGAAGCAAGAAATGCATGAATATTTCAGGTGTTTTGAACAGACTCTGACTATCAGAGGCCGTGCCAGTGACTGCCATGGGCAGCATCCCTTCCACAGCTCTCTGCTCTCTCTGTTGGCTTTGGAAAGCAGTGTTTGGGTTTCAGGGGGATGATGGTGCCCCTTTCTTTCCTCCTCTTCCTTACCTACAACGCCAAAAATCATCATCAACAGGCAGCCAGATGTTACCTGGCTTGGGGCTTGTTTGTTTTTTAACTTCCCTCATGCTGGCAGCTCACCTCCCACTCCTCAGAGGCCCTGTCCTGGGAAGCTCTGGGAGCTGGCTGCAGCCATTCCGTGCTCCATGCCAAGAGCAATAAAGGCTTAACAGGAATTTTAAGCTACAATTGAGTGGAATCCTGTAAATCTGTAACACCAAACGATTTCATTCCTCGGCTTCCCTCAGTAAAAAAGAAAATAAATTACCCTAAGTATGTGATGAATGTCTTTATGATAGGATTGCCTCTTTCTTTTCTTGAAAATGGGAAATAATTCAAGCAGGGCATGGCTGAATTTCCTATGCAGAGTAAATAAAACAAAGACTAGGTTCTATTTCACAGCAAACACATGCCAAGAGATTCTTAGACTTTGTTCCGAAATGCTCGAGGTATGAGTCTTTAAGTTATTTTTTAGAGATACCAAGGCAAATTCTTGCAGTTTGTGGCTCAACATTTGGAGAACACTGTGGAATATTCTGCATTTTTGTAAAAGCTTTCGGCTAAAGTTGCTGTGAAATTAAGTCTCTTTAAGTGACTGAATGTCAGATTTGTTTTCAAGCCTCAGATTGCTTAACTTCAGTCCTTACTGTTCCTGTTTATTTTCAAAGCTGAAGTCATTTGTTGAAATGTAAATCGTGCCAGGGTTTAGCTCTTTGGAGGTTGCCTCATGTTTAAGTAGGAACACTGAATTTAGAGGAATAGCATCTCACTAATTAGCAGTTAATGGGTATTTTGGTTATCTCATTAACACGTACGTGCAGTGGACTTGGAGTAAAGAGCAGAAGGTTTCCCAGCTCCATTTCCTCTCTCAAAGAAGAACCAGTTGCTGAAATTCGTTAGGGCTGGCCTTGGGGAAGTTTAATCTCTGTGGATGGCCAAGTTTCGTTCAGATTTGGAGAAACTGAGTATTATTCTAAACTTATTTCCCAGTGTCCAAGAGGCAGCTTCCCTAGAATGTAGCCAAGATAATTCTATTTAAATTGAAGGTGTCACATGATGTCCAATAATGCCTTTACCTCACCTGTTACTGCATCAGAAACAAAATCCAGGAGCTCCTTTTGTTCCCAACAGAATTCAACCAGAGCAATGCTGTTGAATCTATGGGGACCAGAACTGGAGCATCTTTTAAAAGTATTTTTTGCAGCAGTAAATCTTTATTTCAGAGAGGCATTAAAGCTGTCTGTTGATGTGAGCTGGGTGCTTTCCTCCCGAGGAAGATGAGGTGCTATTGTGAGACCGTCCCCCCTGCTCTGGCACAAATAAAAAGTGTCCAGAATGTTCAGAGCTTTCAAGAGGTGATGTTCACGTTCCTCTTATGGGATTCCTAAACAAGGTTGGAAAGAGAAACAAGTGATCAATGATGTTTCTGTAAATTAGGTTTGTGTTTAGCTTCTGCTTTTAGTATTGGCAAAAATATTTGGTGACACTAAGCTGAGTATGCACCTCTTGTAACAAAACAAGGGATTTCAAACTTCATCCTTCCTCTGGATTTGTTGCAGGAATACAGGATAAATAATAATAATACAAATGCTTTCTTCCTTGTTTTCTTCTCACCAGTTGCATGCTTATCCAGAATTAATGGTTGGGCAATATTTTAGTGTGTGATTTCAGTGTAAACACTTCCTTTGCTTTCTGCCATCCATTATCCATATCCTACAGGTATCCTTGATAAATATCCTTATTCCTTATGAAATGCTGCCCAAGGCAGTGTTTTCATTTGATTTTTATGAGGTTTGGTTCTTCCACTATGGAAACCAGTGGTGAAACTCTCCTGGACCACAGTGGGAACGAGCAAGGATAAACTGTTAATATTTGTATTAATATTGCTTTCATTGCTGAGGCAGATTTCAGGTGATGCAATAGCATTTTGTTAGGTGTTGAAAGTGGACAAAGTAACTCTTCTTTACCACTTGAGGTGACGTTCTGGGGTGTTCTGGCTTTGAACTGTGCAGCAAATTTCTCCTCGTACGAGAAAAAAGCAGCGAACATCCTCATGCTCCTTTAACAACATCAGAGTGTCAGAATAATTCCCTTTTATCAGCAGATTCATCTTTTTTGTTTAAATCCTCTTTCAGTCCAAAGCAGATACACGGTGCCTGAGGGATACAAGGGGTGGATGCCTAAAGGAATGGCTGCTTGTAAGGCCTGGGAGGCTGCATCAGTGGATTCACTTCTGCTTCATCACAGCAATCCTGCTGCATGATAATGCTCATAAGCTCTCCTTCACATTAATTACCTCATCTCCAGTCAGCCTAGAGGAAGGAAAACTGATTAGGAAACCAAGCAGGCACTCGAAGATCCGACAGCAGCAGTCACCAGTGCTCTGATACTGTAGAAACAATGTGAAGTTTCTAAGCATCGTGTTCCCAATAAACCAGTTTTCCTAAATAAGCTGCATGGGTAAAGATGGACATGAGTGGTGATTAGGAAGTCGTGCTCATGGAAATGAATTTCCACAGGCATTGCTGACTTGGAGAGCGAGGTTGTACCTGTTCAATAGGGCTCCTTTAATATTATTTAATGACTGTGAAACCTGGGCTTCAGAATGTTTCATCATCTCAGTGTGTTTTCACCTTGCTGCTGGACATCACATTGTGCTTTTTATTACAAGACAAAGTGGGATGGAACAAAGAACACAAGGATGGCAAAAAAGGGGAATTGTGTCTGTGCAGTGGGTAGATTTAATTAGTATATTTGTGTATTTTCAAGACATTGAAGGCAATATAGGAAGTTTTCTAGAGACACTGATTACAGATACAGATATCCTTGATTTTCTCCCCTTTTTTTTTCCTGCAGGGCCAAGGCTTTTCGTGGAAAAAAGGTCCATGGAGAGTACGACATAAAGGTGGAACAGGTAACTGACCTAACCTGAACATTACTTTTATATCTGTGCATTTATAGAAACACATTTATTTAACACAGATATAATACCTCCCTGGAGGGATTTAAAACTCATGTGGATGTGCTGGCACTTGGGGATATGGTTCAGTGGTGGCCTTGGATTAATGGTTGGACCCCATGATCCGAGAGGGCTTTTCCACCCTGGGTGATCCCATGGTTCTCTGTGCATAGGTGTAAAGATAAATCCACAATCCTTGTACCCCAAGCCCCTCACAGCTCAGCAGATGTGATGGTTTTTGGCTGGGGCAGAGTTAATTTTCTCCCCCTGTAGCTACTGTGGGGTTTGATTTGCTCTGCTTCCACTCACAGCTTTGGCTTCATCTCTTGAATTCTTCTTATCCCAATTTTCCCACTTTTACCCTTCTGGTTCCCTCCCCATCCCCTCTGGGTGGGAATGAGAGGGGGGCTGAGCTGCCAGCTGGGGTTAAACCACAACAGCCCTTTTTTGGCACCCAACGTGGGCTCTTCTGAGAGGATTTTGACCATAATTTTCACAGCATGGAAAACATCTTGTATTCAGAAGTTGTTGCTTGGAGACTGTGAAGCTCCCAGACACTCCATGAATTACGTGTGCCAGTTCTGTATCACTAATTCCCCACTCAGGAATATAAATGTGCTCTGGGTGCAGTGCTAGCATGTGGGGATTTAAAAAAAAAACAAAACATAATAAATGGGAATAAATATGGAGATATAATTTAAGGTGTACTGGAATTATGGCTGTTTTATTTAAGCTAAAACTGGGGATTTAAATAAGTCTTCTCGCTGCTTTTGAATCTTGAATTACTCAAAAGGATGCTGCTGTGAGAAGCATCAGTCCTTGGGTTGTTTTGTCACTGGAATTTCAAGGAGTGAGGGAAAATTATCATAAACTCAGTGGATCCAGCTGATCTAAATTCTCTGTGCTGGTGCAGCACCCATTCTTTTCACCACTGAATATCTGATGCTCTTGGCTTGGGAACATGGAAAGCTTTGCCAGGGGTCTTCAGGGGCGCTGAGGGACAGGCAGGAAAACGAAGACAACTGATTTGGTCACTCCCACCCAGACCAGAGCAGGCAGCTGACAGCCCACACCCCACCTCTTTAACAGGAGTAAAAATTCAGTGTAAACCTGGCATTTCCCTCCTGTGCTGTGCTGTGGGACCAGAACTTTGATCAGAGAGAGACTGGAAGCTTCTGAGCCACGCAGATCCCTTCGTGGCACGTCAGCAGGGCGACAATCAAACACAAATAACAACCTCCTCAGTGTCCTGCTGCTGATACCACTTATTGCAACACTAAATATTCCATTTGCACACTGCCTTTCTGAACACACGATGTCTTCTGTCACATACTAAACTTTTAAAAGGATTTATTAATTGGAGATACCCATTCCCAGCCGGGGCGTCAGTAGGTTGTTTCTTTCACATTTTCAGCGCATGTTCAAATATTTCATTGTCCCCCCGGTTTTGCAATACACTCTGAAGTGTCCCCTGTGCTCGGAGCGCTGTCCCAGCCGTGCCAGGAGGTGTGAGGGTGTCTGGGTTTGGTGGGGAGAGCTCTGTGCTGGAAATGGAGCCCACACCCGAGCGGGAGCAGTGGGAGGAGCGCGCCGGAGCTCCCCTCCCCGGGCACACCAGAGTGTGAAAGCCTCCCAGACCTGGCCGAGGAAGACTTGCAGTGATACCATTTTTCAAGAGGAGACTAATGAGAATGGTGACACTCTCTATTCTGTGCTGGTGTCCGGGGCTGCAAAGACACTTTTATTTATCCACCAGAAGACAGCTGGCTGCATTTCAATTCTTCTGCTGGGCAATGTTATTGTAAAGTGCCTTGAGAGTCTAAGCTGGTGAAAGGCTGGGGATAAATGAAAAACATCCTGTCCTTTCCTTTCAAATAACTGGAGGTCCAGAGTATGGGAGCGGTTCCTTTTAAATTCCACATTTCCAGTGTGAGAAGACTTTCGAGAAAATGCTTTAATTGAGAATTTTGTGAGACAATTGTTCGTTGGCACCAGATCTTTTAAAAAGAGCAGCAAATGCACATACAGAAAATAGGAAGGGGTGAGCAGTACAAGGAGGAGACACAAAATTCTGTGAGAAAATGTTATTTAAACTCTGCTTTTGTGCTCTTTTCTTCAAAACTCTACGTCAATGTTGAGCCCGTATTAATCTCTCTGATGGCACTGTGCAAAGCAAAAATATAATCCCTGCATTTCTCTGCAGACATGGATGAGTAAATCCACCTGCTGCTGCCCCACAATCCATTTTCACAACATTTTTCTTTACCTTTTTCTCTCTTTGGATTAAAACCTTTTCAAACACGATGTGCCATACCTGACAAATGCTGCTGGATCGACGTCCTCCTGGTGCTCATTTTATTTCAAATGCATATTGTCAGCACCTCAGGCCCTGATGCTTGGGGTAAGGGAAAGAGAGGAAAATCAAGGTAAAATAAACCAGAGTGACTAATGGGAGTCTTCTTTTCATAGGCAGAGTTTTCAGAAATCAACTTGATAGCCCATGCTGATGGCAATTACGCAGTCGATATCCAAGTAATTCGAAATGGCACGAAAGTTGTCAGGTAAGAAAAACAAAATAAAATAACAGCAAAAAGCAATAAGTGGCATCGTGTGTGGATGGGAGAGGCGCTGAGGGGTTTGGTTGTGTTCGTGGATTTTGACTGGTGCCCCTCAGGGAAAGTAGAAAATAAAATATCTCATCTATGACAACCTTTTTGTGACAGGGAGGACACACATTAACATTTTAATCACGAGGAAAATGATTTTATTAAGGGAATGACATCCAGAGTAAAGAATACACGGCTGGGAGTTCGGGTTATTGATTTGAGTTTTATATTTGCTACAGAAGGCCACAGGTTTGGTGATTTTGTACCTGCCAGACCTTTCCCACACGAGCAGAGTTTATTTCCAACCTGGAATATTTTCTGTTGGAACAGACCAAGTCATAACAGCCCTCTCAGGGCAGCTCCTGGAATATTCCAGCCTGTTTGAAACATTTCAGTGTGAACACCTCAGATTTCCCAACAGCTGTTTTGTCTAAAAATGATGATGCCAATTGAAGGCAGGGTAAATTTAACTGTTCTGTTTTTGCAGGAAGGACATCAACAGCCTTGTAAATGTGAGGGGAAAAAAACAGGGCAAAGCAAAAGCTTAAGGAAGTATCAGCAAAATTACACCAGCAAAATTATACTGGCAAAATTATACTGGCAAAATTATTATATTAGCTAAATTAGTATCGAAATTACATCCTATATTTTATTTAAATTCTGGGAATTGCTCCTGTTTGGGCTGGTGCAGTTAGGTGTGAGTGAAGTGTAGCAGTTGTTTGGCTGAACAATTGAATTTGAAGGTAGAGCCACACAAGCATGTCCTGGACCCTCGTGGTTTGCAGAACATCCCTCCAAATAAAGGACTTGAAAATGTCTACTCATTGATGTAAGAAAACCCCAAACGACAACAAAAAAGCCCCAACCAAAAACCAGGAAAAAATATTAAAAATCAGTTTCTGCTTCAAGATTCCAAGTCTTCAATCTCTGGCATGTTTTAGAAATATTGCAGTTTAATACAACAACAATGATCCTGCGCCAAATCCGCAAGATAATTTCCTTGGAAGGGTAAGAGATCTGAATTTTCTTAGGGTTGGTGGAATTTTTTACCCAGTGCTGGAAGTTTTGGAGCCAAGAAATCGCGATCGCTTCTCCCTAGCGGCTCTTCTGTAGTATTCCAAAAAGTATTCCAAAAAGGATCGAGGCCAAGTTACCATCAAAACATGTCAGGAGAAAACGAGGGCTGGGAACCTCCAGAAAATAACATCCACAGAGATTTGCAGGCCATGAGAAAACTTGCTAAAAGTGCTGCTCGTGTGAGGAAACAAAGGCCCCTTGTGCCATCAGATAGGTCTGAGAACGAGATAAAAGGGGGGTTTACGATATTATAGTTTTATGGGTAATTTATTTACCCAGACAGAAGTACCTGAAGCTGATAATTTTCCCTCAGATCTGGAGTGAGATACCTGGGGCTGTGTGTGGTTTGTGCTGTGAGGTGCAGACATCACAGGAGAGCAATTCTCTGTTTCTGTGATAACCGGAGATATTCGTTATCAATTTGAGGTTCGAAGTGGCCTTGTGCCATAAATTTATGAGCAAATTATTAGTTAGCAGAATCATAGACATTTCAATGACAAAATTTTGCTGGTTTAGTTTAGGAGGAAAAAAAAAAAGTTTAACAGGCGCCAACTTGTTTGATTTTTGTGAATGAAAACCATACCACGAAAAATTGCACTTTGTGTAACATAATGCTGACATTTTGGACCTTGATGCTGGAGCCAGAATGAAACTTTTTCTCCTGACCTCCTTCTGCACCCCCTCCATTACTGAGGGGCTGCAGAACAGGTTAAGGACGACGCAGATTTCCATAAGGCCAGAAAGCTCTGTCCGCGTTTTAACCATTTCCCTTTCTTTCGAGTGCTCTTCCCGCCCTTCCCCACCCACCCACCAGCCGTTTTCCCCCCACTTTGCTGCGTGGGGAGGAGAACCGGTTTGCTCGTGGGTTAGCAGCACCGTGTGTGTGTGGGGTTTTTTTTTCTGGCAGGTCATTCCGGCCTGACTTCGTGCTGGTGCGGCAGCACTCCTACAGCATGGCCGAGAACGAGGACTTCCGCAACCTGATCATCGGCATGCAGTACGCCGGCATCCCCAGCGTCAACTCCCTCGAGTCCATCTACAACTTCTGCGACAAGCCCTGGGTGGTGAGTGCTGCACCTGGAGATTTCCTGGGCCTGGGGATTATCTGCTGCTGCTGCTGCTCAGCCTTTCTTTCATCGCCCATTTTGTTCCCCTTCACGAATGTTGGTTACCAAACTTCCCTCACTGAGCAGTGAGACAGCGGAAGGGCTCAAAACCGAACTAAGATATTGAAATAATTTTTTTTCCCCCCCAAAGAGCCAGTGTGGAGACAGAGAGGAGAAATCTTTGTAGCACAAATAGAGGAACAAGTGAGGCTTCCAACGCGAAGCCTCCCCACCGCTAACGCGCTTCCTCAAAGTGAGGGAAGAGTGTTTATTCACTGTTTCTCTGGGGGAAAGCGAGCTGGGAATATTTCTCATATTTGTGGCTTTGAGCATAATTTGAACAGGCTCTAGCCGGTGTTTTCCTCATTCCTGTGACATTTTTGGGGCTATGCTTCAGCAAGGAAATGTGAAGCGACTCGTTTCCTCATTTGAAAGCCCTTTTCATAATCCTGTGTTGGCCCTGTCAGTTCCCCCCGAGCAGTGAGGTGCCCCAGAGAGCCACTGATCTCTGGCACTTTTCGTGGAGAAGCCAATGCAGTTTTTCTTGGCATGCTTTGTAGAAATGGAGGCAGAATTTGGTGATCCTTTTGGTTCATGATGAACTAAACATGAGCAACAAGAAGTTAAAATGTGGTGCTGTAAAAGGTGATGTAGGAGCAGTCACTGCTCCTACAATTCCATTGTCCAACAGCTAACACAGCTTGAAAGAAAGAATCTCACTCCTTACAAATAGCCAAAACTTCATTTTTCCCTCTGCTATCTGAAGTAAAGAAAGAAGAGTTGTCAATATTTTTCACACTGCAGGGCAGTTTTACTGCAATACTTTTTATTGCCTTGAAGATATTTATTTTTCAATACTCATCATGAAAATCCCTCCCAACAATTGTCAGCACTTCTTAACATATACCTCTTGCAGCTGATTTTGTTATCCTTTTATGCTGCAGTAAACTG
Organism: Oreocharis arfaki; assembly: GCA_013398015.1. Taxonomy (NCBI): domain Eukaryota; kingdom Metazoa; phylum Chordata; class Aves; order Passeriformes; family Paramythiidae; genus Oreocharis; species Oreocharis arfaki. Next base: position 298,702 of record VZRR01004305.1, read on the forward strand.
CTGCAGGGGGGGAATAAATAATTGATAGAGCATTTACAACTTCCCAGTACATACTGTACACTGCTGAATTCATTCTCTTAGTGCATCACATTTTCCAGCTGCGTGGCATTTCCCAGTTGCTTTGATTCACTGGGTGCAGCAAAGCTGGGTGGGGAAGCAAAGCCAGGAACATTTAGATGCAATGATGATGCAGTAAAAAGCAAAGGAATAATTCCTCCTTATAGACTGCTGTATCTGTGTCTTTAATCACTTCATCACTGCCCTTCAGTGGGTCCTAGTGAGGAGTGTGGGCTTTTAGTGTGAGCACAGAAATAGTTTCTATGCAGACTAATGGGATTTGTTCAGCTGTTTCACCTAGGGTATCCTGCCTTGTGTTCTTGGGGGTCCTGGGAGATGTGGAGACAGCTGTGTACGTCCCAGAGCAGCATGAAATCCTTGTCAGATTTAGGAAAGGAAAACAGAGGAAGAACTCATGGCCCATGGGGGGATTTTTGGAATGTCCTGTGTGGGGCCAGGAGTTGGACTTCGATGGCCCTTGTGGGTCCCTTCCAACTCAGGATATTCTGGGATTCTACAGAGCCATTCCAACCCCTGCCCAGAATAGATACCCTGAGGGTAAAAATCATATTTTTAACCTTAGGCTCAGCCAACTTCATGGATGTTCAGGTGCTGCAGCAGAATCTGGGCCCTGCTGGTTTTGCCACCACCGCTGTCTGCCTTGTTTGGTGGGACCAGCCTCTCGTGTGCTCCCTGCCTGGGTGAAATCCCTGCTGAAAGTTGTTGTGGATGCCTGGCAGTGCACTCCTCAGCCTGCTGCTGCCTGCTAAAACTAAGGGTTTGTGCTCCTCCCTGGCCATGGACATGCTTGGATTTCCCATCAATTAACCCCCTCTGCACAGCATGGCAGAGATTCCTCCCTGCACAATCCCTTTGTCAGCACCAGTGCCCTGATGTTTGTGTGAAAGCTCTCTCTGTGAACATTGCAAGTGCAAAAGCTCCATGGAAAGCTGGGAAGCAGAGCACTGCATAAAGCCATAAGTAACAACCTTTATTAATTCATGAGAAATAGATTGACTTTCCTGCAGGTAGAATTCGGAGTGGAAGAAGGGAATTACAACTTTGATAACAGCAGGGGGGAAAAAAAAAGGGGGTGTGCAATGGAATGGGCTTAAAAGGGTGGGAAATTATTGAGTTAGCCATGGGCAATCAATCTTCCTTACATCAGAGCAAAATTAGGAGTGGTATAGAACTGCTGGGAGGGGAAGTCGGAGAAGTGAGACTAGTTATTAAAGGGCTCTCAAATAAAATGAGAGTTAGAACCCAACGTACAGGAGCTTTGGGTTTTAAATGACTGTTGTTCACAGTGTCAGGTGTTGGGTGATTTTGGAACACACAGCTCCAGATGTACAACCTCTGCTCAGCTCCCAGGGCAGATTCACACCCTGTGACGTACCCAAAGCAGGTTTCAAAGCTCCTGTTCCCTGCTGTCAGGGCATGCACAGCTCCTCCACGGGCACAGCAGGAGCTCAGAGCACTGTGAGGAGCTGGGCTGTGAGCAACCAGGGGGAAGAAAATGTTGGAATGAGTGTGTGGGGTGAGGTGTTTGTGTACTGAAACATGTGCAGGGTTCGGGGTTGTTGCAGTGCTCGGGTTATTTCACTTCTGTGATAACACTTAGCACTTAACTCATGGAAAATTCATGGCCCTGGCTCGGGATGGATTTCACTTAAATGCTGGTGAGAATGTCAGAAAGCTGGGGGGAGAGCATGAGTTTTATAAATAAAGAGCAGGTTCTTTATTGCTGAGCTCATGCAGAGCTGTGCAGGAACCGTTTCGAGGTTCATGCCCTCGGTGAAGAATTATTATTAAAACATTAGAATGTTTCAGTGCAGGGTTGTGTTGCAAAGGAAAAGTCTTGGGCATGAAATAACCCAATCAAACGAGACAAAAATTTTACCTGGTTCAATTTACAGCTACATTGGGTTAAGGGGAGGCACAAACATCCACTGTCCTTGCAGGATTCCCAATCCACCTCACAGTTTTACTCGTGTCTAATGGGGTGCAGATCCTGCCGCGAAGCTTTCATGAGAAGAAAAAGTAAAGAGAGAGAAAAAAAAAAAGAGCATAATTATTTATCCAAAGCTGATATTGGATGCCATTTAAATTATCTGTTTTCCTTTAGAAGATGTCATTCAGGAAATAAGGGTGGCTTCCCTTAACTGAGGCTTAGGAGCTCGTATGCGAACTTTCTCCTAATGCATGATGTCACTGTGCCTGGAGGGATTTAGGATGTAACTTCCACGTAGATGTGGAACTTAAGGACAAGGGTGAGTGGTGGACTTAGCAGTTCTGGGTGAGTGGCAGGTGTTGGAGATCCTAGAGAGCTTTTCCAACCGGAATGATTCTGTGGTTCTATGCAGGCGAGTGAAGGAAGTAATTGTGGAGGCCAGAAGGAACTGGGAAATGTGGTGATGATGTCAGTGCTTGCAGCATTAGGTAAAATCTCATTGTTTAGAATAGGGAAATAATATTTCAAAAACCCCAACCAGACAATCTGTATTAAAACAATACAAAATGTGATTTTCCAGTGCCCTGGGATGAAGTTTTTTAAAAGTTCTTCTTCCCTGCGTGCATCCCTCTGCATGCTTGTAATGACTGATGTGAAGCTTGCATGCTGAAGGGTTTCCTTCGATTGAACCCTGCTGGATTTTAGCTTCAGTTGCAAGTATTGGTGAACTGAAAAAAATGCAGGTTTTTTGGAACACTCCAGTTTATTCTCTGCCCACCCCACTGTGCCCAGCAGCTTGCTGATAAGTGGAGTCAGGCAGGGAGGTGGAGTTGGGGGACACCAAACAGGCAAATTGATTTAATTGTCAGGGGCTGCAAGGTTCCATGTCCATGGCTGCTGTAGATAGAATATAGGGTTGGGTTTTACTTCAGTTAAACCTGACTGGAATGTGGTAATTACAGGCATCACAGGGGCTGGATTGGTACTTGCAGGTTCCTTCTGACAGGGATAAATATTTCAGCCCTGCAGAGAGTCCAGAATTGCTGCACTTGTGTAGAGCAGCAATACATGACTGAAGAGGAGGAAAACCCTCACAAAATCCATCCAGTTCCACGAGTGCAGCTCTGCTTCCTTTGGCGCAGAGGAACAGCATCCCAGGCCCTGCAGCTGGCTGCACATCTGTTCTGGGAGTGTGTGTGTGTGCCTTGGGAGGCTGCACGGGTGGTGTGCAGCCTTCGAGGATCTGCTGATGCCTTAATCACACCTTCACTCTGCTGAAGGATTGAGGGGCACAGCCCATAATGACCCTCCTCATTTGGGAGCACTGTGACCCTGTGAGCTGTTGCCAGGGTGCTGGAAGGGTCTGTATTTAGCTGGAAGTACGGAGAGGAGGGAATCCCAGAGGGATTTGGGATGCCCGCGTGTGCCGAGCTCGGGCAGAGCTGTCCCAGCCTGGGGAGAGGCAGCTGAGCTGGCTCTGCAGGGGTGGGAGCTGGTGCTGAGCAAAGGGCACTGCTGGCACAGGGACACTCTGCTCCATCACTCCAGGCATGTGGCAACAGAGGAACCAGCCAGGAAGGGTTTTCTGGGCCAAAGCTGGCAGAGATACCTGTGAGTGTGTGAAGAGAGCTGAAAGGTCCTGGTGCTCTTCACACAGAGCTCCAGATGGGAACCCATCTTGTGCTGAAACATCTTCAGATGTCCCGCTCTGCTCTCTTGCAGGAATTTATTGTTATTAGGGCTTAGAAGTGCCACGGAACACTTTGTTATGCCAAAACATTTCCTTGCTCGCCCGCAGCCATTCTGAGGGAAGGCTGGGTATGGTTTTTCCTTCTGTCAGGCTTGGTAGTACTGTAAATCTCACAGTTGTTGTTTGTTTCTTTTCCTACACTTTGGGAGCAGACAGTTGAACACTTTTTTCAAGTTTGTTGATGTTTTCCTTGCTTTGCTCCTCTTGCCAAGCTTACACAATTCTGTGACTTCATGTGCCGTGTTCTGCTTTGCATTTCTTTTGCAGATGCTTTTCCACTTATCTGTCTTCGTCTTTCTACTCTAACTGGGCACTTAACTCCTCTGTTTTTACCTTGCTTTCTTGGAAGGTCTGTTTTAACTGCCCTTTCTTGCTATTTGATGGGTTCTAAGCGCTCTTCCCCACCTTGCTTTCTCCTCCGTGTGTTGCTGCTCCAAGTCGGTCTCTTGTGCTTTTTCCACTCCCAGTTACACTTTAATAATCCTGAGCAACAGATTGGGGCACTGGCAGGACATTTGTCGGGACTCTGCAGGGAGGAGCAGGAAAAAAGAGATGAGCTCTGCTCATTCCAGCTTCCTGTTGACACGAATTATTGAAGCTATGCTAATGGGAGCCACAACCACGCAGAGGAGATTCAGTTCTGTGTCAAAGCATCTTCTGGAGAGCGAACAACAAACAGAAGGGACGTGTGCAAGAAGAGAAGCATTTTGAAAAGCTATTTACTGTAAATCTGGGAGATTTTCAGTGCTGGTCCATGTTGGGTTTAAAGAAAGAAATTCTAGATGTTTGTTTCACTACAAGAAAATCCTGTGCTCGTTACCAAAAGCCAGATTTGTGCAATAATGCTGAGCAATGGGGGAGAATTTGGCTGGTTATTGCTCTCTTTTATGTGCCAGAGGGGATCTTTTTAAAGGTCAAGGTTGGGGAATGCTTACCTGCAATCTGGTTTCAGCTCAGACACGGAAGACATTCAGGGATGCTGAAATTCAGGTCTGCCATCGTGACAGATGTCAGAAACACTGAGATGTATTTTAGTCACTTTTATGTCCTCGTTTGGTCAAACCTGGAGCCAGCACTGAACTTTCTTCTTTCAACTGCTCTGGCAGGATTGATCTCACTGACAGGTACAGGCAGAGCAGCCAGAGGTGTGCAGTGGCCTTTTCCTGCCTTTTTTCTCCAGGAAGCTGCTGAAGTTCCTTTCTCTGCCCCCAGGACTGCAGCAGGAGCTGCCTTCTCTCCCAAGCAGGGCAGAGTTCCTTCCTGAGGCACTGGACACCAGGACCTGGCTGGCAGGGCTCGAGCAGCCCCATGTGATGACCTGTGCCAATCCCTGGATCAAATTCCGTGTGCCTAACAGCAAATATTTGCATCAGTGGCCATTTCTGTGGCCTTTATTCCTGTGGAGGGTGTTGGGTTTACAGAAGGGTATTGGATTTACAGATTTCAAGTGAAGGCAGAGGCCTGGGTACCTCCAGGGCAGCCAGAGAACAAACAAGCCGCTGCTTTTCCTCTGAGCAGAACTTTCCTGAGAATAAACAACCTGCAGGTTAATTCTCTGTCAGCCAGGGAAGATTTTGGCCTCTTTGCCCAGTGTGCCACTTAAATCTGCCACTAAATAAAGACTAGCCCACACCTTAGGGTAGCCAGAGATAAGTGAAAGCTAAAAGTGATGGTTTTTTATGACAGACAGATTCAAGAAGTGTTCACCCATCCAAGTTTTCCCATTTCTCTACTCCTAGAGAATGCCAGCTCCTCTGGGTGTGTGTAACAGACTACCCAGAGAATTTGGGGATTGTTTTAGTTGTTCCCATGAAGCACTAGGTGGCCAGCTGGAGCTCTCCCACTGCCAGCAGGAGCAAACCTCAACTTGTAAAGAGAACAGGTAAAGAACCCTCAAAAAAGGGAGATCTCTGACAGGGAGGGTTCAGTAAAATCCACAGCCCAGGGCTCCTGCCTGAACAGGGAACAGGCAAATGGGATGCAGCTCCTTGAGTTAAAATCCTGCTGAGCATAACAGGAAATTCCCCACTGGAATGGGCAGTGCTGCAAATCCTCCAGCCTGGCGAGAGGGATGAGCACCTTTCCGGAATTAAAGGTAGCCCCAGCTGCAGTCATTGGTTTTAAATGTCATATCTGATCATCTTCGAGGGAGAAGTTGGGCTGGTTTGCTCAGGAACAAATCCGAGCCTCTCAGAGATGGCATCCCTGTAATTCAGCACATTTTAACTCCTCGAGAGCAATAAGCAGAGTAATTTTCCAACTTTTTATGAAGACAGCAGAGGGATTTTTGGTGACTCCTGCTTGGTTACAGCACGATGTGTGCAGTCAAATTTAGAGTTCCAGCCTTGGGGTGGGGAAACCCCAGAAAGATTTGATATGAAATAAAGGGGGAAAAGTGCCTTTTTGACTAAATATTTCTTCTCTGTGTCACACCTCGTTGGAGGAGAGGAAAAGCACAGCTGTCACTGCCCTGTCCTGTTACAGAGGAACAATCTAGAGGCTGCATGTTGGAAGCATTTTATCCCACCTAGAAAAGAGCTGACATTAGAGCAAATGCTACAAACCCCGACCATTTCCCTTTTAAAAGAATGATCTGCAAATTGTAAGCACACATTTACAGTTTACCCGAGGAAACCCCTCTCTGAGCTGAAAATAAGATGCAGAATTGGAAAATGAGAGGTAAATTCAGCTTGCTGAACTGAGAACTTTCTTCCATTTTCTTTGTTTTTTCATAAGATGCAAAGATTTCTGCTGAAATACTGAGCTCCACGAGTTGGGTTGTTTTTAGATGATTATGGGATTTGAAGTATAAAATATAAAAATACTATATAAAAATTCATACTAATATAAAAACTAATACTAATATAAAAATTATAAAATATATAATACCCATATAAAATACTTCACTGGCTTTATTAGCATTTTCTATTTCATGAACATCCCATGTCTGTAAACATTCAGCATTGGATTAGATAATTCAGTAATTTATCATCTAAAAAGATGATGATCCTGCCCAGGACTGATGTTCATTTTCTTCAGCTGCTGAAAAGGAAAATAGAAAAATATATAGTCCAGATGCCACTCAAAAATTGGTAGAAGGTCATTAAAACTTAAATGAAATTCTTCTTTACAAATAGCCCAATCAGGGAAGATAACAAATATTTATGGCAGTTTGTGGATGTACAGTTAGAATGCTGAAGCTTTCTAAGGGAAAAAGGGAAGGGAATTGGGGCTGAATTTATCAGGTTGCTCTCTGGGGGAGAAATGATTGACAAGAGATTCCCAGATTTGCAGACATGGAGGTGAGGCAGCATCTCAGCAGGGTGAAGGAGAAATCATTCCCCCAGCTGGGGGAATTTGAGAGATTTCTCTCCTTTTTCTCACAAATTGAAACCTCCTTTTCCTACCTGCTATTTCCCAGCTTAATTACTGGATTAGAGGATACTTTGGAGTCATACATGTCTGTTATCTGTGGTTGATACTATTTTATTTTAAGTAAATAAGCATTTGCTAGTAATTAATCTGAATTACAGCTTTCTTTCCTCTTGCATCAATGCCACAACCCCTACATAAAATGCCAATTTCTCACTGTCTTCTGCTCCCTCTCGGTGAAAAGGGAAAAGAAAGTGAGGAAAGGATCACAGGAAATACAAGCATATGATTTTATTTTTTTTCATTGGTAGGTTTTATGTAAAGATAAGTAAATAGATTTATTTTAACCCAACAATTGTTTGGCAAGAATCGTGTATTTCATAGTAAGTATTTTCTTGTGGAATTTGGGATTTGGCTCTTGGATCAGAACAGAAATAACGAGTAAGTTGTCAGGAATCCTATTCCCAAACCGCCTTATTTTGGTAGCTGTGATAATATTTCCTTTCCTTGGGGCCTGATTTGCACAGCACACAACCCAACTGCAATTCCTTGGGCTTTTGGTGAAGACTACTCATCATTAAGGTATTTTCCACCGGCCTTCCAAATTTAAAGATGTATTTTACCAAACCTAAGTAAACACCACTAAATTAAACAAGTCCCCTCTGCCAGCTGGAAATGCAAGCAAAGCTTTCCTGGGTTTTTTCCCCTTTAAACAGTTTCTGCTCTCCCTGCCCCCTGAGCCTCCTCTCAGAGTAGGTATTTTATCTGCATTATGGACAGAGTTCTATTGTTCTGGGCTTTTCTGTGCTGTTTGCAACCAGCAAATCCCACTATTCAAAGTGTTGTGCTGAGTTGTTTATGTCCCGTGTTGGCACCGTGACAGCTGAACACATCACAGGCACGGCCGAGCCAGAGCTTTGGAGTCCTGGAACAACAGTGGGCTTTGGCTGCCAGAGCCCTCCTGCTCCCTGGAAACCTCAGCGCAGGCTCAGGGGTGATTTAGTTTTCCAACTGTTACCAGAGGAGAGTTTATCTGCTCAGCAAAGAGCAGGAAGAGCCCCGAATCCATCTCTATTTAATAAAGGTTTCTCCTGTTTTGCACGTAAATGGCGTTCCGCGTTACAGTCCCGAGTGCAGGTAGGCAGGATGGGTCACAGGAGCGTCGAGAGAATATTACATCAGAAGATTATATAAAAAACATGAATAGAGATGGCATAACGTGGAGCAGTTCAAACCATCCCCATCCTTGGTGCTGGTGCAAGGATGGCCATGAGGGAATGGCCTGTGGCTGCAGCCTGGGGCATGGAACTTCTCCTGTTTGTTAAACACCTGACCTGTTAACATGACACAGGTGCTTTGATCTCTATGCCAACACTGCTAGATCAATGTCAGGGAGGTGCCAGGCACTAAAAGAATGATAAATGCCTGCTCTTTAGGTTTAAGATGATGGAAAAGGCGAAATTATGATGATTTTATTATGACAGAATCATCTTAAAGCATACAGACAATGAGATATCTGACATCCAGTATTCCCGTGTATTTAATTTTCTGTACCTGTGGGGGATTAGCTTTCCAGGGTGTTGCTCTGTGTTGATCTGTACATGAAGTCCCAGCTTGGGTGGATTAAAGAGGTGTGTGAGGAGGAGGAGGAGAGGCTGTGTGGGCCGTGCCCTTGGATCTGCCGAGTTCATGAAACACCCAAGAGAAGAAGCAAAATGTCAGCATGAGCTCATCTGGGCTCAGCGTGGTTTCTCTCCTAAGCTTTCTGCTTTGTTCTGCTCTGTTTTGCAGTTTGCCCAGCTGGTGTCTGTCTACAAAACTTTGGGCCCAGAGAAGTTCCCTCTGATCGAGCAGACGTTCTACCCAAATCACAAGGAGATGGTAGGTGCAAACAGCAGTGCCAAATCTGCTTTCTGTGCCTGTAAGGCAGGGGCTGTGACACACAACTCCTTTTCCCCATTTACTGTCTGTTCCAAAGCCATTTTGGCAGCTTTTGGAGGGGTGGGACTGAGTGACCACTGGAAAGCACTGTGATGGTGAGCTGGAGGGTGCTCGGATGGGAAGGTGGTCATTTTTCAGCTGCCCAAATTCAGATCTCAGAGAGATGAAATGCTTGCAAAGACACTGAGCAGCTGTTGAAGAGCAAGAGGCACCTTCATGGTTTGTTTTGCCCCCAGTCCTTTGTGTTCAGAGCGTTTGTTGTCTTTGGAGATGATGCACTGGCCACTGCAGAGCTTCGAACTCAGCCAAAATCAGGGTGGTTGTGACTCGGGAGCTTCAGGTGCCTGAGCTAACCCATCACCCCAGTGCTTTACAGACATAAAAACACCACAGATGAGCCTGCCAGAGTCCAAGGAGCAGCTGGATGAGGCTCTTAGGGCATGGTTTCGTTGCAGGCAGGAATGAGGAGCAGGGAGTGGGACACAATGACTCCTATGGGATCCTTCCAGCTTGAGACTGGCTGTGACTTTATTGAAAAAGCAGGTCTCTGGGGTGCACTGCTGAATTGCAGTGCCTGGAAACGAAGAACATATCATTTTGGGGCTAGAACTAACATGACAGACTTACAGGTTTATATGGCATATTTTTCTGAGCGTAGCAGCCGTGTGAGTGGTTTTCCCTGCCTTCATTCCTCCACATTGCTCGTTAAAATCTGAAATAATAAGTTACTTCTCTTTCATTGGAACTTTTGAATGTTGTTCTCCACAGCCACGTAATTTATTTTTTTTTTACATATTTCTGTGGTAGTGAATGTTAATCCAGAGAAAAGGAACACGTTTGGGTATGGCTTTGCCACTCAGAGCTGCAGCAATAGCTGCCTGTGATGACACTCATTTGTTTGCTTTTATTCCTTCTGATGAAGGTATTTGGAAGTTGGTGGCTTGGGAAATAATCAGGCAATGAGGAGCAAGATAACATTTTGTTTGAATTCCTAGAGTGGGTTGTAAGATGATGTGGAAATCAGAGTCTTTGATGCTGAACTGAAACCATATCATGTTATTTTGTTTTGGCTTTTCAACACTTCATCAACAGCTGGCCTCATTTGCATCTGTTGATGCAGAATTTGGCAATTAGGGTTTAAAAGATTTTTTTGGAGCTCCTCTTGCCTTTGCTCCTTCCCTTTTTATTCTTCAAACGGGAACCTGGAGTTGCCCCTGCCTCCTGTGCAAACCAGCTCAGGGGGGACATGGGGAGAGGGAGAAAGCCCCAAATCTCTGGGAGCTGAGGATCATCTGAGCGTGCCAGAGGTGCTCCTTTCATCCTCTGCTGATCATTCGCGCCAAGGCTTTTGGGCAATAAAAGGTAAATAAACAAAGATGCCATTCTTTTGTGTGAAAATGGAGCCGCTTTAATGAAACACTTTTTGAAACAGAAACATTCACCCCAGACTGATTACACAAAACGCTGGGAGGCTTTTGAACTCATTGCTAGTTGAGTCATACCTACAGCCTTCCCCTCGGTAATTAGTTGCCTTTATTTCACTGCATTCCCACCTCTTCTGTCCTCTGCTGTGGCAAAAACAACACGGCTTTTTCAACATAATTGCTGAACAATTTAATTAAAACTTCACTGGAACGTTGAGGAAACAGCAGCAATATTCCAGGTGGCGGGTTTTTTTTTTCCCTGTTCACCTGTACTATCTCCCTTCTCTCTTCTTTTCCCTACTCTTATCACAAGTCACGCGAGTCATTTCCAAATTAAAATCAAATGTTGTGCCAGGCCGTGTTTCTGCTCTACCCTCTCATGTAACACATACACAGTTTCCAGAAGTAAAAAGAAAACGCTGTAAAAATAATCTGCTGTTGCTAATATATCAATGCCACTGCAGTAAAAACCTTGATAGGAAAATAACCTACTCAGAACGCCACGCTGTAGCCAAGCCCTTTCAGAATCTTCCTCAGGGAAAATAAAATCTCATCCTGAGAGGGGTTTTTGCAAAGCTTTTCTTGCCACTTTTTTTGATACAAAGGGGAAAAAAAAATAAAAATCTTTGAACCATCCATTGTGGGAAGTTTGGGCAGATTTATGCTCGGCCAGAAATCAAAGTAGACAGACATTACTTGTGAGATACCTCGTGTGGGATATTTTATGGCAGGACAAATAGAAAATGTTTTTGAAACTAATTGTGGCACGCAATTTGCATTACAGTCTGTCCATAAATGTCAGAGAAAGGTGCGCAGAGAAGGCAATCTGGGCTGGGTGAGTTGAGTTTAAGGGCTGGTTACTGTAAAACTGAAATAGGAACAGAGCTCTGCTGAGCTTAAAGGCAGAAAATACCTGTTTGCTGCAGAGTGTTACCCAAAAGGCACCATCCCATCAAAATGGATTTGGAGACAAATGCTGCGGGGCTGGTATTGAATATTAACCACTGAGTATTAATCTTTGTGGTTATTGAGCTCTGTGGGCTTCTCTAGGATTTGGTTTGATCTGGCACGAGGAAATAAGGCCTGGCTTTGAATCTTTCTGAAAATCAGTGACACAAATGCACAGCACTGTCAGTAAGTAGCTCTGCCAATACTGTCACTGCAATATCAGTTCTTTTTTGGAGGAAATGTAGCTTTTTTATTCTTTTTATTTCATTTATGTAAGTCTGTGCTCCCAATTATTAGTGTTAGGAAGTTTTTGGTTTGTCTTGAGTAAAGCAGAAAACAAGCTGGAGTTTACATTTGGCAGCACATATAAATGGTTTTAATTTAGGATTGCAAATTAAAAGAGCTAGACTGATTTCTGGTAAATCAGAAGTGAAACATTGGCTTCTATATATCATTATATACACATTCCTCAAAGGAATCATGACTTGCTTTCCTGTCACCCTTGCACCATTTGCATTTCGCTGGAAACGTGTAAACTTAGTCACAGAAAAAGCAACTATTCTTTCTCAGAAGAGCGTTTCCAAACCTGCCCTTTCGATAGGGGTTCATGAAATCGTCGAGAGAAACGTTAGAAACACGAAAATGTGACACAGAAATTGCTTTAAGCAGCGGGGTTTCTTTCAATATCTGTTATCTGTCCAGCGCATCGCACCCGGTGTGTCCTGCGTGGGACACGCCGAGTTTCGTGCCCAAACTGCTGCTCGTGGAACTGAAGGGAATCAGGGATGTGCAAAAGTTATTGGCAAGTTAAATCCCCGTGGTTTTATCAGGGCTCTGCAGCAAACAGGCTGAAGAAACGATTTGGAGCCCCTTGAGCAGGCATGCGCTGACTCTGACGGAGCCCCCGGGCTGGCAGTGCCCCCCTGGGCTTGGCAGGAACCTGGGAGATGTCTGTGTGAACCCTTGAAGCAGACCTGATCCCACCACAGGAGCTCACGTGAGAGCAGAGCAGAGCTGAGCCTCTGCCTGTGAGAGAAATCCAGTGGAGAAAGCTGGAGAGAGTAGAATCTGTCAGAAATTGCAGCCACTGGAGATTCCCATCCTGCCTGAGGGCTCTCCCTCATTTCCTGGGACACAAACAGCCTGACCTTTGGCATGTCCACTTCCCAAAGTTTCACCACTGTGGATTGAATTACTTCTGTAAACTCAAATACACGTGTGTGAGATTAGTTACTGACTCCAGTCATCAATTCAGGAAAAAAAAGGTTTTCAACTTTTTTTGTAAAAAAGTTACAGGAAAAATGTGTGTAACCCTTCTCTGGCCCGAGTTCACAAGGAGCCAAATTCACTCCAGCAGAGTACGGTGGGTGCTCACGAATGAAAAACAATTAAATCATATTAAACAGGGTCAAATATCTGAGAGCTTCCAGAGGTCATTTGCAGTCTAAGTTATGCAATATTTATTGCATGTATTTTCACATGAGCTTCTAAAGTTTTGGCAGTGCTGGGGCATAATTACCTGGTCATGTATTTCGGGAGGTGGTAAGGGCTGCAGCTGCCATGAGGATGGGCACAATTTTTGTCATTCTGAGCAGTTTCAGCCTGTCATCATTTGGGCTTGGAATTTGTTCCGTGGAACGCTGAAGCATGAAGCATCTGGCTTTTCCTTCAGCAAGGTGTGGCTATCCATAGGAAAGCTGACTTGGGAGGGGGGGTTTTGATTATCAAGGCTGTTTCTTACCTTAGTTATCAGTGGAAGTTACAGCTCTGTGGGTAAAGGAAGCTGTGACATAAGGAACGTACAAAATGTGGAGCACAGATTGTTTTAATCACAGGAGTGTTCAACTCGTTTTCAACAACATATAAGGAAATATTTGTGAACCTTTTTTTTTTTTTTTAATAGCACATTGTTATAATACTTTACATATACACTGTACAATAATTCTTTTGTATCCAAGACTTTCATACAGAAAAAAAAAAAAATAGTTCTATAAAACATTCCGTAGTTCATCGGAAAGATTTGGAATAAAACACGGGGAGCTCTTTCTTAATCTGCAGGGTATCAGAGAGGGGGCAAAATTCTGGCAATTCTTTTGCTCTTGTACATTCATATTGGCAAAAGGGAACCTGTTATGCCTTGGAGGACACAGGGGGGCATTGCCAGCCTTCTGTGCAAAGCATAACAGAGCAGAGCAGGTACCTCCAGGAGGTTTGTCCCTCGTCCTGCACGAGTGCCCAGCCCCACAGACTCTTTACAGGACAACTGGTGGCTGTTTCTAAGCAACAGATACATGAGACCGTGGCGCTTCGAAGCTGTGAGCGTGCAGGGTTGGATGGAATGAGCCTCCAAGGGACTTTTTTTTTTTTCTTTTCTTTTTTTT
>VZRR01004305.1:312542-350628 GCA_013398015.1 Oreocharis arfaki
TTTTGTTTGTTTGTTTGTTTGAGGAAGTGAGCACGTCAAGGTTCGCTGATGTCGATGAATTCCTTCTCGGGGGGAGGCCCCCCTCGGTACCAGCTGCAGGTGCCGTCGCTCCTCTTGATGCAGGCGTAGTGCTTGGCCTGGTGCCCGTAGAGCTTCCTCTCGATCAGCCAGTCTGTCCACAGGCACTCGTTGGGGGCCGTGATGGAGCAGGGCACCATGTAGCACGTGGTGATCTGGGGGCAAAGAGCTCGGTCAGCACCCTGCAGCTTCCTCGGAACCGGGGTTTGTGCCCAGAAACAACAGCAAAAGGTGTACGAGAGAGAGCGGGCGTGGCTCTGCTCTGCACTCACCTTGCAGCCGCAGCCCATCTGGTATCTCTGGTTCAGGCTCTTCTTCTGAGACAGGGATAAGTCATCCCACGGCTCGATGTAGTTGCACAGATGGATGAGCACTTTGCCGTCGCTCAAAATTTGGCCTGCGGCGTGGAAAACACGAAAAAAGCAAGGCAGTTAAAATGCTTCCTAAACGTCAGAACAGAAGTGTAAGAACACCTGAAGTTTTTAACTGATTGCACCAAATTAGTCACACTTTAAACTTTTTAAAAAAATTCATTTAATTGTAACTGAGAGAACATTCTTCTGATTGCATGCTGGATAGATGCAAAAGGTTGAGGAAGGATATTGCTTCAAAAGATGTTGATAATCTGCCAGCCAAGAGTGGATGCAAATGCAGTGCTAAGTTAAACTGGATTTTAGGGCTCTCTAGAAAAATCTGTGGTTACTTGGAAGCCCAGACCTGCAGCCACACAGGCACGTGTTGTCCCGTTATGCTTGTCTGCATTCCTGGGAAAATCAGTACTATTGGTTTTAACAGAATAAGAATGGCAAACACTGAATCAAAATCCCTTCTATTTATTAATTGTATCATCTTCGACCTTCACTTCCTTTGGAGCTGCTCTAAGACTGCTGGAGGAAGGATGGGAAACATGTAAGCTCACACTCTAACTGCAGCTGAACACAATTTGTACATCCCATTGTGTTTGTGTTCAGTGCATGAAAGCATTCCTTTTCAGCACATTTTAGCAAATTCCCTCCAAGCAGTTCCTTCTGGATCTCCAGGGACATTAATTGTGTCCCATTTTACCTGTTAGGAGATACTGTTTTTTGTTGTTGGCTTCTAGTTTCACTCCACAGAGCGATGAATCAAAAGGGGTGTAGACATACTGGACGTCCTTGAGCTTTTCAAATCCTTTAAACATCTGAAAATGACCAGAAACAGAGAGTCAGTAGTGGAAAACAAGCATGAAAAAACAGTTGCAAACAAGAGCTGGAAGAGATACAGGGTGAGTCTCTCTAAAGAAGGCCCCAAAGTCTGAATTAATATGAGAAAACGCCAACAATTGGACTTTTTCTCTACACTTAATGAAACACATCCAAGAGTTTTAGGAGGAAACTAGGCAGGTCTTCATTTTTTAAACGATAGCTTTTAAAATGTGTAATTTTAAATTATTTAAATTTTAAATACATTTTAAAATGCATTTAAATGATAGCTTTTTTGAGCGTATTTAATGGCTTGTTAAAACTTTCTCTTCTATTTATATTCTGCTGGCATCTTCCATTCAAGCAGCAATGCAGAGGCTGCATTCACCTCAACCAAAATGCAAATATTTCGTGGTGTATTCATACGGGGAATTTTCTCTTGATCCCTGTAGCTGTTGGTGTCTCCAGGGACACCAAACATGCCGAGGAACCGAGCATTTTCTGAGCATTTTCCTCATGTTTGGTCACTAAAGCAAAGTGGTTTTCCATATCCAAAACTCTCACCCGTGGGACCTTCTCAAACAACTGCTGGAAAACGGGGATCCAGCCCTTAGGATTTACACCCTGCAGCCCCAAACCGCAGAGATTTGGGATCAGCTCAGTTCCCAGACCGGCCGCCCCTTAACCAGCGGTTTCAACCCCGAAAAGAAATCTTCAATGAGCCATTAAAAGACCCAAACAAGCCTGGCTGTGTCCAACCACAGCGAGGAGGGAGCAGGAGGTGCTGCTGAGCCTCGCGGTGGCTGTCATCACCTCGTGTGCCACCGCCAGCCCGGTGACATCATGCCACGTGTTGACAGCTGGGGACAATGGCAGGGGCTCACAGCTCTCCCAGTTGCAGCTGGTGCCACTGGAAAATGTGTTTGTGTTCCTCAAGCCCTCCCAGGAGATTTAAATAGCTCAGGCCACTAGAAAACACGCTGTAATGTGTTGGTTTTTTCTGAAGCCTTGTTTGTGGAGGGAGGAAGAAAGCCAACGTTGTTGTCACCGCGCTGCCCGTTCCAAAAATATTAGATGGGATTTGAAATACTTTGGAGTGAAAAAAAAAAACAAAAACAAAACAAACAGGCCCAGCCGGAGGAAAAACACAAACCAAACTGGCACCCTGTCCAAAGCAGCCCTGGAGATCACAGAAAAGCTCCAGAATGATGAGGGAAATGTGTCTGGGACGGGGCCACCACGTGAGCTCTGCGAGTGTCCTCTGCTCCCAGCTCTCTCCACACTCAGAAATGCTCAGGGCATTGTAGGGAGCAGCTTTTCCATGGATGTCTCAGCCCTCGATCTCAAATTTGGAGGTTTTATGCAGACAACACACCTTGATTTAGCTGTGAAACCCCTAAATATCCATAGCAATGCATAAAGGAGATTTAGTTAATATTTATATGAGTTTGGTGTTTGTTTTGTTGCAGGTTTTTTGGTTGCTTGGTTGGTTTGGTTTTTTTTTTTGAAATTCCTGTCTGACTTATCCATGGTTGTGACCCATATAATCGTTACAGCATTTCTAAAGATTATAATCTTGTGCTTAGCTCAGTAAACCATATTTAATCTTCTCAGCCATATCCTCCCATCTCCTAAAAGCGTGGATATTTTTCCCTAAAGGGATGAGGTGGCTGGATTTGGTTCTGCATTGATGCACGGTCCACGTACACCTGAGCTCCTGGTGGGGCTTTACTGAAGCAGGAGAACAGGGTGAGGATGTGGGGGATAGAGAGATGTGAAGCTGCTGCTAAAGTCTGTCTGGACACTGTCCCTGTCCTCCCGAGGGGTGTAACCCAACACCAGCACGTGGCTTGGCTTTAAGATTTTACAACGAGTGCGATGACCAGGACAGTTACAAAAATACTATGGAGAAATATTCAATTTCATATAAATCACATATTATCTTCTCTCTTTAATGTAACGCTGTGAATATTGCAAGAAAAGAACAATAGTGGAAAACATTCATGGCTTCTTGACATGCCAACCCATCCCTATAAAATAAATAACCCCACTGCTACAGGGGTTTTTTTTATTTCTGAAAATGAATACCAAAATAATATCCACTATTTCCATCTAGAATAGCAACATTTTAATGCTAAGCCTAATGCACTGGATTTAAAATAAGAGAAACAGAGTTTAAGCCATCACATTAATGGAACAGCTCAACAACCCTGAGAGCAGCAGAGCAGAGAAACAGCAGCATTGTGCTGAATGTTACCCTCAAACCTCCAAAGCTTCTGTGTTCCCTTTCCAAGAGAGGAGAATTGATGAGGGAAGTGTGGATATCTGAGTGGCCTAAAAACACTCCCCAAAACTCACACCGAGGTGATAATCGTGGGTGAATCGTGCAGCTCAAAGGAGGTGATTGGAGAGTCTGTTCTTCCCTGCTGTGTTGTATAAAGCAAATTCCTGGCCTTTCCTCCAGCCTTTGCTCCTGCTCTGGGTTATCCAGAGCCCTGTGGTCAGTGCCCCTGGACATGCACAGGACCCTGCAGCTTGCAGGGCTGCAGGGCATCGGGAGGAATCACCAGCAGCACTTGGGAGCAGAGAATATTCTCCCCTTTCACACGCACCGTGCAGTTAAACCCTTTAAAACGCTGTCACCTGAGGTGACACACGGTGTGCTCTGTGCTCAGTTACTCAGCAAACTGAGCCATGGTTCAGCAGGTTTAATTTTCACCTCAGTGCCACCTCTCAGTTATGTTCTTGGGATGTCACAGGTTACCTCCCTCTCAGTCGCTCCTGTGGGGTTTATCAGGCGCAGTCGCCTCGCTGGGTTTATTCTGGTGCCACACTGGTGACCCCACAGAGGGTGGGCAGGTCACAGAGTTGCTGTTTTCCAGCCAAAATCCTTCCCTTCCCTAAATCCCTCGCTCTCTGGAGCAGGGAGCTGGGTCCTGAGGCAGGGGAAGGCTTGGTCCTGACCCCCCTCTGCTCAGAAGGAAGGATTTGAGGGGTGGGGGCTGTCACAACCCTTCTGTTGTGAGTCTAAGCTTGTGTGGGATGATGTAGAGCATCTTTCATTAAAAAACACATCCCTGCTCTGCCCAGGCCTGGCTGACTCGCCCTGTAAACCAAGATGGAATTAAATAAACATCTCTTACTGCTGCCCGAGTTCTGAACAGGCTTCCACTGGTGAAAATTAGGGAGAAACTCCAAAGCAGCTTCAATACACAAATACATCTCAGAGATTTCGGTGTGCTGGTGCTAAAGAATGGGATTATAGACTGAAAATAATCACTCAGAGTAGACTTCTCATGCTTCTTGTTTGTGCTGAGGTAGAAGACCATTTCCATTTCTATCAGGTTACTGAGGTGTTGCAGAATAGCAGCAGAATATTAAAGTGCCAGTGGGGGGAGAGAGAATTCTCTGGCATTGATGTACTTAGCTCTGTAACAACGCATTTGAATACATCCTTAATATTTAAGAAGACAGAAAGTGGCAGATGGTGAAGAGCTTTGGGTTTTGTTTCAGCGAGGTAAAGACTGGCTTGTAGACACTGCTGTAAAACCTTGGCAGAAGTCATGTGTGGTAACCATCCTTGTGAATAATTTGAGATATTCTTGTTTACCACAGATTTTTCCCAGTTAAACTCCTGTGAGGGAATTGTATCAGTGGATACAATATGAATAACTGAATTTTCTTTTGAAAGCATGGAGCCGTTCATAACGATCTTAAGTGCCCCCAGTAAATGGAAATATTAGAAAATGTTTATAGGTTATGCTTTATAGTTCATATTCTAAATGCAAATATTATAAAATAATACTCTGTGAAAAATGAGAGATGGAGCCACCTGGAAAACCAACCAACCAACTCAAATCAAACCACCTGTCCCACATTGTCATTTAGAGAGATTACTTCTTGTGCATTCCAGAAAAAGGTAAACCACGAGCATTTGAACATCAGTGAGAGTCTGACAGTGACTAGAATGGCATCAAGGCATGTCTCCTTAAATTGTATTAACGAATATATCTCCTTATTGGAGCTGAACAAATAGTGGGAAAATCCTGTGAGATTCTGAGTCTGTCTTTGGATGTTTGCTTCCCCAGCAACATCTACACAAGAGGATTTTTGTTAATGTGAATGTGAGGGAAGGACTCCAGTCCCCCAAATATCCCTGTTCCCAATGAACACAGGGTTTGCTCTCCCAGCTGGAAATGCACCCCTGGGTTTGGAAAGTTGGGATCCTCCAGAGCTGCCACACCATCAGAGCACAGGTGATCAGGAATCCTCCAAAACCAGAGGTACTGACACCACTCACAGACTGAAGCACAGCTTTTGGAGCCTTCCTAAACTATCAATGGCAAAAATTGTCATCAAAATATCATTATTTAGCAAAAGCCTCCTGAATGTCAGAACAGCTTTCTTTCATTTTCTTTTTTTTTTTTCTTTCCCTTTTTTTATCCCTTCTTTGATTTATTCTGTGTAGTTCATCTGGGTCTAACTGTGGAGGCAGCAGGAGCCTTCTCCAGCTTCCCAGCATTTTGGGCTACATTATTTTGGGCTGAAATATGCAGAGGTTATCAGCATTGAACTTCAAAAAAGCTGAGTGATTCCATGTACCTTTATTTGTTTGATTTCATACCGGATCATTTTGTGGGTATCGAGGGGATCATCACTGGCAGGAACCACCTTTTCACTGGATATTTTTGCTCGGATCACTGGAAGAGAGAGAGAGGTTCAAATGCAAATGAGCAGATGCCCAATTTTACAAGCAAAAAGTGAAAATCACATTGATCGATTTCAGCGTTGTTTTGACACTTCAGCTACAAAGTAGATTTTAAAGATTTTACCATAAGAACACCAGCTGAGCTCCTGAAAACAAAAGTAAGTGGGCTGTCTGTGATGTAAATCTGAATTCCCAAGAGTCTGGAAACCTGACTGATGTTACCACTCAGTTTTGACAAAAACTGTCCATCAAAATCTCTGGAAGACTCGAATCCCACAAAAATTTGACAAGATACCCATCATTATAATCAGAGAGCAGAGGAAAGGGACACTTCTGCTGATGACAGAATCGTTGATCAAATGAATACACTTGAAGTATCACCCTGAAAACCTGTGCCAGCCAAGATGCAAGCATTGATTTCATGCATGAAATTAGAAGAATAATCTGATATTCACTTTCCTGAGGCTTAACAGAGCACGCCGTTAGTTGTGTTAACCTGGAGAAACCAATTACTCCCTGTTTGGATGTCCTTAATTTATTTCCTGTTCTTTAATCAAGGAAAGTAGGAGATTTTATGGGAGAAGAAATGGATTCTTTCCCCCTCTCTTAGTTTGAGGCATCCCTCTTGCACGTGATGTTTCAAATGCACCAGGACTCTTTGGCACAGTGGTTCTAAGAATGTGGTGCGTGGCCAGAATTCTTCTGGGGATTTTTATCCCCCAAAATCAGCGAGAGCCCCATTTTTGCTCCCTTCTGGATGGCCACTGCTGCAGCTCCTGGGTTAGAACAGACAGTCTGTGCCTGTGGAGAGGCACTGGCGAAGGCCAGAGCACAGGGAAGTTTTGTGACATCAAAATCACGTTTCCTCCCCCAAAAACCCCTCATTTCTTTGCTAGATCGACCTCATTTTTATCATGTCTAACATCATAGCTAAAGAAAAGGAACAGGAAAACCAGACTGAAACCCTGCCAGGTAGAGGTCAACCCCACCTCACCCTGGGCAATCCCCATTTCCTCACTAATTAGCAGAGCAAACTAGATGGGAAAACCAACGTGATGCAGACTCCTGCAGCTTCCCAGCTCCAGCCTCTATCTCTTGGCACGATGCTCCCTCCTCCTGAGCCACTTAAACCCTTTTTGAGGAGCATTTTAGACTTATTGAAAGAATTCTTTTAAGTCCGAGCAGCAGATTCCTCATTTCACGTGGAAAGTGGCAGCATCTCTTTAATCAGCTGCAGATGTCCCCCAAATTAACTGTGTGTCTGCAGAGCTCTGATCTCCTGCCAGGGGAAAAGTGGTGTGGGTTGTGTGTGCTCTACGCTGCTGGCAGGGACAAATTAGGATGGTGGTGTTTTGTTTTGAGATGTTCTCCTTTGCATCATTACTTCCTAAAAAAAGAGAGGTTTTCGTGTTAAAGAGCCTGTTCAATTCTGAGGGAAAAGGCTGAGAAAACAACATTATTCTCCCAGTACTATAACATGGTTTATGTGCAGGAAATCTTTTCCTGCCTACTCAGTGTAGGATAATTAAAACTATTTTCCCCACGTGTTTAAACGTTTAACGTTTTTATGAAATTCTACCTGTTAGCACAGGAGAGGAACATCAGAGAAAATCCCTGATAGCTCCAGGGGTCTGCATGGGGTTGTGCAAGGCTGAAAGTGTAATGTCCTGGGGTTTGTTGTGAAGAGATTTTCGACTGGGTGTGGAACAGAAAATGAGAAGTACTTTTGTGTCGTGTGTGTTTCATTCATTTGTTTGTTTAAGAGAAAGCTTCCAGATGGCAAAGGAGGACAAATTGAGATTTTTGGGGTTTTTTAAACAGTAAGAAAGTTTCATTGTCTAAATTTTTAGCTATTTGGGTTTTACCCTTCTGTTCCCCTGAAGCCAGATTCAAACACACAGAGATCTTTTGGGGGCCTTTCCATCCTCCTTGGGTTTCTTTTTTTTTTAAATTATTTTCCTTTTCTGCACGTTAATATTTTTTTGCAATCAGTGTCGTCGAGCTGTCTCCTCAAACCTCTGGTTCATGTGGTTGCTTCTGTTTTTAACCACAAGCACTTCCTGCAGGAGCATTCCTGGGCCGGGCCATCTCCCTCTCCTCCCTCGTGGTTCAGGGCTGGTCGAGGCTCAGGATTCCTCCGGGTCTGTGCTTCTTTTCAGGACACGCTTTCAAGTATTCCACGGCTGGCCCAGCCCCTCTGTGCGAGTGAGAACAGCCTCTGGTTGTTCAGCAATAATGTCATTTTATCTGTCAGGCAGTTATTGCTTCCTTATGAGGAATTTGCATGTACGGAATACACTTCGTGTTCCAGCGCCAGCAATCCCCAATGCCTCCGATTCGTTCTGCACTGAAAATACAGCCTTCAGCGTCTCAGTAGGAGGATGGAGCTTCTCTGTGAGACTCAGCTTTGCTAAAATGTGATTTTTTTTTTATCCCCACTTTGCAGCTGGAAGGTGTCTCAGGTGACTGAACTGAAAGGAAATCAATTTGAGTTACAGGAGGACAATGCTCGGCCCTTGGGCGCTCGGGGTTAGAAATGCGTTAAGGAGATATTTACTCCTCCTTTCCTGAATAACAGTGAACCTCTCCCAGCCATTTGTACATCAGGGGAAGATCACTTTAACTGGGGAAAAGATGGGCCATACTTAGTTTATCATTTGATATATTTTTGTTTATACAGTCAGGAGAAAAGTGTCAGGGTTTGTGCAACATAAGAGTGCTTCTGTGCAGTAAGAAAGTCAGGCATTAACAGCATCTTTCCCAAGCCTGGGTGATTTCCTCCTGGAATTAGCTACACTAATTAATACCTGCAAATAAACTGTACCATCACATCGTGTGTTAAGGGATTTTTGTCATCCTGAGGAACTCTTTTACCAAGGGTTCATTTCCCTACACTGGGGAAGTTCCCTGCCCTGAGATTGATTCTGCCCCACCACGGTGACCAAAGCAATGAAATATGAAGGGACAGCAGACACAGAGAACTGAGCAGGCACTGGAGGGCCCATCCCAAGGCACGGGTATGGATGGGATCTGGAGAAACCAAATCCTTGCACTCTGTCCACTGAAATTCACATATTCCCTACAAGTAATGTCCTTTCTAGGCTCTGAGTTACTTCTAAGGCAGTACAGAGGGAAAACTGTTGTGTGAAGAATTCCTCTCATTGTTCCAAGTTGCTGTTATTAAATAATATATTCTGTATTACCATATTTTATATTTTATATAAGGTTACTGTACTTAAGTGGTGAGATTATCCTCCTTAAGCTGCTTTTCACAGTCCAAGTGTTTGAAGATGGGCAGCTTTACTCAGCTCAAGTCATCAACTTTACCACTCCTCCAAAAAGGAAAGCAAACTGGAGTTTACCCCCCAGATAAACTTTATAATCCTAAAAAATGGGAGCTAAGGAGAAGGTAAAAAATTGATGCACAAAAGAGATCTTTTTTCCCCAGTATCTGTTAAGTTCCAGCAGCTGCACAGTGAAAAATAATTATCTAGGAAGATATTGCTAGAGATAAGAAAAAGAAATCATATGTGATCTATAAAGCCACATGTGCATTCTTGTTTTAAATATATAAATATGTAAATATGTAAATATAAAAAGGTATCAATATAAAAATATAAAACATATAAATATAAAATATATAAAATATAAAAATATATAAATAAATATATAAATATATAAATGCATCTTGAGGAAGGATCTCTTTCAGTTGTGCCTCCAGTTCGCTTCAGGTTTTTTACAGACTACACCACAGCTCTGTGAATAGGAATGTGATCTCCATCTCTTCTAAGCAATCTTCCTCTCAAGAACTCAGGGAAGTTTAGTTCCTACCTCACACACTTATCATCAGAACCAGCTTTCCTACAAAAACCTTGAAACGAGACTTCAAAAACCACGTTGGCAGGAAAAGATGTAAGCTGCTGGAAAGTTATGGCAATAACTCACAAAGCTCTGCTTTTCTCCTATATTTTATAGCCTCAATTTAGCCCTTTCATTTAATTACCTAAAATATAAGGAGCAGGTTTTGAGCTCTCCTTCCCACCTGCATCTTTGACGTCTGACACTTCGGCCAAGCTGCTGAAAGATCTTCTTGCTCTCAGAGGGACAAGGAATAAATGGCACGAGGAGAGGGACCTAAATAAAAGTGTGTGGCTGTTGCATGGTTGGGCTGAGGTTGGCATCCTAAATATAGATAAAAAGCACCCAAAAAGTGTTTTCCTGAGCTGCTGTGTCAGCCAGAGGGTGCAGCAGGAAATGGAGCAGAGCTGTGGACACAGAATGTGGACGTGCATCGTTTTGAGGGCCCTGATATTCAAATTAACCTCCCTCTGTAAAAATCTGTCCTTCCACCGAAATGAAAGCACTTTCAGACACAGCGTGCAGCTGTTTCTGCTGTAAGATTAATTCAAATTTCTGTAATCTATCTATCATCTGTCAGAACTTCTTTTCCTCTTTGGGGTGCAGGAGCTTAAAACCTGCTCCATAAAAGTCTCCAATTCCTAGAAGACCACACCCAGAATTTTGGTAAAAGGAAAATCCCTCAGTGACAACTGCTGGAGTCCCAACTGAGTCTATGCAAACTCAGTTCAGAAACTCTTCTTGTCCAAAAGGGATGTTTTTTGGGGGGTGGGGGAGAAGAGGGCTGTTATTCCCTCCAAAGTGTATATGTAGACTCTTTTTTCCCCCAAAAGAAATTACTGAAAGAGGATTTTGCCTCGTTGCAACACTTCTGTGAGCTCCAACACTGTTTCATGTATCCAAAGGAAGTAAATCCCTCTGCCCCAGACATGGCAATAATTCTTGTTCCATTGCCCCTGTCCTGCCCTGCAGCAGTTCTGATCCCAGGCTACTCAGACATGGCTGGAATATGACACTGAGGCATCTTGAGCTTATAAATGGAGAGAATTTGTCAAAAGAACGTGCAGAAGAGTCCACATTGGGGGTTTGGAGCTCTAAAAGTCGTGTTTCCAGGTCCAGTGGTTTAGAATAATAGAATAGATTAGAATATTAGACAAATAGAATATTCTAATGTAGAATAATAGAACAGAATTTAGAACATTAGAATAACATTAGAATAAAGCAGGAAAGAGCTGCACTGGCTCTGGGCTCTGCAGGCAACGGCTGTCCCTGGGGGTCACAGGCTGGGGTTGCTTCCAGGTGTGTTGTTTTTCCTTTATTCTGCCTGCTTAGCTGGCTGTAGCAGAATAGAAATCCATTCTCACACCACCTGGTAAAGATGTGCCTGTCTATTTTTTAGGAACTCCTCGTTTAGCTGACTGCATCACTTCCTAAACGTTTTAACCAAACACGCTGGATTGCTCAGTTGTGTCAGAGATTCGCTCACCACAAGCGAGTCAAGCTTTGATTCTCACTCAAGGAAGAGAGCAAATAAACTTCCTTAAATGTAGGTGTATACAGAAAATGTTATCATTTCTCAGAACTCACACGAGAGGAAGAAGGAAGCGTTGGTCACTCTGGTTGAAGCTCACGGGTGTCACTGTGAGCCGCCAAAAGGAGGCAAAAGTTATTGACTGATTGACAGAAAATAATGCTTGAAAAGGAGCAATTGGATACCCAGCCTGTATCTTTACATGCACACTGATATCTTTAAAGCAGATTATTTTAGAGATAATTTTGGGGGAGAATTAAGGTTTTGTTTTCTTCGTGTTCCGGCATTTGATTTGCACGTGTTGGCTTCCAACAGGAGAGGCAGTGGTGCTGTGTGAGCCATCTGAATTCTCTGGGAATGACATTCCTGGGAGCAGGGACCTTTTCTGCCGTGAGCAGCCATCCCTGCCAGTGCCACCAGGGTGATGTTGTGGCTCAGTAAATTGCCCTTAACCTGAACTGGTTGAGACCTTTCCACAGCGAGTCCCTGGACAGCAAATATTCTGGGTTTTTTCTGCCCATGCTGAAGGATTTGCCAACTACACTCTTGTGAAAATACCAATATTTTTTATCCTGTTCCCACTTCATTTTTCTCTAGTCTGAGTCCAAAACAAAAAGGCTCTGCTGGTGCTGTAACTCCATTTCACATTCTTGAGTTAGCTGGTGTGTTTTGTATAAAAAATGTTTGTAGTCCACATTTGCAAAAGCTCTCCTACTTCTTACTGCTTCAGCTATTTGCTTTTCGTCTTGGTGGCATCCTCATGTTCATTTACACTAAGTAGCCTTTTGCAAATTAATTCCTTTAGTTTAATTGGATCTTTCAGAACCTGCTTGTTCTGAATTTACTGAACTGCTTCCAGTCAGCTCCACCTCTGCCATGGGTGTCCAAGTGCTTCACCTCCAACTGGCTTTGTTGGGGGTTTTTTAATCAACACTTGCTGGCCACCATCACCACCTCTGGAAATGGTTCAAAATATCCATTTGAATAGGGATAAACCATTTGGTTTTTAATTCTTACACAGAAGATTCCCAGTCCCGGAGCAGGGCTCGGCTGGAAGCGGAGACTGGGTGCTGGATGAAGACTGAGGTGTGTCAGGGTGGTTCAGCCAGTGATTGTGGGAGGTCACAAATGGCTCCTAGATTCCTACTGGAGCTCTGCCACTGTTGATGGCACTGCCAGGTTGGGAGTGAGATGGATAGAACACATTGCCATGAGAAAAAATCTGGGAAACCTCTCCGATGGCTCCTGTCACAGCCCTGGAGTGCAGGTGTCCCTCACAGGCTCTGCCTTTGATGCTTCACAGGAGACTGCAACCCTTCTTTTGCAGTGCTGATTTCTGAATTATTGCACAGACTTTGGATTGTTTCAGACTTCAGGAGAGAGAGAGATGTTCACTTCAGGCGCTACTTCATCATTCTTTCAGGAGTGGAAACCTAAGATTAACCCCCTACATTTTTATTTCTCTTTTGAGAACCAGAACCGTATCAAATGTTCTCTGAATTATTTTTAAGCAGCTGCAAAAGAACAAATGTGTTCAGCACATGGCTCATCTATCAATTAATCTTTCAACAGGACAAGGCAGCAAACAGTAGCTTCATTTCCAATCTGTAACTCAGCTCAGATGTTTGGGGCTGTGGCACAAGCCCAGTTCTAGATGCAAACACAGTGAGCAGCAGTAAAGCTGGCCCAGCACTGAGTGAGTGGGAAAAAAATCTTCTCCTCTGGGTTTGCAGGATGGATTTCTTATCTGTAAGTCTACATTGTCACTCTTCCTCCACAACTCCTAGACCCAAAGTTGAGGAATCTTTAGTTCAGAAGATGTTTCTGCTGGTTGGGATAGAAAGGCAGGGGTTTTTTTTTCCTGCTTTGTATTTTTGTCTCCTGATATTCCATCAATAAATGCTCGTAGTCATCTGTAGGGTAACTAAATCATCAGCACAGTGATCAGCTGAAGCACAGTTTCTGAAATCATGAGAAAGAAAAATAAGGGAGATTCCTGGACTATTTGGACACAGCTGTTTTGGATCTGAAAACTCAGAGCTTGTTGAAGAATTTAACTGTAACTGTAGCAGGATTTTCCCCTTTATTCTATGGAAAGCAATGTATGGAAGAGCATTTCCAAGTCTTGGTGATACTTCCAGTTGCACGAGAAGATAAGATGAGATAATAATCCCATCTTGGAACTGGGAAATCAAAGCCTTGCAGTGAAGTTCAGGACTTGGACTGAAACTCCACAGAAACTTTTGAAGACTGAAACCCCCATGAACACCCTTCAAAGCTGATAAAGCAGATACCAAGGATTTTCTAATTACTACCTAATATGGGTATTAATTTGCACTGCATTATTTCCCAGTGAAAATGCTTTGCAGAATTTGGTTTCTCTGTAGGGTTTTATTAACACAGAACAGTTCTGGTCTGCATCCAAGCTGCATTTCCAGTCCAGGCTTTCAGGGCCTATGTTGGAGCTCATTAGCACTCTCAGGTAGGTCAGGATTTTGTGCATCTCTGTGTTTTTGGCTCAGGATGCAGAAATTCCTCGTGTTGAAGGCAGGAGTTGATCGGGTTTGGCTTCCTTGTTAAACCAGAAGATTATGTGGTTTCATTTTTTTTTTTTTAATTAGAAGAATACATTCAATTGAGGAGCGTGAGGCTTTAAAATCTCATTTTTATAAACCTTCGGATAGAAGAGGCGAGTGTATTTTTACCAGAAGTGTGGGGTTCTTTCAACTTAAACATCACCAAAAAAAACTGCCCCGATTTCCCAACGTTGTTCAAGGTCAGCTTTATTTTCCTGCGCTGTTTTCACAGCTGCTCCTCGTGTTGCCAGAAACATTTCTCTCTGCTTCACGAGCCTCAGATACCACATCATTTGACTGGCGATCAACATCTGCCTAATTTCAGCTGAAGAATAACACCCTCTTTATGCTCCAAAGCCTGTAGAACAACATGCATGATGTTATTGTGGATTTCCACCCGTGGGGACACGGCCCTCCCCCGGGGCGGAAGGAACCCCGCACTGCTGAGATAGTTTTTAATGAGAAAGTTTGGGATTAAAGTTGGTGCATTAATAGGATTAAGAGTTTGGCAGCCTTTCGTGTGCTCTGTTTTATATAATTTAATCTTGGTTTCCAAGCTTGAGTTCTGTCCTCCCCTCAGTGTGTGCGGAGCGTTGGTTTTGAAGTGATTTTGGTTTCCCAGAATTACAGCAAATGCTTTTAGACAAAAGTAACTCAGCTTTTTCGTTTTCTTACCCTGAATTCAGAGCACACTCAGCAACAAGTTGGGGTTACTGAGTTACTTCTGAGTCAGGCAACCAGCACGATTCTTCTGAAATTTCATTTCACTACACAACAGCCAGCTCTGGGTTTGGGTTTTTTTTTCACATTATAATTTTCAGCTCTGTTCTAATTGACAGGAATGCTGTGCTCAGTGGGTTTGGCTCCTCAAAATCCCATCCTGTTGTTCAGTCTTGTGGTGCCACCTCGTTTTACAGCTACAGCTTTGAGGTGTTGGGAACAGTGCCACGCAAACCCAGCGAGCAAAGGGAAGGAGAACGACGGGGTTTGCCCAGAGTGAGCCCCATTTCCAGGCTGAAATGGGCAGGCAGGTCCTGGGGAGCACTCACCTACAGGATACTGGAAATTATTTCTTACAGTTGCATGAGATTGGTGGTGTGATTCAAGCCTTGAACTCAGCACTGAAAAGCGAGTCAGGAAACTAAGTTTCCATGGATTTTTTACGTTCTCAAAGTGTCCGCTCCCATCCTAACCCTCAAGTACACCTAGGGTTATTTGTAGGTCTCATTCAGGTCTTATTCTTCCTATTCCCAAACAGGAAATTCAGACTCGATCCTAGGAAGCTGTTTCACTCATATTTTAGTGAAATTTATTCTCACTATTTAGCTCCAAAAGGAAGGACTCGGTGCTATTCCCACAGCAGCATTCCAGGAATTCACTGAGTGGGAATATCGAGGTGCTTCACTGGACATTCAGGTACGAGTACACAGGATTGTAATCAGTGAGTGACACCACAGCATTCCTGCAGCCAGAGCTGCCAGGTTTTTTTTGATTTTTGCAATTTTTTAAAAGCATTTAGAAGTTTCAGGCTGTGATACCAAGCAATTTATATGTACTGCAATAATTCCTGCATTGCCATCCATGGGCATTTTTACCAGTGTTGGGCCTTTGCAAGGTGCCAGGTATTTCTTCTTCTCTCTGAGTGCATCAGCAGCTACTTTAAACTAAACAACTTCTTAGAATTCATGTCGTCCAGGTTTTTTAAATTTTATTTGGAAGCATTATTAATATATATGAAAGCATGTGTAAACGACAGTAAGAAAAATTAATTTATACTTCTTTTGTATTTAGAGAAGTAAAGAAGCCTGTCCTCATTTCTGTAGCTGAGTTTGACAGGGCTCTGAACAGCCAAATGGTCAAAATGTCTATTTCTCAATAATTTTTGTTAATGAACCTAACATTTGTGATCCAACACAATGTGGACATAGGGAAGAGTGATTATTAATGATTCCTACCTCCCACCGCTGTTTTCTGAGCACTGGTGGGGCACACAGGACTGGAATTCTGCTTTCCTCAGCCCCTTGCTGAGGAAAAAGCTGAGACTTGCCTCATTTTCAGCACCCCCTGCATTAAACCTACCACCATGAGATTTGAGATTGGGATGATTTCAGCTTGTTTTAGGAGGATTCCTTGGTTATGGGTTCTGGAGATGTAAGTGGCAGCATTTTTCCCCCGTGGCACCAACATCCCTGCAGGAGCCTCGCTCAGGCGCGGAGCTTTGCCCATTCTTTGGGACAGAGCTGGAAGAGCATGAGCCCAGTCCAGCATTTCTGCCTCCCAATTCCCAGTTCTTGGAGCAGAAACTGAGCTTCCACTGCTGTGTGTGAGCCCTGAGGAGCGGGGGCTGCACGTTCCTCTCTGGTCAGTGGCAAGGGGCGCTGGAAATGTGCATTATTTGCACTGGTTTGCACCCTCTTCCTTAGGGGAAGGAGGTTTTGTGAAGCAGTGGGACCTGCCTCTGCTTGGCAGGGCAGGAAGAGAAATGCAGATCAGGAGTTTTCCGTGCTGTGGGGAGGGCCAAAAAGCTGCAGGAATTCCAGGATTTCCCATGAGCCCAGGCCAGAGGGTGTCTGGAAGCATTGCCCGTGACCCACGGCGCTTCCAGGAGCTGTCTTGCCCAAGCAACAACATCAAGAGCCCAGATTTTTGATAGGGCTCATGAAAAGCTTCACAGAAAACCGAGGTTTGGCACACCACAGCCCTTTGGCGTGGTTGTCACTGCTGGTATGGACACTGGGACACGAAAGGCAGTCACATCCCTGCTAAATTTAGTGTCAAACCTCCCCTGAAGAGGCTTTGGACACGCAGTGGCCAGACCTGCCCAGTCCCACTGCTCCCTGCATGTGAGTACAACACAACAAAATAACATAAAACACTTCATTTCCCTGTTCACCTTTTCTCTCCTCACTTGGAACGAGCACCAATTTCCAATACATTCCCCTGCGCTGATTTTTCCCATCAGGCAGAAGTTACTTCCCTCTCAATAATGCACAAATTAGTCCATTCCAGCACAAAGCTGGATTTTATATAGCAGAGAGGCAAAATCGTGGCACACCGAGCCATGAGAGTTTTTCATTTGAAACTCAATAATAAAGAAATAGCATATTGTGATTTTCTCCCAGAGGAGCCGACTCTGAACACTTAATTCTGGCGTACTCAAAGAAAATTTGTACCACAATAATAAAATGTGATTAAAATTTAATATATCATCTGGCACATCTTTACAATGCTTGATCTCGGTGATCTTGGGAGATTTTAACGGGCTGAAAACGCTGCCAAGCTCCAGCTGTAAAGTTTCCGTCCTATTTTGAAATGTGCCACTCTTATGCGAAGCTTCAGAACTGTTTTCTATCTTAAATATATTTGTATTCGAGACCTGTTAGTCATTGCTGTTCAGCAAAAACATAACTTCCAATACATTTTTAAGAAAAAAAACAATAATAAGATGGTTTAAATCAGAAAGAATACAACCAGCTTTGAAGGGAACTGGTGTTACACAGCTAAGAAATGTGAAGTGTTTATATATTTGTCCAACTGTCCAAAAAATAGCCGAAGGGGAAAAACCAGCAGGAATTTAGAGTGCCAGACTTTAGAAAGGACTCAGTGCTGTCCATACCCCATTTCTGTCTCCAGAATGCCTGATTTGAAGCGCACGTGGGTTTAGAATTGAGGCCAGGAAGACAAATTCAGTGGCAAAAGGGAAATCTGTTATCTTGGCACTATCTGGTAAACTCAATTGCATCCATGTTTCTCTCCAGAAAAAGGCAATTATCCAAAAGGTTTTTGTGTATTGGCTTGGCACTCTGGGGCCTCACTACTGAATTTGTATCCAGCACCTCCTCCCCACATTTTAGTGAGGAGAAAACCTGGGCGATGTGGTCAGCACTGATAATTAGCATGGACATCCTGTCTAATCAAACCTCTCCATTCCCAGGGAAAGTCCTCTGGGAAAGCAGAGGTGTTCTCTGGGGCTGAAGGAATTCAGCACATTTTGGGAGGGCCCCAGCAGCATTTGGAAGAGCACAGGAGGGATGTATGTCTGGTTTTGGATAAAAGGTGTGTATCTCAGGGTGCCAGGCCCTTCCCACAAATGAGGAGTCACCTCGCTCTGGAGTGAAATTTAAAACTACTGAGAAGCTCATGAAAATTTCTCCAATCTGTACAAAATCACATCCTCTGAAGGCTCTGTGGGAAGATGAACAAACCCAAGATCAGATGAATGGCAGGACTGGCACAGCACTCCTGATTCATCCTGACAAACCCCATGGCTCTTCCCACGGTGTCCAACCCTTAACACCTGCAGGGCTCTCCACTCATCCCTGATTTTAGGCAGGACCAGGAGCTCTCCCTGACTCTTAGCACCACCAGGTTACTCAGGTTTTGTGCTACCTGTGGGCACTTAGAGCCACAAAAACTTCCTGGCAGTGAAAGACAAAGTGTCACAGCACCAATCCTCTTAACAAAAGCCAAAGCAAAAGAGCTCATCCCAGAATTAATTCATTTCTCTGCCTGCTTTCCCTTGGATCTCTCAAAAATGCTGTTGCTGGGTGGCTTGGCACATCCAATTAGGGGTTCAGGTAATGTCAATTCAATCCCTCCACCTCCATCAAAGTCACGCTGAAGGAAATTAAAGATGTTGCATTTACACAGCAGCTGAAGGACGTGATGGCCGGCAGCTCCATGAGCAAGAGACTTTACCTCTGGCTCTTCTCTGGAGCTCTGGCTCTTCTCTGGAGCTCTGGCTCACAGCATCTTTATTTCAATGAGATGTGCTAGGAGATGCTGCAAGGAAATCCTTGGCCGTGTTTGTGGGTGCAAAGGATGAATTTAATAACTGAAGACCTGCAACGGTCTCAGCACGTGGGGGGCACCCAGGTGGGCCTGAGACCACAGGTGTGTCCCCGAGACCACAGGTGTGTCCCCAAGACCACAAGTGTGTCCCCAAGGCCACAGGTGTGTCCCCAGGACCACAGGTGTGTCCCCGAGGCCACAAGTGTGTCCCCAGGACCACAGGTGTGTCCCCAAAGCAGCTGTGGAGGCACAGCCCCAATTCCCAGGGGATGGGCAGTGCCTGGCCAGGGCTCCAGCCCAGGGTGCCCCTTCCCGCCGGGCACAGCTCCTCTCCTGGGCACAAAGGCTGCTGGCACCGGCCTGGGGGAGCTGCCTCTGCCAAGCTGCTCCCTGGAGTTTCCTCTCACACAGGACAGGCAGCTCCACTCCAGCTCCTTCAAAGGGATTTCACTCGGTTTATGCAAAATATTGTGGCCAAAGCACATCCAGAAATTCAGCCATGAATGCTTCGAGCAGGTTTTATGTGTGTGTCTATGCAAATGCACACACAAAAATGTGTATATATTCACATGAAGAATTCCCTTCATCTCCCATTTTATAACATACAGAAAGGCTATTTTAAAATTACAGTGAGCAAAGGGATCCTTGACATAAACATTCCTCAGCCAAAAGAGGAAGTTTACTTAGATAGGAATATTTATAGGAGGGAGGGCTTGAGCATCAAGTCCAAACATTGCAAAATAAAACTACCTTCAGCATTTAAATAAAAAGTAGCATGATATAGGTTCCTATCCACAAAATATACCTAAGAATTGAATAAATATTAATCTATATCATCAGAATGGCTTCCCGTAGGAAGGCGGCCCATAATGAACATTTTGAGTCTCCTCTATACGGTAAAATTGTTAATTTTGGGAAATCTTTACCCGAAGCCTGTTGAAGAACTGTCACAAATGCACAGCAGGCAGCAGGCTGTCGCAGTTAAATGGGCACATATTTGGTTGTAGCACAACTTTTACCTCCTTCCACTCCTTGAACACCCCCAGGCGTGTAATGCCTGCTGGAGGTACCTCCATGGAAGGGATTGCTTTACACGGGCAGATTAAAAACCAGTTTAACTGATGGCCACAAACAGAGCTCAGAGTTTGTCACTGCCACAAAGATTTTCTCTCAGGGCATAAAAGCAATGAATCAGTATGCAGAAGGGATTGCCCGCCCCATAGAGATGCTAATTCTGTGACACTTTGGAAACTCATGTTCTACATTTACTGTTCACACCCGATGGAAGCCAACCAGCCTCAGCCCGAACTAATGAAATCAAAAGGCTGCAAAATGTCACATTTTCGCGAGGTGTCACATTTTCTCATCCCCGTGCAGCCTAATTTTGGGATCTTTAGGCTCTTTCTATGAGTCGTCTGACAACCGCGGTGCTGCCTGGCTGTCATGAGGCACAATTGTCCCAAAGAGTGGAAAGTCACATTCACACAGAGCTGCTGTGGCCAGTTTATCTGCAGAAACTGAAGGGCCTATCAGTTTCCTGCTCCAGAAAACGACAGAAAAACACGAGAATAAATTTTAAAAAGTATAGCAGAGCAGAACAAAGATCAAAAGTTTCAGCAAGTTAGGAATGGGGACTTAACATTTTGTGTTCCTTTGTTTTTGGGGTTTTTTTTCCCTCTGAAGTGCTATAAAAATATCTATATGCACAGTTTACACATTGCAGGCATATTTAGATAGGATATTTTATATGTAGAAGATATTTTATATATTTTGTATATAGCAGACATATATATTATATATAGCAGACATATTATATACTTTTTATATACCTAACAGTAGATATTTGAAAGCTCAGGTATCCTCTAAGTTAGGACCAAATATAAAAACGTATAAAAGAGGTAAAGAAACAAAGAAAAAGCCACTCTCCAACACAGCAATCCCAGCAATTTATACCCACGAAACATCCCTGCAGCGCGCGGCAAGCGGAGCAGCTCCTGGCACGCGTTCCCCCCGCGAAAGGGCACTGCAGAACAGCTTCCAGCACCCACTTCCCCGCACCCCTCGCTGCCAAAGGGCCCCGTGAGAGCCCACGGGTGCCCCGCGGAGGCGCGGGCGGACTCACCGAGCGCAGCATCGCACAGCAGCTGCTGCGGGTGCGCGGGCGCGCAGCTGCAGCCGGACACGGCCGCGGGCAGCGCCGCCAGCGCCAGCGCCAGCACCAGCGCTGCCGCTCGGCTCCCGGGGCTCCCGGGGGTCCCGCTGCCCGCTGGGCTCATGCTGCAGGCGGGCAAAGGCTCTTCTTGCGCTGCTCGCCCCGTGCGCGGTGCCCGCTGCGCCGGCCCGGCCGCTCCGCGCTGCTCTGTCCGGGATGCGCGCCGCTCGCTCCGGGATGCGCGCCGCTCGCTCCGGGATGCGCGCCGCTCGCTCCGGGGTGCTCGCTCCGAGCTCTGCCGCTGCTCTCTGGCTCCAAGCTGCCCTGACATGGGACCCTCTTATTTATGGCCCCGGCGCCAAGTCCCGGCTCCGCCTTCCCGCAGTTAAAAGCTCATTTATTGGTGACATCGGCCCGCGGGTACCTCGGCCGGCGGCGCGCGAGTGGAAATGTTAATCGCCAAAAAGCCTCCACAAAAACAGCTTTTACGGGGATCCGAAGCTGATTTTCGAAGCTGATTTTCTGACCGTTTTATCTCGTCCGAGCGAGTTTGCTTCCACTTTGGGTTTCAGAGCCAGCCCTGCGATCAGATTTTGGGCGAGTAAACAAAGCCGTGCTGTTTTAAGCTCCGTTTGCATTCGCAGCCCCCGATCTTCCCCTGCACTTGTGGGCATTTTGCTGGACTGCCGCCCCTGTTCGCAGGCTGGACAGAACTTCATTCATGAAAAGGAAACCTCTCAATGCTCTGCTTGTGAGCCTCCAACAATCGCCGGTCACAGGGAATAATGAATTACAAATAAAAGCCGCAATAAAAGGCATTTTAAACAACATAATTTCATCACAGATTTAGTTTGAAACAGCAAAGAAAAATATCCCCGTGGCGTGTTTTGGAGGCACGGCTCTTTCCCTGAGTTCCTTATTAATGCAAATCCACAGATCTGTGCCCGTCTTTCCTGGCTGATGTTGGAAGTGGAATCCAGACAGAAACGCAGGGCTCAGAAAACCTTTCCACCTTCAGAACTGTGGCTGCTGAGGCAATCTGGGTATGTGTAACCTGTGGGCACCCTCTTTTTAGAAGGAAAAACGTTTCATGAGGAAGCAACCCGAGGTTTGATTAGAGAGTAATAAAGAACATCTCTGGATTGGCATGCAGGACAGGGCTGCTTAAACAGCTCTGTGTTTCGCCACAACCCAAATCAAGCCTAGGAATTGAAAATTCGTTAACATGACCTGAACCATCCCAAGCCAGGCTCATGAAAATGTATTTTGTTGAGGCTGAGATTTAGGTGTGCCCAGAGTATCTTGTTACCTTTAGAGAGATGCGTACGTGTTTTACAGTAGCAGATTTATTTCATTTCGAGACAGTTGTACAAATATTAGTGCTCTGATTCTTTTTCTTTTTAACTCCCATCCCCCTCAAGACACACTCTGTCTGTTAGAAAAAATACACACACATATTCAGAACTATTAGAATTGGGTCTCATTTTCAGACTTTAGATCCACACCGCACACCGAGGCAGGAATCCTGTACAAAATGTCCTGATTTCACACAGCCACACTTGGATTTTTTTGCTTTTCCAGTCCCAAGTTTTGGCTTCAAATCATAAGCTTGGATCCAAGCCCAGGACTAACACCTGAAAATAATTTAGACCTGTGAACATCTCTGTTCTTACCTAGAAGGAAGGGACTTCTCTCACGTGAGGGGAAAGATGGAAAGGGCTGGGACCTTGCACAGGAGGTTCAAGCTGCAGGAAGGCAGTGAAACCCCCAGGCAGGGGTGTCAGGGGGTGTGATCAGCACCTCTGGGACTATGGATTCCCAAGCCTCCCTTAGGGCAGTAGGACTGGGAAGTGATGAAGGAGTTAATTGGGAGCCACTGATTGGATTCCCTGTGACATCACAGCACTGCTGTTATAGGTGATCTAAACAGACCAATTTGAGGGCTGCCTCCACAACATTCAAATAATAAAGAAATGTGCCGGGCAAACACGCTTCTCTTCCTGTCCTGAGGCACATTTTGTCCAGGATTCTCCAGAACAGCACGTCCACCTGTGTTCTGGGTGTCCTAAACACTTTTGTATCTACTACAATTGAACAAATTATATAATCAATAGAAGAATATTATGCTCAGAACAAAATTTAGAAGTTATTTTAGGACAAGTCACAAATTAGTGGTCCACTATCTTCTAGATATAGAAGAGGATTAAATCTATTCAGCTGGATGTATGGAATGCAAAAATGCTAAAACTAAATCTCATGTTCTAATTGTGCAAATGCCATTAATATATGTTAATTGTGGCCTTACCTAGTGTTGCCTGCAGGGATAATTCAATTTCTAGGAGTCTCTCAAAACCAGCTGTACACAGGTGGAATATTTAAGGTACGATCACCCCAGGAGAAGTGAGTGGCCATAAGAGAGGTTCTCAATAAGTCAGTTCCCAGGGGATCCTGGCTGGCACGGGGAGGGATGGGGTGGGAGATGCTGTGGTTTTTTGAAACCTCAGCAGGACAGTTTTCTGATAAATCTCCATGCTGAAACGGTTTTGTCAAATTCCCTCTGAGTTTAGACAACGACGTATTTACATCGTGGCTTTGAAAGGGATTTTAGTGGGTCTGGAAACCTCTGTAGTCAGGAATACGCTCTCACAAATGCAGGAAAATGTGCTTTCAGTCTGTGTATCACAGGAGGTAAATGCTGCCCGTGTCTTGTGCTGGTATCAGGCAGAGCTGGAGTGCCTGGTACCCCTGATCAGTGCCAGCGAGCATCAGGGCTTAGCTTCAGGCTGCATCGGCCCTTTTTATATTGGATATTGCAGTGGTTATCGTTGGATAAGGAAAATTCCTTCGAGGGAGTTTAAAAGGAGCCCCTCTGCTCTGGAGCCAGGCTGGGAGAGCTCACCTGGAGAAGAGAAGGATCCAGGGAGAGCTCAGAGCCCCTTGCAGGGCCTAAAGGGGCTCCAGGAGAGCTGGAGAGGGACTGGGGACAAGGGATGGAGGGACAGAAGATAACTCAGGGCTGAGGATAACCCAGAGCTGAGGGTAGCTGAGGGCCGAGGATAACCCAGGATTTTAGGATAACTCAGGTCTGGGGATAATCTAGAGCAGAGGAAAACCCAGGATTTTGGGATAACTCAGGGCTGGGGATAATCTAGAGCAGAGGAAAACCCAGGATTTCGGGATAAGCCAGGGCTGCAGGATAACCCCCTGTGCCTGGCTGTGCTGGGGTTTCCTCCTGCCACTGCTCTCTGCCCTCCCCAGTCCATTTTTCCAGAGGCTGCCCAGTCAGTTTGTCCATCCCTGGGCACTGCTGGGCAGCATTTCTCTGGGGGTTTGAGCTCACCCTCAGGCTGTGAGCTGTGTCCAGGAGCACTGAACTCTGCTGCTCAGGGATTGTCCATACAGCTTTTTCCAAAGGTTTTTCCTTGTCGTGGGACGTGCCACAGCCACCTTGCTGTGTCAGGCAGTTTGAGCCTACTCAGAGCCTTCTTGGGCTGCCTGCTCTGTGCTTCAGCTTCTGGCAGTGCACAGAGTGCAATTTTTTATCCGTATCAATCTGATTTTCTCTTCATTGTGGCAAATGAATGTTCTTTGAGAACGGTAGCGGGCAGGATTCTCCACAGCAATAATTTATCTGTGGCCTACTCAATGCCTTGCCTCGGTTCTCCCCTCCCTGGTTCTCATCTGGCATCGCAACTACCTCTAGAATCTGCTTTCAATTTACCTGATGAAGTCACACTCCACATCCTGTACCAAACCTGTACGATCACGCTGAAAATTCTGAGGTAGAACAGCATTCCAGGAAATAGGTGAGCTTTGCTGGATTTTAAATTCTAGTGCCTCCGTAAGAACTACAGCCTGCTTCAAACAGGAGGGTATTCATAGCTGTCACCTCTGAAACACTACAGTAAAAAACCCCTTGCAGTTTATAGTCACAGCAATTTGGGTAATTGTTTTATAAGGTGGCAAAATGTTGCTTGACTTTCGAGGCAGCAGTTTTCCAAAGAGCTGGTGGAAGGATGAGTTAAACACTGACACGCCAGAATCAAAATACAACTTGTTTCTGCGGAGTTTTTGCCCTCAGAATTTCTGCCAGAGGTCTGTGGGAGCTGCTCTCTCATTGATTCACTGCAATTACACGTCGTGGTTTCCTTCCTAATGACAATTTCTGTTTTCGTGCTGTGCGGGAATAGAAAGCAGAAGATTTTCTGCCATCAGATCACTTTGTGTTGCTTTAGGTCACTGTGGTTTTTTAAGTGACCAGCCAGCTGTGGGGACAAAGGCGTTTGAGGTGGATCTCCTGGTGATCAGGAGGAGTCACTTCATAACCCAGGATCATCTCCAGCCCTGGCTGGCTTCAGGGAGCACACGGAGCTGCTTCGTGCAGCCTCTCCAGGAGGTGGTGGTGGCAGTCAAAGGTGTCTCGGAGGGAGCTCAGAATTTCCAGTTCTGCTCCAATTCCCACTGATGTCCCTGGGAATTGAGGTGGCCCTGGGCCTTGTATTAGTTCACAAACCACTTCAACCTTCGATTTTGGATAAAGAGCCCACAGATGAGGTGCATTTGCCTCTTTCTGACCCACTAATGAATTAAAGCTCTACTCTTTTTTATCCTCTCGAACTTTTAGTTTCTTTACTGCCCTATCTAAAAAGATAACCCAAATCACCTCACTTCCCCCTTTGGCTTGGGGTATTGAACTTTACTCCTTGCAGAGAGAGTTTTACACCCACTTTCAGCTGCCACCTGTGAAAAGTGGCTCCACATAAAGAATAGAAGGCGTGTTTGTTGAGTGGAGAGTGAGGTTTTCTGCTGAGAGGCCAGTGCTGGGCTGGCCCTGCTGGTGATGGAGCTCCTGCCTGGCTGAGCCCCCAGTTTATCTGGAAATTGTGTTTTCTGCAAACCAAACAGAGCAGAGAAAGTACATCTGCTGCTTGTTTATTGATTTAGGGCTCTTCCTGCCTGTTTCTGGGAAAGAAAAAAAAAAAAAAAAGAATAGAAGGCCACCTTCATTATTTCACTTCTAATTTCCTTTCTCCAAAGTAAGCAGAGCAAAATTAGATTTAGGCTGATGCATATTCCACAAATAAATTACATGGAACTAGAGTGGTTAAATGAACTTTGCTTGGGGATTATTGGAAAGATAAATATTTAAACACTGAACTTGAGGTAAGTCATGTTTATGCAACATCTGGGGGTTTTTTTGTCACTGCTTCTCCGCCTCCTCTTTCTTTTTTTTTTCCCTTATTGTGGCTTTTCTAGTCAGCTCAACCCCGAGGACATGAAAGCAGGGTGAATACCACATTCAGGAAACTGTGTTGTCTGTATTGTTGCCAACAGAGGGGTTTTTTTGACCTTTTTTTTTTTTTTTTAAGCAGATGATCTTTGCCTGGTTCTATTTTTATAGAAGTCTTTGATGATGTTTCACACTATGTCTCGGTTAAAAGAATTCAAAGGAAATTTAGAAGAATTCAAATTACATCTCTTGGGGAAAAAAAAATCAGCTGGTATTGGAACTGTTCAAAAATACTTAAGTTGCAGTAGAACCTATAAACCTTTGAGCACCATAATGTATGGAGCTTAAATTTGAAGGGTTTATTTGAAATTAATAGATTTATAATTGCAGGGTGACAGTCTACTAACCAGACTTAGAAACTCCAGAAAATTTCTGCAGTGGGGAAGGATTGGGATTTCCATTACATATGGGAAAATGCAGACAACAATCCAGATGGGAATTGTGCTGGTTAATCCTGTAGCCATCTATTGCACTAGAGATTAGCCAAGGTGATATTGGAGGTGCTGTGGAATTTTATCAGGCCAGAATATTCCTTTTTATAGTAAAAAACATGCTGAGCACGGGTGTGAAATCTCTAGGTGGCCAGATACTGAAGACTGATACAGTAAAATATTTCCTTTTTAAGCTCATAGTACAAAAAATGTTCAATTTTAAAAGGTTGGTGCAGATGAAAAGCTAAGAAACCATAATTAATAACAATTATCCTTGCTGTTGTGACATCAGTAAGGGCATGATGAAATGAACTGGCTTTTTAGATCTTCAAGCCCATCTAGAAGGGAAATTTATCCTCTCTAGAGTATGTCTCCAGAAATGAAACACCTGAAATGCCTCTGACTCGCAGGAGTTTGCAGATGGCATTTCTTTTTCCAAATTGAGCCTGGCTGAGTGCATGGGCTTCATAGGTGGATAGAATTAAAAAAAAGGAGGCCCTTTTAGTGACTTTTTATGGTGTTTTTATATAGAGATCTCTGGGCAGTGTTACCTTACATTAAATTGTCCTCCAGTGCCAACATCCCACAGGATTCCCAGGCACTCATGAACAGGGATGGGATGTGTTGGACCTTCCAGGGCTGGGTGCCCACAGTTCTGGGATCTCAAAGCTTGAATCAGACGATTCCCCATCCAAAATTCTGGTGGAAAAACCACATCACATCCTGCAGCTCACAGACAGGGAGGAAAACACGAAATCATTAAGTAGGATTTCTGACCGAGAGCCTTGGGTTTGGTTTGAGGTTAGGAAGAATAAGCTGAGTGTGTTTGTGAGAGAGATGTCACATCTCTGATGGCTGCACGAATCCTAAAGAGCCACCCTGCACCACCAGAGCAGCACCACTTCCAGCTGCCTCCTCTGCCAGGGTGGGCTTTGTCTCCCTGGAAAGCACAGGGGGAGTTTGTTTGGTGGGGTTCACTGCAAGGACACACCTCTGGTTCGGGTACCAGGAGTTTTTCCCTGCTGCTGCTGCAGGAACTGCACGGACAGAACCCAAATCTCACCTTAAAGGAGGTGGATTCATGAAGGAGAGAAGCATTTCTTTGGTATTTCTTAGCAGGAAGTACTGTGGCACACTGCTGATTTTCCTTTCTGTTGTTCATAGCACATCACTGAAGGTACTGGTGGCAGAATGTAAAACCAGAGCATTTCTCCATGGGCACATCATTAATGTGTGGCCTTTATGAGTTCATTCATTAACTGCAGCACCTATTTCAGTGCTTTCCTTTCCACACAGCAGGTTTGGGGTCGTTTGTTGGTTTGGGGGGGGGTTTTCTGCCCAAATTCAATATTCCCAGCTCCACACTGGGGGGCTCAGCACCAGCAGCACCCTTGGCTGGGGAGCTGCCCTGAGCTGGAGGGGAATGGGCAGAAATGTTGGTTTGAACAACTTAGGTGAACTCTGTGACAAGCACTCTTCATTTGGGTAATAAATGAACTCTCACAGAAGAAAAATACGGATTCCTTCCTTTTCTCACCAAGAAACAAATCCCCCACCAACTTTCCAGAGATGAGCAGAAGGGGAAATTTATGTTTTATCCACAGCAGTGTTTGATTCCTCACACTCAGGGAAGTGCCCAGATCAAAGTAGGACCTGCTACCAGTAGTACTTAGTCACGGAAGTGAACCCTCCAACTTCTCCCAAGTCAATTCTGTCGGAATAAAATAACAACAGGAGAAGTTAAAATCGCATAAATGAAAGTGTGTGGACCGAATCCATCGTTGTAACTGTTAGGAGCTGATAAAACAGATAAAATTTGAATATTCACTGATGTTATTTTGATTAATGGCATTGGATTAGCAGATGTCAGGGCGTTCCCCAGCTGTTTGTGTCTGTGTTCCCACAAAGAGCCAGGAGTTTTTCCAGTTGCTCCCAGTATTTATTACCAAGCCAATCATATTCACATAAGACTATAAATTTGGAAATTTTCATTCCACGTTTGCCAAATATTCTGGTTTCTATCTAATTTATAATGGTGGTTTATTGCATTGCTATTTAAGCTAGAAGTCCTGGTAATCCTATTTTTTTATTTTTCTGGATTTTCTGTATATTATATGTATGTGGAAGGGCTCATGCAGTACAGACACTTCCATCTCTCACATTTATGAACTTGGCAGATTTCTCAGTTTCTCTTGTTGGCCTTTGGGTTTTCCCCCTCAGTTTTTAATTGCCAGAGTAGAATTTTTACTTTCCTGAATGTAGGAAAGCTTTCAAAATTCAGCAATATTTTTGTAAAATGGCCTTTCCCCCTCAGTGATACTTTTCAAAGCAAGCAGCTTTTATAGCTGTAATTATAAATGATAATTATCAGTAATTATAATGTAAATTCAAGGGAAATCCATGGAGCTGGTAAGTTTTCACCATCGCTATCACACTTTTATCATAAATAATGTTCACCAAGTGTAGGGATAGTGTGGGGAGTGCCTGTTCTGCCAAAATGACCAGAAAAGAGCAGATTGGGCAGCGGGATGGGAGGGCTCAGGTCAAGTTTTCTTTATTTTCCACGGGACACTTCAGGCTTTGCTGGCAGAACAATCCCCTGGGCTGGTGACAGAGAGGTGCTGCACGATGGCAGAGGGAAAACTGGGATAAATAAAGTCAGAGCAGACACAAAGGAAAAGCTGCTCAAACCCCAAAATAACTCCAACTGCTGAGCCCCAGCTCCATGGGCCCGTCCCAGGGAGAGCTACAGATGAGAGAAGTGCTGGGATCACTGGATTTTACCAGCCTGGTGTTCTCTTCTCTGAAGTTGGAACTGCAGCATCCAGAGCCTTTGCCCTGGCTGCCACCTCTGCCCTCAGTCTGTGCCAGGATGTGGTGGAGCACATGGAATCTCAGGATCAGGGTCCAGAGAAAATGATGTTACTGCGTTTTTCTGAGAGAGTAAGCACAGATTATTTTTCTTTCTTTCTTTTTCTTTTTCTTTTTCTTTTTCTTTTTCTTTTTCTTTTTCTTTTTCTTTTTCTTTTTCTTTTTCTTTTTCTTTTTCTTTTTCTTTTTCTTTTTCTTTTTCTTTTT
The DNA here is from genome assembly GCA_013398015.1 of Oreocharis arfaki. Taxonomy (NCBI): domain Eukaryota; kingdom Metazoa; phylum Chordata; class Aves; order Passeriformes; family Paramythiidae; genus Oreocharis; species Oreocharis arfaki. The sequence continues at coordinate 342,217 of VZRR01004305.1, forward strand.
CTTTTCCTTTTTCTTTTTCTTTTCCTTTTCCTTTTTCCTTTGTCTTTTTCTTTTTCTTTTTCTTCTTCTTTTCTTCTTCTTTTTCTTTTTCTTTTCCTTTTTCTTTTCCTTTTCCTTTTTCCTTTGTCTTTTTCTTTTTCTTTTTCTTCTTCTTTTCTTCTTCTTTTTCTTTTTCTTTTCCTTTTTCTTTTCCTTTTCCTTTTTCCTTTGTCTTTTTCTTTTTCTTTTTCTTCTTCTTTTCTTCTTCTTTTTCTTTTTCTTTTCCTTTTTCTTTTCCTTTTCCTTTTTCCTTTGTCTTTTTCTTTTTCTTTTTCTTCTTCTTTTCTTCTTCTTTTTCTTTTTCTTTTCCTTTTTCTTTTCCTTTTCCTTTTTCCTTTGTCTTTTTCTTTTTCTTTTTCTTCTTCTTTTCTTCTTCTTTTTCTTTTTCTTTTCCTTTTTCTTTTCCTTTTCCTTTTTCCTTTGTCTTTTTCTTTTTCTTTTTCTTCTTCTTTTCTTCTTCTTTTTCTTTTTCTTTTCCTTTTTCTTTTCCTTTTCCTTTTTCCTTTGTCTTTTTCTTTTTCTTTTTCTTCTTCTTTTCTTCTTCTTTTTCTTTTTCTTTTCCTTTTTCTTTTCCTTTTCCTTTTTCCTTTGTCTTTTTCTTTTTCTTTTTCTTCTTCTTNNNNTTTTGTTTTTTTATTTTTTTTTTCTTTTTTCTTTTTTTTTTTTTTTTTTTTTAATGTGACTTGTGTTTGTTCCTGTGGCCCACAGAGGATTCCACAGCTTTGGGATCACAGGAAGATGCGTGGTCCTGTTAATTACAGGAGTGCCATGTGTGCTGCTGTGCTCAGAGGTCTGCCAGCATTTCCATTACAAACCCCAGTGCTGTGGTTTGCAGTCCAGTCACAGAAATGTGGTGCTGCTTTTATGAATCTCGAGCCTGGCAATGATTTGTTCCCCTCCTACACCCCAAAAATTGAAAAAAACCACCCCTGGTTTAAAATCTGAAAGTGATACCCCAGTGACTGGATGTTGACTAAGCAGGAACTTTGGTTGCTGCAGTTTAGCAAGAACTTTATTCCTAAATTCCTGTGTAGGTGCCCTTTACTGTAAAATGCTTTTGCAAGTGGTTTTGGTTATTCTGAAAGTAATCAATGTCTCATAAAACCTTCAGCAATTCTTAGTTTATGTTCTAAAGCATCAGCTTTGCCTCTGCTTGTATTTATTGTGTGGGGACGGGGCACTGAAGGAAGGGTTTGGAGCCTGTAAAGCTGTCCTGCTGCCCAGTTCAATCACATTTTGGAGGTGTTCAGCTTTTTAATTCTAGTTCTCATCCTTCTCTGCGAAATATCTGTGTTTATGCTTGTTTGAGAGAGGTTTATGGACATTTTAGGTGGGAAAAACCAGTTATATGCAGAGTTCAGGTGGAAAAAAACCCATGCCCATGACTGGGAGATCTAAAAGTTCTTCAAGTAAATGATGGAAATAAAAGTGGTCATTCACAGCACTTGCTGAGAGACAGAAGCATTCCCGTTTTCATTGAATACAGCGTTTTCTTATGATTCTATATATTTGATTTCCTACTCAATGGCTGGATTATTCTGAATTATTCCTTGCACTCTAAAGCTGGAGCCTTCCCTAGAAAACCTGGATGTTCTGTACCACAAGCTAGGACCTGCCTTTAAAGCAGGTTTTTGTGAATTACACATCACTGCTTTCGTAAGTGGTCACAAGATGTATTTACAGCCCTGCTAAATAATGGGAATCGAGGGGAAAAGGAGGTTAATTTGGCATCATTAATGATTAGAACCTTGGAGAGGGCGAGTCTGTGGGTCAGAAAACACAGAAGCAAAGCTTAAAATGGGAAACAGCAGAAATTCAGTTTAAAAAGTGAAATTGGAAGGAAGACATGCAAAAAAAAAGTTGAATTGAGATAAGTTAAGAACACCAAGTGGCTGCACTGGGGATAACATCGTGCTCAGAAAACACACCCAGCAAGTCACCAGGGCACACAGGATGAGGCACCACGGGGCCAGAACAGCTTTGGCCACGTTATGGTCGTGCTTAAATAATTTCCCTGAACGATGTTGTTTCATCATTGAGCTCGTGGTCTCTCCCTTCTCTAATCTGCCTGTTTTGTTTCCCCCCCCAGCTCACAATGCCGACCTTTCCCGTGGTTGTGAAGATCGGACATGCTCACTCAGGCATGGGAAAGGTGCAGACGCTGCTTGTTGCATGTGGGGAGCCTGGGGTCTGGCCCTGCCCTGTGCATGCCCGTTCCTTCCCTGGATATTTCACCTTTGATCTGCCCAGACTCTGTCTCAGTTTCCCCCTGGCAAACCTGTGCTAAGAAAGCATCTCTCTTCAGGACGATAAATACATGCACAAAGTGTTTTCACAGCGAGGCCTTTGCAGTTTGAGAGTTGCCCTGCGTGGGCTGCCCTTTGAAATGTGCCGAGATGCTTTCTTGGAGCAAAACCTTGTTTATTAATTTGTTGTCTGCACTGAAGCTCTGCAAGAGTCGAGGTCTGTTGCACAATCCAACTTTTTGGAGCTGGGAGTGTGGGAAGGTTTTGCCTTGGTTCTTTATTGGTTTCAGCTTGCTGCTGAACTTCGATTTGTTTCCTATCTTGATGTGTTGTCTGTGATTGTTTTGTACCACTGTATAACTGCTGCTTTCTTTCTCCAAAGTAATTGCATTTCAGTGGTGAGTACAGATGTTTTGGTATCACTTATCTCACAGTGCTGGGCCGATGGCAGGGCGTTTAAATCCCACCTTCACTGCTAGCAGTGACAATTTCTGCTCATTGCAGAGTAACTTCACTCACTGAGAACACTTCAGTGCTACAAGTGGTTTAGATTTTAGAGTCAATCAATCTGAGAATAGTTACATTTATCATCCTGAATCTCCAAAGCTCCATGAACATCTTTGCCACTAGCAACAGAAGTAGAAAACTGATTTAATTGCAAGTTGTACTGTATGTCATTTTATGCCTATGACTGCTTTGCTTTGTTTCATATTTAGTAAAACATTGGAAGTCCAGCAGCCAATTTAACTGAGAGCAGAATGAACCACTAATTAAACTGCATTTTCTGTGGATTGCATATGTGAAGCGTTAGAATGTTTATGCTGTGCTTTGGATATTCACCTCTCATTTAGGGAAAAGGGGAAATAATGCACAGAAATGTTCCTCATATCAAATTTCTAGAAATGATTTTTTGTTTGACTAAGAAATATTTTAGGCCCTCAAAGATTAAATGCAATCAGAGAGCAAAGGAAGGTTCCCCTAGAACCCCAGCCCTCCCTGAGGGCTCTGCTGGCAGCAGCATTTCCAGAGGTCCCAGTCAGACTCACACAGGCCAGTCTGTTTTCAGAAAATCAAGCTGAAACCTTGTGTCTGCTTTGTGGCTCTCAAATGGCAAATAACCCCATACCTTTCTCCATCTGAGAGCTGGGGGTAAATTCTTAGACTTTAGGACTTTTATCTCCACGAAGTTCCATTTACTGTGCCACGTCCCACCTCCCAGCCTGGCCCTCAGGTTCCCTTTTCAGTCCCAGGAGAAGGAAAAGCAAACGAGGTGCTGGGCTTGCAAAGAGCTGCAGACTCTCCTAATATTGGATACCATGGGAAATAGGAATCCCTGCCTCCTCATCATTCTGAAATGCCCTTTGGATCAGTGTGGCGGAGTCCCACTTCCCTCTCCCTTTTTCTGCCAGCCCCAAGGCTTCTCTCCTGAGCCCCTTTCACCCCCTGCTTCCCCAGCTCTGAGTTCCCCACGGAGATGTGCCCTCCCTGCCCAGAGCTGACGTCTCTGTCCTCCCTCTGCCCTCTAAAATCCCCTTCTCCCTCTCCCCTAGATCAGCATTCCCCACTTTTCCATCCCCCTGTTATTTCAAGATGTAAAAGCTGATGGTTTAGTGCGGGGTGTCCCACAGCTGGGCAATCCCCCTCCTGGGAAGCCCAGCTCCTTCAGAGAAGAGGGGAAAATGAGAATAATGGTTCTGCTGCCTGCGGCCAGCCCTCTGTGCTCCCTGTGAACGTGCACTCACCGGGATGCTGGGATCCTGCAGCTCCTCCCCAACAGGAGAAGCTGCTGGGATGCTGTGAGACTTCCTGGTGGGCTCCACATCCACTCAGTTACCTGAGAAATTTACAGAGCCAGCAAGAACTCTACAGCAATTGGAGTTGCGTGCCACACCTTAAAAAAATTCTGAGGCCTGCAGATCTATGATTGACTAACATCACTGCAAACAGCAACAAAAAAAAAAAAAAGATAGCAAAACAAAATCCCACTGTGTGCAAATTGCAAATTTCTCCAGATGAGCAGGTAATATTTTGCCTAGAGAAACAGATATTTTAATGCAGGAATGTCCTAGAACCTAGGAATCAGACAAAATATCTGATACTTTTCTTGATGCTGTCAAAACCATGCTTCTCATGAATGCCATTTGCGACCGAATTCTACGTTTGATTCCTAATTGCTCTTTTTTTCCTTTTGTCTGTGCTGTGTTCTTGTGGCTTGATGGCTCCAGATCAAGGTAGACAACCACTACGATTTTCAGGACATAGCCAGCGTGGTAGCACTCACTCAGACCTACGCCACCACTGAGCCCTTCATAGACTCCAAATATGACATCAGGATCCAAAAGATAGGCAGTAACTACAAGGCATACATGTGAGCCAAATCCTTATGTTCTTTCCTGCTTGTGTTTCAAAGTTGATAAGCAGCAGTGAGATTAAAGAGTGTTGGGTGAGTCTCTGAGCTGATGCCTCTCCTGTCACACTCTCTGGAAAGAGGTTTTTAAACTTTCTGGATTTATCAGGGTTCTTTGTATCAGTTGGTTGTGGCTGGGAGAAGGAAAATGAGACACACCAGGTGAGCCTGCTGGAGAGGTTTTTTCTGCTAACTTGTGTTTGTTATTTTTGTTTAAAGAAAGGAGCAGTTGGAAGAGGGTTTGGTTTCATAGAGGGCTTGTTAATTCAGATTTCTTTGTGTCTTTTCAATTTAAGAACAAATTTTCTTCAGATTCTTCTTCTTCCGTGCAAGGAGAAGTTGGATGGCATTCATTCACACAAACAAACATGAATTGTCTCACTTCAATGGAACAAAGTCCTCTCCTTTCAACAGAACACATTAAAAGAAACAATCCAGTCTTGCAGTGACCTTCACAGAGATGCACGAAAACATCTTCCAATTTTAGAACCCAGGTGTTTGTTTAAAGGCCATGACTGAAGGATGTTTCAGCTTCACAGACAACATTAAGCTGGAGCAGCACACCAGGTTACGATGCAGCAGTTGAGCTCTGGTGCCTGTGTTTATGCAGATTTTTACTCTCTTTCGATTACCAGGCAGTGTAATCTGCCAAACACTCCTTTCATTTCTCATTTTAAGGCAAGTGAGATCATCTCATGCCTTTGTTCCCTCACACTTACAATCCCGAGGCAGGGAAAGTATAACAGAACACGGATAAAAATACACATTTACATATGCACACCCACATCCAGGGATATTTCTCGAGGAATTCCTGAACGATACAGCTTTCATCCCTCCAGGAGAGTTAATTCCAATTCTGCTTGTTTGTTTTACACTGGAGCTCCAGACCTGACTTTCCCTCTGAGGACACCCACCCTACATTTCCTGACAGCACCGTGTCCACCCCGGTGTCCCCTCTCTCCTCCTGTCCGGGCCGTGCCTTGGCCCAATCCTGTCACAGCTGAGGTGGACACGACACACACAAATTCTAACATAAAGTGCAGGCAAAAAGCGTTTATAAAAGCCAGTGTCATATATATACACCTTTGTATGTTTATCATTCGTGTTAATTGTCTATTGGTTGCTTAATTACAATAGATTCACTGGCTATTTTAACTACACCATGCTGTAATTAGTTATCTACAACACAGACATCTCAAGAATCCAAACAAACGCCAGCTGCAGATGTGTTGCTGTTTACTCTCTCTATTGTTTTGAATTTCTTGCTTCTCTTAAGTTTCTCTCAGGTAGAAACGGACTGTGCTGAGACCAATGTCAGGCTCAGACTCAGACAGGCTTGCTGTTAATTCCCACACAATCCCACTGCTCTCCCAGACTGTTTCAACCTTCCTGTCTCTTAGTCCCTACCCCTTGTGCCAGAGCTGTTCCCATGCCCCAGGCTGTCCCTCAGCCCCTGGATTCTCCTCAGTGCCATTCCCCAGCCTTGCTCTGCCCCTGCTCCCCGTCCCAGCCTTCTTCTCCACCACAGGGCTTTTCACGGCCCTGCTGCTGCCTCTGCAGGCCTGGATGACTCTTTCCTCTCTTTTTCTCTCTTTTCTCTCTTGCTGGTGCTTTGTCAGGCAGATTCCTCGTGTGGTGGTGCCCATCTTTCCCCTTCTCTGATAAACAGAGCTGATTTTTCCCACTCTTCCAGCTCCCAAGGGCAGAGTTTTAGGAATAAGGCCCAGCTCTTGATGGCTGCAATACATGGCCAGGTACCAGAAGCAAAGTTGGGCTCATCCTCTGTGGTAGAAATTGGACCACAATGTTTTCTAGCAGAGAGCCCCACTCTTTTCCCACTGAGTTGAAATTTAAATGCTGTTCAGCGTCAGGAATAATTTTGGAAGAGTCAGCCATGGTAAATTTATCATTCTGAAACGTAAATGTTTCTTCTTCGCAGAAGAAGGGGTTGGCTTAAGGGACAGCAAAAATAAGTTAAAATGACAGCCTGTTCCTCCTACCTTTTATTTATTTTTAAGTTTCTGCTCAGAAACTCTGGGTTCATCCAAATGCTAAAAGCCTAGCGATCATTTTTTCCCCTAGATTCCTTCATGCACTTAAATCACACACCGAAATGAAATACTGATTCGTTATTACAAAGCATCGTGGAAAGGAGAAGATTTACCAAATGTCTGAAGGATTCTTCATGTGCACATGCATATACATGATGTCAGGAGAATATTGTTCTACAGCTGGTTCTCGTTTTGCTCTGTGACACAGGAACAGAGCACTCAGAGAGCCACCACAAAAAATACCAGCTGAACATTTGTTTTTGTAGTTTAAAGAGAGTTATTAAGAGCCTCAGTTTCATAATTCTGTGGGAAATTGTGGTTTAAGTGGATCCATGAGTCACCAAACACTGGTGCTTATCGTCTGTCAGTAGAGATTATGGCCCGAAAAGCAGGATTGGATCCCTGTAAATACCACAGCCCCTCCGGGGGCTGTGTGACACACACTTAACTGCCCTGGGCACCCGGGCAGGAGCCAGCTGACTTCAAGGAAATACAGTTTTTAAAAGGGTCACACACAACGTAGAAAAACAGAAATGCAAAAGCCCTGTACCTAAATCTCCCCTCCAAAAGCTGTGCTGAGAGCCCAGGGCTTAAAGTGCTTTGATGCAAAGGTCAGTAAACCAAAAGTAAAGCACATCGAGCAAGGGAATGGTGCTGGAGGATCAAACCACAGGGCAGGCTGCCTACCCAAGAATAGCAGGCAGACATTTCTACGTATTTTTCTGATGACAAGTCCCTGTCCCAGCAATTTGGATTGGGTACTGTAAATGCTACTAAATAAAGCAGGAAGGTGTTGGAAAAGGGGAAGCTCAAGTTACTATGAATTGTTTAGCAATCCTGAAACAGTTCTTCCTTCTTGCATGGACCAAATCGAGTGCAAACATGTTGAGCCTAAGTGTAAAGCACTTAAAGGTGTAGGAGTTGTTTTATTTATTATTCAGTGTTTGGCTAAAGAGGAGGAAATAACGACGTGAAAGACTCTTGGCAATTATCAGAAGCGAAGAAGGGTGGGAAACCTACATATTTGATATATATAATTACAGAAATCATCTCTAGGGCTTAGGGTGTCTGGTTGGGTAGTTTTGGATCAGTTCACCACGGTCTCTTGTTCTGGAGTTCATCTGTGTCAAACCCACAGTCTCCTGAGATCCCACCAGTTAACTCTGTGTGCACAGCATTCCTCAGCCCTCCTCTGGTCCCTGCAGCATCCTCACAGCCAGCCAAGCATCCACTGGCACACTTCTGCAGGAGCTTTTCCCACTGTGGAGGGAAAACAGGGCTTGAAGCAAACCATCTTTGCCTCTTTACTCAGTGGTGCTGGGATTCCATCCCTGCAGCTGAGCATCTTGAACTAAATGCTTGCTCCGAGCCTTCGGGAAGATGTGGTCACATCTTCCTTCCTAAAAGACACCTGAAAGAGTCCATTCTAATGAATTCCCATGAAAAGTGTGCAAGAGGATTGAACTGTGATTTGTGAGATTTTTTTCTCTGATGCTGAACGTGTGTAGGGTAGTAATGAACCTGAAATTAGTAATTTTTAAGCAGGCACATGTATATAAACATCACCTTAACAATGGAGCAAAAATCACGACATAACCTTATTGCTGGGCAGGGTTTCCTTACACACAGCACTCAACCTCTCCTCTCCTCTCCTCTCCTCTCCTCTCCT
>VZRR01004305.1:350718-367938 GCA_013398015.1 Oreocharis arfaki
CTTTCTCCCACAGCAACAAAGGACGTGGCATCACAGAAGAACTTTATGCCTTAAAACCCAGCAAACTTTATGAGGCTCCCAGAGAAAAGTCAACATTCCCCCACAATTGCTACTGACCCTCGTAATTACCTTAATGGAAAAATGGAGAGCAATCTCTAGCTGCTGCCTAATGTACTTTTAATACAGTGCAGATGTTCCCGTGATTTTACTAACTGGAAACACTTCATAACTTGTATCCATAGGCTATTCCCAGTACAGCATTTAGCTTTCACAAAGCAGTAATCTTCTCAGCCCTGGTAGCAGTCCTAAGGTCTGAGGAGAAGAAAAAAACCCCTTACACGGATTTTTTCTTTCTTAGAGATTAAATAGAAGAAGGTGAGCTGACACAGAGTGTTTTGATTTTATCAGTAAATAGCAAAGAGTGAAAACCGGAGGAGAAACCAAACTGCATCTCCAAAACACATCTGAAATCACTTCAGAGGTGTTAGAAACATAAATACGTTGCTTTTCAAGTGTTGGGACACAACCCTGCAGTGGGGTGGGTTTGAAAGGAGAAGCTGAAGCTTCTGGACATTTACCTGTGTGTTACAGATAATTCACTGCCTCTGTAGCTGGCACCAGCTCATTTCTAACACTGCCCCTTCATCAGAGCAGGCTGGGGTTTTGCTTTTTTTTTTTTTTAAATCTTCAATAAATAAATGGGGAACAGAAATTTCACAGCACTGTCCCACTTTGCACCTCCAGTGAAGCAGTGCTGACAATGCTCCTGCAATGGCTCAGGTGTTCTGTGACAAGCTGCCAGCTGGGAAAGAGGGGTCAATGCTGCTGCTGCTGCTGCACTCGTGTGGAAAGCAGAGCCATTTGATAGTGAGGATGTGAAACCACTGGCTGTCTTTGTAATGTTCTCCCCCTTTCAGGAGAACTTCCATATCCGGGAACTGGAAGACAAACACGGGCTCGGCCATGCTGGAACAAATTGCTATGTCAGATAAGTAAGTGGACTCTCGTGTAAAAGGTAATTTGAAAAAAAAAAATAAATTGTGGGGTTTTATTGTAAATGGATTTTTAAGGAATCTCATTGCTGGCACACGGTTCACAGTCAGTGCATGTCTTGTGCTCGTTTGGGGAAAAAGGAATCTCTTGGCTGGGTCAAAGAGCAGAGCCAGGAGTTCCACGTGGCTTGTCCCAGAGCTAACGACCCCCACCCAGGAGCTCCGGCTGTTACGGGAGCCCTTAGGTTCCTACACCCACACCTGCACCTAGAAAACTACTGCAATTCCCTTCAGAAAATTTAATTTCACAGATTTAGCCTGTCAGGCATTTCTCCTGGTTCATTTGCCCTCTCTTACCCACCAGTCTTACCCAATGGACACTGGTTTAACCTTTTCTCCTCCTACGTCCTGTAGCATAACCGAGCAATCCAGTCTTCACTTTGCTTATTCAAATCCCATTTCTCTTTTCTACTTTCCATCCCAAATTCCCTACTTTTCATTTTATAAATTTCCACTGAACTGCACTTCGAGGCTTTTCCCCCTGTTGCTGGGATACCCTGAAGCTTTATTTCCCTTGTGCCATCATTCCAGCTCTGTACTTTGCTTTACTGTGCTTTTCTTTCTCTCTCCCATTCTTATCCTGGATAATTCTTGCAGTCCAGTTGAAAACATTCATGCAGCACCACTCAGAAGCTCAGAACTCTTTTCTCAATACTCCTCATTTGCTCCACAACACATGAACCTCTTTTCCCTGCAAAACAAAATCTGAGAGGCTTTTGGATGGCTGTGAATTTTCTGCTGTTCAGCTTCTCCAAAGGCTGCCACCAGTGGAAGCTGAAATAAAGTCTGTACAGTGAAAGTGTAATTTAAAAGGTGTTTTAAAGTTCAACAGTAGTCCTGTTTGGGGGGTTTGTTGGTTTGGGGTTTTTTTTTAAACCCTGGAACCTTCAAGTTGGTCCCTCTTACGAGCTAAGGGAGTCACAGGAACTGAACCATTGCCTGCCCTGGAAAGGTGAAAACAAGAAAGACGGGAATTCCAGCTCCCTGCTGTCCAACCCCTGTCTAGACTGTGTCCTCGCTGATCTCCCCTCTGGGGATGGACTGGAGCCACATTATTTTCTCTTTCTCATTCCCTCCCACCTCCCTCTAGAAAGTGAGGTTATGTCTTCCCTGGGAGGGAGAGGCACGAGTGAGCTCTGGGGTGTGTAATTACAGTCCACGGGCTGTGTGGAAACACAGGAACTGCAGTTGTGCCCCGAGGAGAGCAGCGCCAGCAGGAGTGGGAAGCGCTCCCCTCGCCCTGCTCCTGCTGGAAACGCTCCCTGAGCTCTGCTCCTGCTCCCGGCTCTCCGGGTAAGTTAATGAGAGCAGAATAGGGATTTTCCCATTAAAACACCGGCCAGCAAAACAAAACTTCCTTTATGCTGATGAGGCCAAAAGCATGGAAAAGGTGGAGGTTTTCCCCTAAGGAAAGGGGGGTGTGTGGCACAGCCCCGCTTTAGTGGGATTGCCCACGGAGAGCTCGCTGCAGAGCAGGGCACACGAGGGGAGAAGAGACTTTTCTGAAGAGCTGGAGCAGTTTCACAACGCAGCAGAAACAATCAGATCTGCTGCATCTTGGTTTAATGCATGCCATGAATGAGGAGGAAGTGCCTTGAAAGCGCTGCCTGATGCACATTGTTGGCTGAATACAAATCTCAGCGCAGAAATTCAGAGAAGAAAGAGGAGTGTGGCAGGAAGGGACGGTGAGAGGCAGAGGAGCAGCACATTTCAGGGTCCCACTTTCTCATTACCCACTGTCCCAGAAGATCTGAGAGCTGTGCCAGCGGTGCCCACCTCACCTGGCACACCTGATATTCCCTGCCAGCCCCCTGGGAGCAATCCTTTATCCTTTATTGCCTGCCAGCCCCAAGGCTGCTGCTCACATTGGCTCTGGGAAAAGAGGAACCGTGACCTTTTGTCAAACCTACTGTGCAAGCCTTGGGTTTAAAACACTCCAGGCTGCTCCATCCAAGCCCTCTCTTTCCAAATGTATTTTTCCAGCTCTGTGTTTGTTGGCAGAAGACGGACTATTAAATATACTTTCATAAATCTGATTGATGCTGCAGTATTTTAAAGAAAATTCCCTCATTTTTGTTTTTGTTTCAAGTCCAGATATTTTCTGGTCACGACAAGTTTCGTTGTCCTCGTGACTTTCTAAGATACACAAGTTTTTACAGCAAAAAAAAAAAAGGTTTTTTTTTGCAAGCAAGTGCATGCAAAAAGCCCAGTCAGTCAGTGCATCTACAGATGTTGAAATTGTCAGGCATCCAAAAAACCCTCCTATATTGGACAAAAACCATGTTTCTCACAGGAAAAAAAAAAATTATTTTCATTGCTAAGATATTACCATCAGGATCTTTTCAAACAGTTGTATCAATTTCTTTGTATTCTGCTCGAAAGAAAAACTTTTCCACTGGAACAGATTGGATGTAAGAAAATATAAAGAATGTGGCTTAATAAGTTTACTTGGAAAGGATGCTCTTACTGGAGATATTTATACATGAATCAGACTCTCGGCCCAGCAATGAATTTCCTCTGATCCTGAATGAAATCAAATGCTTTGTTTATTACAGCAGGGGTTTTTTCAGTGGAAAATACTATGAGGTGGCAAATCCATCATCAGGGCTCCAGGGCTGGAGCAGGAGAGGGGCAGGAAGAGGAAATAGCTCTGCTTGGGAGTCATGCATGAGCCAAGGAAAGGGGAGAAATTCATGATAAATGAATGCTTTAAAAATGGGGGTTTTTTCAGTAAATCATGTCCTTCAGTTGGTGACATCACCCTGCATCATTCCCAGATCATTTCCTCCCTGCCTGCTGCCCCTGCCCAGCTCTGCTGGGAGCCACTGAACATTCCCAAAGCTTTTGGTGTCCTGGGATTCAGTCCTTGCCTTTGGGCTCTCAGAGCTCCGTGCTGGTGTCACTGCAGCTCTGCCCTTGGTCACAGGAATTGCCTCGCTCTTCTTCCAGTAAATCCCACCTCACCCCCCTGTTGGTCAGATAATCTCTCTATTCTAGAAGAACACAGGAAAATAAATCCTATTGCTGCTTGTGGAATGGGTCGAGTGTCCCTCCCCAGTCTGTGTCTCTTACCAAGATGTTACAGAATAAACTGCAGAATTTTTGTGCTCAGCATTGTTGGAAATAGCCTTTTTAAGAGTTGGAGAATTCCTTGGAATTATTTAAATTCCACTTGAGTTTTGCTGTAGCTGTCTATAACTCGACATGAGGAACATAATCCTTGTCTGCATGCTCCATAACCCACATAATGTCATATATTTGGTTCTCCTGCACCACCTGAAGGGTTGTCCTGGCTGGGTTTCTCCTTTCTCTCAGCGCTGTAGGAACAAAGCCAGCCTGGCTCCTTCGGAGCACAGCTGGGGCCACGATTTAGGATGGAGCCTCTCACTCATTTCCCTGATACAGGCACCAAACCCAAGCAATGTAGTGAAAATTCTGAACTTAGGGTGCATGTTATATTAAACACCTTACTAGGTGAGCCTCTAGAAGGTTCAAGAGCCTGACGAGATACTCACAGAGAAAATTATCTTTATGAAACAGGTACAAGCTTTGGGTTGACACCTGTTCTGAAATATTTGGTGGCTTGGACATCTGTGCCGTTAAAGCTGTGCACGGGAAGGATGGAAAAGATTATATTTTTGAGGTAAGCAAGCTCACTTTTTCTTTGCAATATTTGCTTTTATGTGCTACAAAACACCCAAGGAAAGAACCTTTCCGATAGCTGGGCATTGGCTTATTTGTGTTTCAGGCAAGGCTGTGTATTTTTGAGCACGGTTTAAGTCGTGCCACAAAGCCACAGGTCCAAATTAGTGGCAACACTTGCTGGAAAACGTCACCCTATGGATGGGAATGTCTTTTGGTGTTTGAGGAAATGTACACAAACTGCAAAACAAAACCAAATGTGGATGGCACATTTTCCCAACCCTTATGATTCCTTTCCTGAGCAGGCTCACCAGCTTTTCCTGGAAGGTTTATAGATAGCACTATCCCAAGGGAACCCCAACAAAATTATACCTTGCCCTGGAAAGGGAGATTAAGAATGAAGTGGAAACAACTTTACTTTTTTTTTCTCGCCTAAATATTGCCCTGAAGATCTGAATCCTCATGAATCAGAAGATTCTGCTGTAGGTAATTTTGAAAAGTTGAAGTTTTTTTAATTTCCTCAGAGTTTATTATGGAGAAACATCACTTTGTGTAGCCATAAAACAAGTTATCATCACTTTCCTATCACACAATTTCTTCAGCATCTTCCAAGTCCCTAGGATTTTATTCAGGAGGCGGGCGAGGATCTCCAGAATCCCCCCACTCCAAAGGAAGTTGATAAAACAGAAGGGGAAAGTGCTTTAAAAACAAAACAGCCGCTGCAAATTCTGTACAGGACCAAGAGACTGCCTCACTTCCTGCTTCTGAACAAACCCCCTGATTTTCCACGCCACAGACAGCCACACTTTCTAAACCCCAGAGTTCCAAGAACTGCAGGATCCATCAGGAGCTGGCTTTACAGAGCATTTTAATCAGGGTGCAGAATAGATGTTGCAATTAAAAAAAAAAAAAGAAAAGAGTGGATGGGAGCGTGATAATTCCTGCTGTTGTCCGGAATCAGCTGAATTGTCTGGGAGATGGGAATGCTCGTCAGCAGGGATATTCAGAATCTGTAAAAGGCATTGAAATGTGGGGCTGTTTGCAAAGTTCACATCCACCAGAACATCTGTAAAACTTCTGATCGTTTGGTGCTAAAGAGCCAGCTCCCATCAACAGCCATTACACTGCAATTTTAACAGAATTCTGGGCTACAATGAGGGCTGGGGAGCTGTCTGCAGCAAGATGGGCAGGATTTTCTCCTTTTGTGTCCTTCCAGCACGGGAAAATAAATGTTATTAAAGCTGGCACGTGCGTGCTGTGCCCGAGGAGGCTGAGCAGGACAGTCAGCCCATAAATCCTGGGCTGCACTTCCATCCTGGGAGCTGTGCCCTCGTGTTTCCGTGGGGATGCCACACCTGAGGGAAAACTGAGTGTTTGGGTAGCACCGACACCTTAATCCTGCAGAGAGCCCCTGACCTGCAGCACACAGACTCCTGAGTGGATGAAATCGTGTGTGCACGATGAAAATCTTCCCGATTTTCACTTGGAACATCCTGTCCATGTAACCTCCACCAGGAGGACACAGGTGTGTGTGCCACCCACCCTCGGAGGGAATGGGAATGGGGGCAATTCTGCTGAAGAATCCNAACGAAAATCTTCCTGATTTTCACTTGGAACATCCCGTCCGTGTAACCTCAGAGGGAATGGGAATGGGGGGCAATTCTGCTGAAGAATCCTTCAGATATCCAGACCAGTTTTGCTGAAGACAGGAAGGACAAAATACTGAAGTGATACCATTACCCGAGCACAAAACCTGTGGTTTTCAGTGAAACTTCAGGGTCTCTGCAGTTTTCAGGAGGGAGATGTAAGAGGTAACTTTGCTTAACAGAAGAGGTTCTCTAAATGTGGTTCCCTGGAAAAAAACTGCCTTCTCCAGAGGAGCACAGCAGCTCTTCCTGCCTGTCACTGCCCTGCTCCAAGGGAATGTCTCCAAACTCCTCCCAGGGAGGAATGAACTAATTAAAGGATCTCTCAGCCAAGCAGAGGGGCTGTCAGGTTGATCAGGATGAGGGCCAAGTTATGGTTCTCTGCAACAGCCTTATCTCTTCATTTAGAGTCTGTTCTTTCCCCCTCAATGGGAATTCTCAGCTGCCAAGCATCAGACAAGCTGTAGAAACAGGATTTTTATTAACACATCACTGCAACATGCAGCTGTTTAACTGTCTCCCCTCTTCTTCCTAATAAGACATCAAATTAAGGTCCAATAAACTTTTACCTTCTTAAATATAAGGGCTTTTCCCCTATTTAAATTAACACTTCTGAGGCTTCCATACTAGCAGGAACAGAGCATTGTTTGCATTTCTGACCCCACTGGATGTTTTATTCCCTGTTTCATTCTTGGAAAACCAAAGCTCTGGGAAACTAAACAAGAGCTCAGAGCACGGTGCTGAGAGCAGTGAAAGAGAGCAAATGTAAGAGAATCCTTCACAGTGGCGTCCCAGAAATCTCCTGAATTTTGCTCCAGATTGAATGGGCTGCTGCAGGTGTCTTATTCCCACTTGCTTCATTTTGCCCTGAGCTAAAACAAAATTAGCTCCCAAGTGGGGCTTTTTTTGACTTAGAAAGATGCAACCTGGATTTCCTGAAGAAAACTTTCAGCTGTTGAAAGCCAGTGCATGAAATGAAGAAAAAGTGTTTGTGCACTTTGAAAAACTGTGTACAAAGTTCTGCTTTTGGCCTCAAATTCTTCCTGCCAAGTGCTCAGAAGCTCAGCTACTTCTCCTGTCCTCCCATCCAGTAAAGTTTCTCCTCTGCTCAGGCCAGGGAGAGAACTGAATCCAGCTGTAACAGCTGATAAACTCAGAAGTCTCTCATCATTTCTGCTCTGGAACACTGCTCTGTTCACAGACCAAAGGGAATGGTTTTGCCCAGTTCTCACCCTCCCAAGCATGGACCTTCACAATCACTCTGATTTAATTCCCCTTTCCTCCACGTATCCTACCTTGTCCTGGAGTTCCTGGCTGTTTCCCTCAGGAGATCCATGCATCCTGTCAGCCTCCCCGGGCACTGCTGACTGACGGCCCTCTGGCTGCTCCCTCACCTTCCTCTTGTATTTCAGCACCCTGGGATCACCTCCTTCTCCCACTGTATCCACAGCTCTTCACCTTTGCCCTTCCTTTAACCTCCCCAGCTCTGCCTTTCCCAGCACCATTTGGGCTGGGTCTTCCCAAAGCTCTGCCCAGTTCATCCCAGTCCTTGGGGATGCAGCAGAGCTGGGTGTGGGCAGCGGGAATTTCTCCCTCAAACACGATGATCCCTTTGCAATTACTGATATCTTATAATTGCTCTGGCTCCTCTATAAATCCCATCCCATTTCCCTTCCAAATCATCAGAGTTAAACGGAATTTCTCTTCTTTTTCTTGCCAGTCTCAGTCTTGCAGCCCAAATTTTAGCTGTTTACCTTTTCCATGAATATATACAGTCAGTCCCTGGGTGATAAGAGAAATTCAGCCCAAAGAATTGGCTACTGAAAGGAAAATATGTTGATATATAAATGCGAGTTCGCAGTGATGTGAATTAAGTGACTGTAATTCACATGTTTTTACTGGCATCTGCAAAAGTAACATATTTGAATTTATAAATTACAGATGCCCCTTTTTTCCTGTGAAATCCTCTTAGTGGGAAACTCCAATATTTTAAATAGCTGAACTACATGCTGAACTAAAAACTGGCTGGGTTTAAATGGGATTTTAAATCTAGCACAGGCTGTAAATAGACTATTTATAAACAGGGAGCTTTGTGTATGTTTAAACTTTGTCAAATCTTCTAAAGGGGGGGGAAATGCCAGCCTGACATTCCTGTAGTCACTCCCAGGATTTAAAAGCTGTTGGTGTTGCCCAAAATATTCTTAAGATACATTTATATGAAAAGCACTGATTTCTGTTCGTTGCCATTAACTCCCGTGCTAGGAACGAAAATAGACTGCATTCTCTGAAAGGAAAAGAAAACACACAAAAGCCACCAAGCAAAGCATCCTCCTTGCTCCCAGCTGCTTTGCCAGGCAGTGGCAGAGGTGCTCTGTTGCCACATCTTTGGCCAACAATATCTGTGCCAGCGTGGCAACACACCGAAGGATTTTAACAAGGCCAAAACCTGTCCAAGTGATACGAGATTGAAAAGGGAAAAGGGCCCTGGGTTTTAATGCCAGATCTGTTTGAATCTGCCTCAATATGTGACTGTGCATGAAAATTCTTCATTCAGGGAGTGTCAGAACTTCCCTGCTGGGGTGGACGTGAAGATCTGACACCTCGAGGCTCCCTGTCCTCGCTTTCCCCACAAGCTCTGCTGAACGCCACGGCAGCATCTCCCAAAGGAAGCTGATGCGTGATCTTGCAGTTGTAGAAGTACTTAAAAGCAGAAATTCAGTCCAAACCCAATCCTCCAGACTTTAATCCTGTCTAATCCTTTGGCAGGACCTTATTGGAGGCAATTTATTTCACAGTCATTCCAAGTAATTGTTTTAATGTAGGTGGGTGGTAAACAAAGGGAGGTTTTCTTTGCATGCTTGTGAAACTTTCAACTGCTGTTGGCTAAGAGGGGGCTTCATCTACACCCTGTAGTGCATATTTATAAAAGTAGTTCTCTTTAAAACAGATTATTAGAGCCCAGACATCACTCCTGCTCTGAAAATCAGGTGGTTTGCAGTGGACAACCAAATATCCAACGCCCTTCACACCAAAACATTCTATTTTCAGTCATGTTTAACATGTCACAGCCCTGGCACTTTGGCTCCCTCCAGGCACGATGCAAATTCCTCTGGCAAGAAACAGCTCAGGATACAAGGAAGTGGATCTTTAAAGTGTTTATACAATTTTGAAAAATAGCAGTAATTGAGCAGAAATTAATATTAAAGAGCCACACAACCTGTAAGGCTACATTTCCCCCCTTCAGAAATACCAACCCCTATTGGTTCAGTAATTTTGTCTCAATGAATTGAAAACATTGGGATGTTCCATTTAAAATTATGTCTAAAAGTCTGGTAAACTTTAAAGAAGCTTTCAGTGTACTTATTAAACATTTCTTCAGTACTGTTGGTGCGGCCCTAGAGTGGAAAACCATTCATTCATTTCTGAGGAAACATCTGTTCTGGAGTTCAATCACTGTAGTATCATTTACTCTGGGGTTATTTTAAAGCCTTCTGGCTGTGAGGAAGCTCAGAGGGGACCTCCCAGATGTGAAAATCCCAGCACGAGCCTTGCCAACGTTTTGGCTGCTGACACACAATGCCAGTGAATCTTGTAAATGAACAAACAGAGGAAAAATGGAAATGATTTGGGGCTTCAAACTAATCCCATTGCTGGAGCAAAGCAGCCTTTGTCACTCAGGAGGAATTTCTGCAGCACTCACCATAGCTTGAAAAGCTCAAGGTTAGGTCATATTATTATTTATAGAGCAGCTCCTTCCCAACTACTGCAAGGTTCTTTTAAACCCAAATGTCTCCTTAAACACCCAGCTGAAATTCTAATTCCTAGAAACCCTTGAATATCTAAAAGAAGGAAGGGAAAACTGTGCTCTCTGTTAATAAAGGAGATGTTTTGTGGAGGTTGAGGGTTGAGTTTTGCCCCTATAAATCCCTTCCCCTTCAGGGGGGACCCATACGATGTGGATGTGTTCGTGCTCTTCTGGCTGATCCCTGTGCACCCCTCAGATGACAAAATTCTTCCAGCCAGACCTGTGAGAAACACCAGCACTGCAGGGGGACATGGGAATGGCCCGTTGCACATGGAAAAAGGGTTGCAGATCCTCAAAAGTGAATTAAATCCTATTATTCTTTAAGTAGGAACGCCCAGTGTGAATAATAGTTGGGGTTATGCTTTTATTTCCCCTGAAACAAACACAGATGTGGCAGAAGTGGATACAGTGGAGAAACAACAAATATTCTGGAGGAACAACAAATATTCTGGAGAAACAAAAAAATATTCTGGAGAAATAACAAATACTCTGGAGAAGTAACAAATATTCTGAAGAAATAACAAATACTCTGGAGAAGTAACAAATTCTTGGGACTCACTGAAGTGGCAGAATTCAGTATGAGTTTTATTCATCAGAATAGCTGCAGTAAATGACCACTGAGCACTATTAACCTGTGACATTTAGAATGGGAATGTGCCCATTTCCATCTGCCTCTCTGCCATCCTGCTTTCTTTGGAGAAATTTTTACTTGTTCTTTGCAGCCTCACTACTTTTTTAAAAAGGTTATCAATAATAACAAGGTGTTATTTAAAGCTTTTCATTAATCAATTAGGACTCAGGTTTCCCTAGCAAAACTCCACAAATTCCTAGGAAGCTGAAGTTTCATTTTGCATTTCCATGCTGGAATTCAGCTCGTGGACTTGGTGTGAGCCACAAAAGCAGGCAGGGGAGGAGACCTTCAGCTGAGACAGGAGAACAATTGCTTCAGACCACTGGGCAGCCTGAGAAATCTCATTTTCCTCATCAGCCCTGTGCTTCCCATTCCTGTTCCCAAAGAGCGTGCCCAGGTGGGAACCGAAGCTGTGTTTTGTGGGAGGTTGGCAGGGGAGGGCATTGCCAAGTTGCCGTTCTCCTGCCAGCTTTCTGACGGCACACAGGTCATTCCTACAGCTCTTGTGTGCCTCTGCTAGAACCAATCCTGTAAATACATCTGTGCCCTTGTGCACAGAGCAGGAGGAATTTCCTGCCCAGCACTGATGCCCTGTTGCATTTGCAGGTGATGGACTGTGCCATGCCCCTGATCGGGGAGCACCAGACCGAAGACAGGCAGCACATCACCGAGTTAGTCGTAAGCAAAATGAACCAAATGTTGTCCAAAACTCCTATTCCATCTCCTCAGAGACCCACTGCCACTCAGCAGCCTCAGGTAGGAGACTCGTGCTTTTCAAACAGAGCATCTTGGTCTGTCATTTTCAGCTCAGAATTTTCCTCGGAGAATTCGGACGCCGGTGGGACCTCAAGGATCCGAGAATCTACCAACACATTTTTATCAGCTTGTTTTATTTCAGTGAGATTGCCTCCAGATAGAATCAAGAAGTGCAAGTGTTGCTGTGTTTCTGCCAGGAAATGATTGCTGTGGGTTCAGGGAATTACCAGGCTTTGTGATGTTTGCTTTCAGTCCCATATATAAAATACCATGGAAATATTAAGAAGCTCTGTCATGGAAACTCCTTGCTCTGAGGATGTCAGAAAGAATACTGACAGTAATTCTTGTTCTCGTGGGAAATTAATATATTATAATCTTTTTTAATGTGCTACAATTCACAAAAATACCTAAGAAATTCAGGAAACTCCTGAAATATGTTCAGCACGGTAGAAAACATGAGTCAGAGGTTGAAAATAGATGCATTTCACTTATTTTATCGTGCTTGGCCTGACAGTTAAAGCGTGGGGATGCAGAGCTCTGGCCCTTGCCACCAGCTGGCATTCAGGAATCACTTTTGTGTTTCCATTCCCGTGCTTGCAAAGTGTGGGGTTTATTTTACTGATCCTTTTAATAACTTCAGGGAGCGTGGCATTTTTGTGAAAGGCTCTGAGAACAGCAAAGTTTGGAGAGGTGTGGATTTGCTGGGTGGAATTTGACGGATAAGGAGTTGGGTGGGTGGCTGTGCCCGGAGTTACAGTCAGTGTTTAAGTAGAAATCAGTAACAAGTGGTGACCTGGGGGGGTCTAAGGTACCTAAAAGGGGCTTATAAACCCCTTTTTTAACCACGAGTGAGTGGCAGGGGGATGGTTTTAAACTGGAAGAGGTTTAGATTAGACATCAATTCTTTACAATGAGGGTGGTGAGGAACGAGAACAGGTTGTGCAGAGAAGCTGTTGGGTAAACCACGATGAAATCCACCCTGCCCATGACCTGTCCAGGGCTCTGGGGCTGCCCTGGACCTCTGCCCTCCACGAGGATCAGCTGAACCCTGAGATCAGCCAAACTGTAGGGCAGGAATTACCAAGCCTAAATCAAGGATCTATTTTTGTCCCAGCAGGCTCCACACCAGGTAAACAATTTGAGAACAATTTTGTGGCACACCTCAGACAGACAAGTTCTTGAGGCAGAATGACTAATTTGTTCTTCAAATATCTCATCGTGCTTTAAGATATAAAAATACCCAGTCCCACATGAAAAAAAAAAAAATTGGTGTGGCTTCTATTTATGTTGCAGCCACTTGAAACTAAGCACAAAATTGTTTCAGCCACAGAACCACATACAATGGAGAAGTTTCCATCCAACACGACTCAAGTCCATTGTAAAGGGCACTGAGAGAGAAAGAAAAAGGGGAAAAAATAAATCACTTGGTGCCAAAATAGCTCCTTTTAGGAGCAGCAGATTTTCCAGGTATTACAATGAACCAGAGGCAAATTTGGAGTTGCCCTGTCAATACCAGTCAACACAAATCAAAATTTAAAGCAGGAATAGGCATCACTGCCACATTAATAGATTCACATTTGGTATTTCACATTTTGGGGGGAAAAAAAGTAAGGTCTTGGGTAGGCTTTCCTGGATTTCAGAGCAGCCAGGGGAGGAGGAGTGGCTCCTGTTGCTGCTGCCACCCAAAGGAACTGGCTGTTTGTTGTATGTAAATAAAGTTTCCAAGCATTCCCGAAGAAAAACTGCCTACCTGAGTCCAGAAGGAAAATAGGATCCAAGGAGCATTTTTAGAAGGTTCCTAAATTCCTCAGTCATTGCTGTCACTCAGCGTGTCCATGGGAAGGGATTTTTGCTCTTACACCAGAGTTTCTGGATGAATGCAGAGATAATATTCTGGCATGATGGACTTCTGGTAGGTTCCCGTTTAGTTTAGGTCATTCCTGAAGGATTCACCTTTTACTGATGGCAACAGGATGTTATTCCACATTAATCTTCTTTTCCTTAGCCTGTCCTTACATGAGGGATTGCACTTGAGCAAAAAAAAAAAAGCTGTGAAGAACACAGAACCTTCAGAATATTTGCAATATCTGTTAGTTTTCCTCTCAGTTAATCAGGCTCTTAAAATTGGCCTTGTTCTACCGGTTTAGGGCAGGTAAAGGGGACCTGGTTTTCTGCTGAAGATTCTGTTTGGAAATACCCATTAACCTTCCCAGCTTTAGGGGGAAATCGTGAAGCACATTTGTAGGATTTAAAGCAGACACCTCCTCATGTGTAGTTAATTTTTAGCTGGGTTTTGCAAAGACTAAAATCAGCCTCTCAAAACAAAGCTGCCCCTTTCATTTTGGAACAGTCTTCTTCTTTCCTACTGTGAGAAATTATTTCCTATCCTTGAGAAACTCCCCCCTCACATGCAGGGCAGGGGGACACTGCCCAGTTCTACAGGTGGCACAAAATGCAAAGCCAGTGATTTATCCCAAATCAGCTCAGTGCCTGTGTCGGTGTGGCCTTGGAAACCGAAGTACTGGAGGTATCAAAGAGTAATTGCTGTGTTTTGCTACT
The DNA here is from genome assembly GCA_013398015.1 of Oreocharis arfaki. Lineage (NCBI taxonomy): Eukaryota > Metazoa > Chordata > Aves > Passeriformes > Paramythiidae > Oreocharis > Oreocharis arfaki. The sequence continues at coordinate 364,810 of VZRR01004305.1, forward strand.
TCTGCTTTTAAATGAGCAGCCTGTGGTCAATAACACAGCTCCAGATGCGCCGTGCTCGGAGCTCCCTCATTGTCTGGGGCGTTGGAAAGTGTTTCTGATCTAGTCCAGACTGCAGCACTGGCTGGATTGTGCACACAAACATGCCTCAGTTTACCCATGCCCACTGTGGTCAGTTCCCACTCCAATTAAGCATCCATCAGAAAACAAATCAGTGATTGGGAAAATCAGCCTTTGTTTAGCACGGGGCAGCCAAGCCTTGGTGGGAATGGTGGGCCCTGCAGCGTGCTCTGAAGGCTGGCAAGGCTCTCCCTGTCACGGTGCCAGAGGGAGCAAATTCCAAAGGGAAGCCTCAGAGAGGCAGGGCCTGGGATTGTTAAACCCATTAAATCTGAGAGATCTGAGCGGGGAGGTTTTTTTAAATACACATTTTGTGTGTTCCCTGTTCATTTACCCATAAACACTTGGCCAGACTCTGTAGCAGGTTCTGCTGGTGCACAGAGGGCAGAGGGGCTGGGCAGGAGGAGACACGGAGAAGTTCTATCTGTTAAAACGACGTAGGGTCAAAAAAATCCTTCACAAAATGAGGTTTTTTCTATGATTTAAAACCGTGATAGCTTGTCTTACCCCAACGCCATGCTGAAAATACATAAGAGAACTTGATCTAGGAATATGATTTTAAAGTTTTCCACAAACAAACCCGCTCTATTGGCAAGCAATAAAATGGTGGAAATCTAAATTTCCATATTTTCTAACCTCTTTGACCACTTTTGACAGGTCTTTAGAGAAGCCTTTTTCAAATCTTCCCAGCAAATCAAGCAAATAGATTCAACTGCCCAGTGAATAACCAGTGGAACCACTCATGTCTGCCTCCAGGAAACACCAGTGCCCCAAGTTCTGCTCTAGGTTTGCAGAGCTCTGCAGGAGGTGGCTCAGTGCAGGCTGGTTCAGGCTCGTTCCTGGACATTAATATAAAACAACAATGTCAAACAAATACAACAATAATGGCCAAACATCCACTCAGAGCTGCCTGTCAGGTCCTGAGGTGAATTGTGCTGGAGTAAATCCCACAGAGAAAACGCCATTGTCCGTGGGAATCATCATAAAATGCAAATGTTTATGGGCGTGTGAGCAGCTGAAGCTGAGGGAAATCCTGTTAGGAAAATGTTCCTCCGGTCCTGCTGCATTATCCACGAAAGAATAAGGGATTTAATATCCTTAATGGAAGGAAAGAAGGAAGGAATTTGTGCTCCAGAGGCACAATGTCCACAACGTGGTGACATCACAAAGAGCAGAGCATCCTGGTTCTGTCTGGTGTGAAAGAAAGGAGTGGCACCGTGCTAATAAACCAACTATAAAACCAATGTATTCTCCATTCCCTGACCCCTTATATGTTCTAGCCAGGCAGTTTTATCCAGTTTTATTGTTCCATGTCCAGAGAGAAAATCGAGCCACGTGAGGCCATAGTGTAAATCACAAAATGTGTGAATTCCAGAGAGAAAAGCAATCCATCAGCAAACTCCCTGTTCCTGGGCTTCCAGAGGATTAGCCACAGTTCTGTTACCTTCCATCTCTGGGATTTAGTTTAAAATTTAGATTTAAATTTTTTTAAAAATTAAGGATTTTTTAAAGGAAACTACTTATGCTGAGCAGCAATTTGCTTCAAATCACTGAAGTTTTGATGATGACCAGAAAATGCAGTTGCTTGGTTTGATCTTAGCTGAAGGGAGCACATTTCATTGGGAAGGATCCCCTCAGGGAGTTCTATGGAAAGGGAGAGTTCAGCATTAGTCTGCTTGCTAGGAGTAAACTTCTCTGCATGAAATTCGGGGTGTGAGCCTTATCCCTAAGTTATTTTTTTGCTTTGACAATCTTTTAGAGGTTCACTTCAATTTCCACCCTCGATTAGAAGAGGAACCCTTGATCACAATAGGAGCTGCCTGATAAAATAAACCAATTCAAAGGCCACACGAAATTATCCTGTGGGAGAGAGGGTGAGTGGAGGGGTTCACTGAGGGTCCTGCAGAGCAGATCACCCCTGACCCAGAATTAGGTCTGTCCTAGCAGAGGGGTTTGAGCACAGCTTGCCTTCCAGGAGGTTGCTGAACGACCTAACAACCCCCAAACCCACACACGGCGAATTTCCTTCTCTCAGGAATTTCCCTCTCTTAGGAAGAGAGGGAAATGGGGGATAAACAGCCATAAAGCTGCTGTACCCAGGTTTGTGGAACAGCATCTCAAATACACTCGGGATCAGCCTGGTTTCTCTTTGCTCCAGGAGGGCAGCACAGAGACCCTGCAGAGACAGGATTTTACTGCATCCCTCTGCAGTGGTTTCTCTTTCCAGTTGTTTCTCGTTCCAAACCCTCCCCCGAGGTTCCCCTGAGTGCCCCAGCTTGGCCATGGGCACACAGAATGTCCGTGTGGAGACCAAATGAGCACTTTCTGGAGTTTTCTTGAGCTACCCCTGAGGTTTCCCCTGGTCCTTGTGCAGCTTGCAAGGTCTGTGGGCACTCTGAGAGCCATCGGTGCCTCCAAACACCTCCCTGGCTCATCTCCACCACTCCCACTGCCCATAAAAGTCCTTTTAAATCGTAGTCTGTGGTAAGAAAAATTGCATTTCTTATTGAAATACTTACAGGGTGCTTGTGCACGCCTTCCTAAATAGATTGAGTAGGAAATCAAAACCATTGGCATCAAAACTCACAAGGAGCAAGGCAAAATGTTGCTGAGGCACATGAGTCGCCCAACACGGAATGCAACACCTTCCAAAGGGTATTTTAAGCCAAAAGCCATTCTGAAAACTGTCATTTCTGCTGGAGGTGGTGCCCCCTTTACTGCAGTATTTCGGGTTTTTTGCATCCCAGCGACACCTTGTGGACTTTCTTGTGGAATAAATGAGCTGGAGGAGTCATCTATCATTGATTATTACAAGGTTTTACATCGTATTCCATGAGCTGAATCACATGAAAAAAAAATGTATTTTCTATATATTTTGCAAATCTGAAGTGCTCCCTACTGGAAAATTTTTCATCATGCTATTGTAATGCATTTTTAAAATTTCTTTTAGTTTTTTTAAACCTGGAATATATTTTAATAGGCTACCTTAATGTCTACATGTATAAGTATATA
>VZRR01004305.1:367996-397578 GCA_013398015.1 Oreocharis arfaki
ATATATACACATATACACACACAATGTTTATCTGTGTGTGCTTATTTTAATCAGAAGGGGTTTTTAAACTCTGAGTTATTTTATGGACGTGAAAATGTAAGAACAGCTGTTACTCTTTCAGATCCCACTATAAACATACGGAATTAAGAAAAGGAGCAGAAAATAAACAAGTAGGAGCCTGGGCTCGCCACATCCTTGTAAAAGGCTACATTTGGGGCACAGTTCGTGCCAGTAAAATTTGTTTATCACAAGTATAAAATGATGGTTTGTTTTTTTTCCTACACTGAGGTTGTTTTGTCCACCTTTGAACAGGGCAGGTTCTGCATGTGAGGGAAGAGGCCACAGCAGAGGCAGGACTCAGCTGTAACTGCTGCAGGAGGGATGTTCCTGTATTTAAACCAGTCCCCATTTCATCAACAAAGCTTGATTTATTTTAAATATTTGAACTCCTCATGCAGGTATTGCAATTTATCCAAACCACGAAGTTCATGCAGGAAAATAAATCCTAAAACCTTGGATAGGGATAAGGACACGACATGTAAATATTGGAGCAGGGATTTTACTAACGAGGTGACTGTGAAAGTGAAAAGAATTGGTTTAAAATCCTTCCTGAGCTCCTGCACCAGCAGATGGAGTGAGAGGCAAGGGAGGCACCGAGGAGCTGCTCAGAGCTCTTTTATTGAGTCTCCCTCTGAACAGAGGCCTCAGGTAAATAACTGGGGATAAATCTCTGCACAAACACTCTGGGATTTTAGCTGTGAATGTATCCAGTTTTAAATCAGCCAAATGAGGATGATTTAATCAAAACACTGATACTGGTGATCCTGCTGAGCTTGGTTCAGTGTGCAGAGAACTAACCAAGGGTGCCCTCCCAGGGCCCTTCCGAGGGGCCTCATGGCCTTCAGATTACAGAAGAATATGCTAAAGGTCATGTGTTAAAGGTTTAGAGTTATTTGGTCAAAGTTGCTACTGGCATCAACAGAAATTTGTCCAAATGAAATAAAGTTTTCGGGGTGTAGCCTTTTTAATTTTTTTTTTTTTAATTTCTGAGTACTCTACATTGAATGTGCATCACCAGCAGTGTACCTGGAAAAATAGATGATTTCTGCAGACAGGCCAAGCAGAGCTTGGTGAGAGAAAGAGTTGCTCACAAAAGTACTCACTAGAAGAGAATCCCCAAGGGAAAAGGCCCTGACAGGGTCAGACTTCAGGCCCAGGAGGATTGGGATGGTTCAGTTGTCTGTAGGATACAGTGCTCCAGCCTTAGTGCTGATTTTGTGACTCAGAAGGCCACAAAGTGCTGGTAAAAATGCAAAACAAAACAAGTGTTACACTTAATAGACACTTTTCCACATTTATCTTAAACATAGTAACATTCATATTCTCTTTTTGTCTTCATTCACATAACGAAATGAAGCTTTTCTTAACTTTCTATTGCCTTCTGCCAGATGATCTCCTGATCATCTCACCATCTGCCAGTGCTACTGGGAATCCTCACACTCCTGAGGGGAGGTCCCTCCCCTCAGGAAGAAAGAAAAATGTTGGATTTTAAAACAATGCTGAGCCCACCACAATGGAGTAGCCTGTCTGTTCTTGTGTGAGAAGCAGCTTGTTGGTCCCACAGGCATTTTTTTGGAAACTGCAAAAATTATCCTCATTCCATTCCAGAGCAAACCCCGTCCTTTTCCAAATCAGAGCAAGGCAAGCAGTGATCCCCCCGTTACAGACCAGGGAAGAGCTGCCACAGACACAAACAGGACAGGAGAGCCCAGGCTGGACCTCTCTGTTTTGTCTTAGTGCTGTAATTACTATCCTAGACAACATCCTTTGATTCTGTATCTTATTTTTCATCTATTTTTACTCTCTGGTCTGGTTTATTTAAGCTGAACCTAACAGAAATATCTTTTCTTTGGAGGCTTTTCCTTGGTCTCCTTTCCCTTCCCCACCATGGTGGGTGTTTCCTATCGACTTTTTTTTTGTTATTATTCCCTGTCTCCACTTGACTTTTCTGTTTGATTTCTCTGACCTTTAAATCACACCCTGTTAAGCAGAGCTGGCTGGCTTTTCTCCATGTTTAACTTGCAGGAATCCTGCCCCTCTCCCCAGCCATCCCTGCCACGGTTTATTTTCAATAAGGACCATGTGCTAAATGTGTGTCAAAACCTTTAAACAAGGACAAGCACCAAGAGAAATTGCGGAAGAATCCAAACCAGAGCAGCTCATGTTCAACTATTCTCGATTTTTCCACAGAAAAAAAAATAAGCAACCCTCACACACAGACACTCTTCCAGCTCTGGAATGTGGTGATGGACTTCTGGAGCTGCCAGCAGAGCAAACTTGTCTTCAGCTGCTTCAAAATCCCCTTCAAGGGTGTTACAACTTCTACCAGAGACTCAGGGGTTTTTTCAGAGCTCAGAGCAGCCCCCAAAGCTCCTGTGGGTGGCTGTGGGCTGCAGCAGCAGCACGAGGAGCAGGAAGAGGAGCCCCATGGGTGGTTGTTGTGTGTGGTTCTTAGCAGAGCCCTGAACGTCACTTTAATTTGGGGAGAGCTCGGGGGTCTCTCCCGGTGCCTCTTTTCTGTGCCCCCTCCCACTCCACAGCTCTATGACCCTAAAAATACAAAATGTGGATTCCCAGACTGGACTTGAGGCTGCTCCACCATCGTTTTTCCAGACTCTCTGGTTTCCCAGGATAAACTTCTGCTCTGAATGGATCCAGTAACGATGGATCTCTGTGGCTCAAGGTGAAGTCCTGCAGACCTGTTCATGCAAGGATCACTTGCCATCCCATATTTCAAAATAGTCATGGAAATAACCTACTTTTTGTTAAGACTGGAGGGGCAGACACAGCACAGCATCACCCCAAATCCCAGGGCTCAAAACCTTCCCTACAACTTCAACCCTCAGCACAAGATTTTGGCAGTGTCAGCCCCACCTTAGCCAGTGTGAACATGGAGGCTCCTCTGTACACTAGGAAAGGTGAGGGGAAATTTGCCCTGCCAGTCACAGGATGTTCTCCTGTCCCTGCTGTACCCTTTTCCCTGCTTCTCCATCTGCCTTTGAGCTCTTCCCCTGCTCCAAACTCACCTCACGCTCAGTGTCAGCACACGGGGGAGCTCGCTGCTATCCCACACTCCACATCCCTTCCCTGTCTGTGGGGAGCAATCTTTTCCCTGGGAAGGGCTGCCCGAAAGCTGCTGTGTCACTGCGTGGTTTTGATGTTCCCTGCTCCAAAAGCAGAGGTGGAAATCTGACTTCTTCAAGCAATAAAAGAGCTGCATCCTTGCCCGGCGGAGTTGTTGCCTGCCTGTGGAAGGCAGCAGAAAGCTTCAGTCACTGATGCTACTTCAGAAATTCATCTTCCCTAATAAGTCAGCATCCTCATTCTCTAGAAACCTCATCAGATTGAGACGTGGGGTTATTTTTTGTTCAGCAGAATAACAGAAAATAGGGCTGGAATGGACAGTGGGAGCTCGGCTGTTCCAGGAGCTCAGGGAAAATGCTGGAGTGCCCACGGGAACAGCACCGAGTCCCTGCTGGGTGCTCCCCTCCCCTGAGCCACCTGCTCTGCTGGCAGCATCCCTGCCCAGGTGGGGGTGGAAAAAAATGATTTTCAAGGTCTCTTCTAACCCAAACCATTCTATGATTCTGATTTTTGAGACCGTGTGTAAAAATATTCAAGAAGGGAGCTATTGTCTAGGGAGTAATCAGTCATCTAGCAATGGAAAACACTCTAAAAATCTAAATTCGAACACTTTTTAGTGTTAAAAAAAACCCAACAAAAATACAACCTTTTCAGTGCATTTTTTTAAATACTATTCCAAGTAAAAATCTCACTGTTTAGTTTGTTTTCTGCTCTGAGCAGTCATTTCCTACCCGCTCAGGGGAAGACTCTAACAGGTTTTGCAGAGGTCCTTCGGAAAGCTGGCTGAGCAACAGCAAAAGCTGCTCTAAGTTTTGGAATTCTTTATCACAACTTCGACATGAAGAAACCCCAAGAAGCTGGCCCCATTTTTGCTGAGTGTGTTTCCCACACAGATTCCCTCAGTGCAGAGGGGCAAGGCTGGACAGTGGCACTCCAAAAACCTGTGAAAAGCAGGGGAGAACTCTGCTCTTGCTGCCCGCCCGCCCTTGCCCAGACAACAGGAAGGTGGGGTTTTTTTAACTCATCTCTCTGTTGTAGCTGTCACTGCTTCTCTCAGTCCACTGGGAATGTAAAAAACATCAAATAGCAAAATCTTTGTAGTCCTGTTCTGTGCCACACGATGGGGCAGATAAATCAGCTGAGCCAGAGTCACCCAGAACAGGGGAAGGGCTGGACCAGCAACCAGGAAAAATCCCAGCCACACTCACTGCACACGGAATGGACGAAGCAGGAAGCAACAAGCTACTGAAGAGTTTGGTATTTTTGGATGCTCCACTCCAGGATTTCACTGCTTTGCTGAATTCTACAGCATGTGCTTATTTGCAGCCCGGTTTTATTCAGTTTATACACTTTTCTTCTTGGTTTGCATTGTGCTTTGGCTTGGGTTTTGCCCCCAGTTTCTAAAAGCCCTTCATTTTACTAAACTGAGCAGAGAGGATCTTGCAAAGGCTGCAGGCACAGCCTGGTTGGTTTGACAGCACTTTCCTGAGCAGGGCTGGCGGCCCTGAGAGCCAGCAGCGAGCCCAGCACCTGCTGCAAACATTGCACTGAGGTGGGATGACATTCCAGGGTTTTCTCTGCACAAATCCTTCCCATTAGATTTCAGTGAGTGAGTGAGCTCTGCCTTTGTGATAGATGCCTGTCATTAGCCCATAAAGAAATTACTTGGGACATATTTTGGGAGTTTTTAACTCCACAGATCAATTTAGTTCTTTCTTTAGGATATTTTTGGCCCTACAGTCTTCCAGCTCTGTGTCATCCACAGGTTTTAGTCGCACACACGTAGTTTTTTGTGCCAACTTAATTAATTAATAATCTACTCGAGAGCTGCATCCCCCTGATGTCCCTCCCAGCAGTTTTTCTTCATTAACTGCTTTTTTTCCTCACCAGCCACTTCCTTACCCTCGATGTAATCCCTGAAGTGTTCATGCTTAGCCTGCTCCAGTGGACCTTGGCCAATCCCAGTTTTCAGAGAGAGCTGGTATGGAATTCTGTATTTCATGAGCTGGCTGGTTTTCATTCCTGAGATGAAGAAAGTTTTATTTTTTCCTACATCTCATTTTTAGCTTTTTTGCCACCTGCCATCTTGCCCTTGATCCTGTGTTTATCACAATCCATGACACTTCAAACCTTCATTTACTATTTACTCCCTACTTAAACCATCTCAGTGAGCTCTCTCCTTAGCAATCACATTTTTTCTTAGTTCTCCTGTTACTTGAGTGTTTTACTATTTATTCCTGTTCCTTTATGAGCTCTAACTCAGCTCATATTTTGGCAACTCTCCGTCGATCCCTCTCCTTCTTGACCTGAAAAACACGGCTTTCCCCTCAAATATTGAAATACCTATGAGAAGCTCCTGTCCTTGCATTACAAAGAAAACCAAACGAGACCCAAAAACAACTCTACGTGCTCCAACTACAGTTCACAAAGTCTTCAACCTCAGCCAAATCAAAATCAATTTTTGCTGGGACTCTGTTTAGCATCTCTTTTGCCCAAGGGCTATTTCCCTGCCAAGTTGCTGCTTTTGCTCCCACCCATTTCAACATTCTTCAGACTGTTCAAAATTCAAGTGTATGTGAATCCAATCTGCATTTACATAAAGGTAGAAAAAGAAGTAATGCCCTGATCAAATTCCAATACGACTTGCTTTGAAGAATAAACAGCTTTTTCTGCCAGTTCCACCCCTAAAATTCTAAGGAGACTGTTTCAGGTAAGCGTGGAAAGGAAGGAGGTGCTACAGGGACATCAAGAGACATTTGTGTTCTAGTTAAGTAGTGGGGGTTGTGCTCTGGCTGTAATTAGCCAATATTCCTAAAGGTCATCGTGCAGCCAAATCCTCACTTGGTCTGCCCAGAGCTGAGACATCACTGGAGTGTGTCTGCAGCATTCATGTGGCTTGGAGGCTTCCCCGAGTGAAGCTGTATTTTTTGAGGGCAGTTATATGAACAGCAAACCCCTTAGAACAGGAGAGCTCCTTCAGGCAGCCCTACAGAATGTTCCTGTCAACATCAGCACCCCCTTCTCCTTGGGAATTCGGGTGGGATGGGAAAGCTGTGCTCCACAAAATGAAATCCAAAGGGGCTCCTTCTGCCATCAGTCACCACACCTCGCTCAGGTAACCCTAAAGCATCCCAAACACACTCCTGTGCTCCTGATGCTGCTCTTTAGCCCTGAGCGTCCACACGAGGAGCTGTGCAGGGCCATTTTCCACCATAAAATCCTGCATTTAACCCTTGATTCCAGCAGTGTTTGGACCAAGCACACTTGCAGATCAGAGGTACAGCACAGGAAAACATGTTTGTGCTGAAAGAAGGTGGCAGGAGGGGGAACTTCTAGGCTGGACAACAAAGGAAAACAGAAAATCAGCGAGAGGGGCGAATGCATCTGCAGGACAGGTCTGGTCCAGCACCTCTGCTCAGAGAGGAGTGAGCAGCTCCCACAACTGCACTGGCACCACCTTGCAGAGGTGAGAGGAACAGCCTGCAGTTAATTTGCCAACAACTGGTGTTTTAGAAGGAGAATGGATTTTATTAAAGGTTTTGGCTCAGGACAGCAAACGAGGCTGGTTCAAAGCCCGTCTTTAATATCAAGTATCGAGGTCTCTGGCTGTCTGAAAGAAAGGCTCTTGAAAAGGGCTGGACTACTACAGACCATTGAAAAACCATGAGTAAGATTTCTCAATTAGGAATGTAATGCTAATTAGACATTTTGGGTCAGCCTGGGTGGGTTGGCTAATTAGCCAAAGTAATGTACCCATGTGATTGGCCTGGAGTGTGGGTGAGGTTCCTGGAAGCACCAGGTGATATCTGGTGGAAAAAAAAAATTTAAAAAAAAGAAAAAGGATGTGTGGGTGGTAAAATCAGGACAGCTGCAGTCAGGGACGGGAGAGGGGGAAATACACCTTCAGCAGAAAATGCACAAAGGCTCCAAACTCCCAGCAGAGCTGAGGGAAGGATCAGCGAGCCCCTGTAGTGTTTATTGAAAGCTTCATTTAGGATAAAATCGTTTCTCCGGGAGATGGGAGATATGCAGATTGCGCCAGGGCTGGTGTTGTCATGTCAAGTCAGTGCAGTTGTGTGATAAAACCTGAGACATCTCAGTGCAAGAAAAAATGGCAGATTTGCTCCAGCCTCAGGGCACGGGGCAGACAGAGGCCCTGCAGATGTTGTTCTAACATTAAAGTGGATGTGAATTCAAAGTGCCAGCCCGTGTTTCTAAATAAAATGTGAGTTTTACCGGCGTAATCTTTCATTTTAGTGGAAAAATGAGAACCCTCATATCCACTCTGTGCCACTGCAGAGAGCCCCAGCTCGGGCTGTGGCCCTTGGTGAGGGTAGGGAGCCTATCACGTGCTAATCAGGGTAATCACAATTATAAAATCTCGTGTGTGCTTTCTAACAAAGTCATGTGGTCTCTTTGGGCCTCCAGAAAGAAACTCTTGGAGTTCTTGAAGCCCCAATCTTGGTGGTTTCCCTCCCAGAGCTCTGTGCACGTCCCACCGCCCCGGGAGCAGAGCGGAGGCTGCCAGGAGCATCCCAGCTCTGGGACAGGGCAGGAGCTGCCTCCTCCAGGGCAGCTTTTCAAGTTTCCACTCTGGGCTAATTGCCCTGGTGTCCCAGGAGCTCCTGATGCCAATGCAGATGTTGCAGGGAGCACATCATCCAGAGTGGATGCCACAGACACTCTGGGTGCTGAACGTGCCCAGCAGCTCCTGCGGGTGGCTCTGAAAATCAGAGTGAGGAGGGGAACCAAAAGAGAGGACTCTCACCCACACTGAAGCACTGTGACATTTTCTGGTGGCTTTGTCTTTCCTCACAAAATTTTCTTGTTTTCTGCGTATCCTCATCCCTGTAGCGATGCTCAGCAGGAGCTGTGTAACTGGGTCAGGTAAATCAAGGATCAGAGTTTGTGTGGATCATTTTCTCTCCTCATTTGGTCTTCTCCAGGTTGGTAGCCCTGAATAATGAGTGTTTTAGACCTGCCCTGTGCCCTTTTAGTTATGTAGCTAAAGCAGACAGAGCAACTTGCAGCAGCTGCAGGCACTGGAGAGTTGTTGTGCCATTGAGAACTCTGACTGCTGCATTGCTGGGCAGGAATCCACAGCACTAGGAGCAAGATTTATTCTGTAAATAAAGCACCAGGAGTGAGATCAAATACAAATCTATCAGAAAAAAAAAACCAGTAAGCTCTGCAAGAAACATGTTTAATTGATTTTGCATTTACTCTTTAATAAATTCTGCATTTTTTTCCTCTTGACAGATGGCAATTTGATTTCTGGACCCTTAAAAAAAAATCCCAAGCTATTATGTCCAACGATTTAACGTCTTTCACGTTTCAAAATATTAGAGATGGGCCTAAGACAAGGTTTGGACTCAAAAAGTCATGTTCCCAGAGGGCCTTCTGATCCAAAGTTTTGGTTCAGGCCCATCTTTCCCTTTCACAAGTATCCATGTGAAAAGGATGCTGCCAAATAAACCTCCTGTTTTGAAAAGTGCAGTATTACATGTGTTTCTAATAACATGTCAGATGGAGAAGCATGAAGTAATTTCAGTTATTTTTATTATTTGTCTGTGGTTTTTGCTTTCTTCTTTCATTTTGCTTAGCAAAACAGTGAAGCTGGAGCAGCCCATCTCCCTCCCCACTTAGAGCCAGCAAATCAAAGGGAAACTGTCACTGGCAGAACTCCTGCTGTGCAAATGCTTCTGGATACAAGTGAACATAGTTAAAAATAAGTTATTTCTTAAATTACACAAAGGTATCTGTTGAAATCCATTTCCTATTCAATCTGTCCTAAAAAAAAGGAGAGAGAGCAGAAGCATTGAGATACAGAAAAAGGGTCCCTGGTGCTGGGAACTCAGGATAAAGTCCTTCCCCAAATGGAGGTGAGGTTTGGGAAGGCACTCCCTGCATCCTGATCACATGCTGCAAAGGGAAAAGAGTTTTTAAAAGAGCTCAGCTTTGGACTAGCCCAGGGTTCATATATCATGTCAGGCAGCAACTAAATTAAAAAATGGTATCTGGAATAAATTTAAAGTATACGTCCAGCCCCACCAATAAAGAGTTTTCTAATGAAAATAAAGACAAATTAGTGGAAAATTGGAACCGAGCTACTCTAATTTTACTTTTTTTTCTCTCTTCTGTTTTCAAATGTATTTTCCAGAGTGGATCACTAAAGGAGCCAGAGCCAAACAAAATCCCACCTCAGCGACCACCACCTCAAGGTTGTTTACAGTACATTCTCGACTGTAATGGCGTTGCAGTAGGACCAAAACAAGTCCAGGCTACTTAGATAATTGAGACCAAAAGCAAGGGTTAAAGCAAAAAAAAAATGAAAAGAGAAAAAACAAAAACGAAAAACCCCCAAAACTGAAAGAAAAGAAACAAACAATCTTAATGCAAGCATCCCAGTTTGGTTCGATTTGCCATTGTTTCAGTGCTGACCTGGACTGTGTTTTTTCTATGCAGTGTCAACTCTCCCGTCTGGTTGTTTCCTTGTTCCTGTCTGTGCGTGTAATGCTTTTCCAACCTTCCTCTGTAAAAGTTGTGATTGCAGGGCTGCTGTCAACAGTGTACAAAGAATGTGCCTCTCTAGAGCCCAGTGCCACTGTACATCATGGATGGTTAGCCAGTGTTTTTGGAGTACTCGGTATCGTTCAGTAAAATTCCCCCGAGGTGCAAAGCCCCGTCCCTTTGCTTACTCTGTGAGTGTGTGCACACTGTACTCATAGCCTTTATTTTTCTGTGCGTGTGCATGACCAATAGGCAGGTGATCCAGATATATTTTTAAAAGTCTAGATTAGGATTTGCTAGCGAGGCTTTTTATTTATAATTTTATAAAGTTTATTAACCTTTGAGTTTTACTTATACGCGAGTGGAAGTCTGCTATTTTCAGTGACTCCATAAAATGCAGTTCTTCCCAAGGAATATTTAAAATATCTTCTATTTTACATACTGGTATTCATATTTTTAGTAATTCTGCATTAAATTATTAGCTACAAAGCTATGTAAATGGGCCACCTATGTGCAATATCTCAGTGAAAGTGTGAGTATTTAATGTATCCTATTTCAATTACGTAGTACCTTTTGTTGTCATTCTGAATTAGTAATCTATGGAGATTTTTAATGAAAACTAATGCAAATACTTTCAAAAAATCTTACACTTACCTAAGATTTAAATCCCAGGGTATTTGGCGGGAAGTACCTCAAGGACTGTTAAACTTCCTGTAAGAGCTCATTTCATTTCAAACACTGAGAAGTGAGGGGATGGCAGACCAAGGTACCTTTAACCAGCTGAGGATCCTGGGTTACAAAATGCAAGACAGAAATGTCAGCGGTTTTCTTTACCAACTCAGGTCTCCTATTTTACACCTACAATTGTCCAGAGAGCTGTAAAGAAAATCCAGTCCCGACGTTATCCACATAAGTAGGGCTTGTAAGAACTGCTTTGACACCAAACATGCCAAAGGCCTTGAGATGCCTGACAACTGCTAGATTTTCTGTAGGCAAATTCTTTGTGATTTTTACAGAAGCTATTTCTGATGTGATGCTGTGAGAGCTCCACAGGCAGGCAGTTAATCTGTTGTGAGAAATCTAGCCTGGAACCACGAGCTGCACACTGCTGGCATACCAGAAAGCTTAGTTGCAAGCGAGCCACAAAACTATAATTTTCATCTTGAATACGTACAAAGATGAGTAGTGGCCATTAGTTTAGTGCAAACAATTATGTTTAAAGGGAAAACAGCCTGATGTTCTACGTCTGTTTTCCCTACAAACACTGGAAAAAGTTATCAGTGAGTCTCATCATTCTTAGTGTTTCTTTTATTCGTACGAGCTGGCTGGTAAGATGAGAATTAAGGTATGCATTATTAGCTATTTAAATGTTTGTGGTAAGTGCTACTGTTTACTACCTATCAGTAAATTACATGAATATTTTGCTTTAGTGATCAGCATTTGTCTGGGTCAGTGATCATTCCAACGACGGCGTTGGCCATTTCGTTCTCTATTCCACCTAGAAATCAGGTTCACAAACCCTTACCTCCAGACACCCTAAAAGCGAGCAAACCGTACTGCCCTGGGGTGGAGAACTGAATCTGATGACTGATTTTCCTTTCAAGCAGTCGGTATTTTTTGCATGGAGTAGTGCCAGTATTCACAAGTGCTTTTCACACGACATTTGTGCGTTGTGTGTGCGCGGAAGACCTGGGTGTCTCAGACAGGATTCCAGCCTGTTCCCTGGGAAGGATTCGCAGGGGCACACACAATTCCTACATCCCACAGCCAAGAAACAAGCCAAGATGTCTCTCTGCATGTCAGCATGCTTAGGTGCAATATTGTGGGTAACAGGGAACAGATGTTTTACAGTGTAGGCTTAATGTTCAGTTCTGTTGAGTTATTTTTGGTAAAAGTTTCTTTCATGATTGTTGCCTTTTGTACAACCCAGCTGCAAGAAAGTGAGCAAACGCTGGAAATGTGACAGCAGTATATCTTTTATGTGAAATCTCTTGTACAGCTTAATGTGCAATAAAAGAAAGTTATATCTGTCTTCAGTGTAAAGTTTCTGGCATTCAAGCCTGTACGTACAAGTGGGGGAAAGAAACCTTTCTGGTTTTCAATATTGAGTGAAAGGAGACTAATAAGAAAATGCTCCTTATTAAGATGTTGCAAGACCATGTTATCACCTTCAAATATTTCCTACAAAAGTGGTTCAAATTAATAAACAATGAAGGCACATTCCTTAACATTCAGTACGTGCTATTTATCTTTCTGCACCACAACACGCTGCTACGACTGTGACTGAGGCATTAGCACATGCTGTCCTCACACACACACACTGGAAGCTCGTGCAGTAAAGGGAAAGTTAACTATAAAAGCAATTTAAAACAAACAAACAAAAAAAATCATGTATTGCAGCAGCCCGTCCAGATACGAAGGGTTTCTTTCAGAGACCTGAGCAGATTAAGTGTTTTACTTGCACTAAATATCTATGCAAGACTAAAAATTCCCACATATCCAGAATGTCTAGCTCAGTTGTGTTCTGTGATATTTACACCACCTCTTATCCTGAGTGAAGCATTATGCAAACAAATACTCAGAATTTCCTGTCCGTTCTCCCCTAAAGCCAGATGTCCTGGGTGCATTTTCATGTGCAAGAGTTCAAATTCAGTTGTTACAACGATCAGTCCAGAAAACCCCAGTCAGACCTGGGAGCTGAGATCAAAGCAGCAAGCCCTGATGTCTGACACAGCACTATTTCAGTCAGAAAGCAGGAAAAACTCCTCTGGATGATGCTGTAGCATCTTTCAGCCATGGATTTCACAGCCTGAGTCTCTCCTGCACATTGTGGTTTCACACTCCATGCAGTAGTTTGCCAGTAAAGTGCCTTCCTGGTAAAGAATTAGTAATGACTTTCTTGTGTTTCTTGTACTGTTCTTGACATATTTCACTAAGGGGTTAAGTAAGTTATGAAAATACTTTCAACCAGCCAGAAAATTTCAGCATGGAGTTGTTTTACTGCTATAAGGTTGAATCTTAGAGGAATATTACAGAAATGATTGTTAAGACTTTGGAGGAAGAAAACTGCGGTAACTCCACAGAAAATAGCGAATGTCTTGCTGAAATAGATATTAATGCTGTGTTCAGTTATCTCACAGCCTCTCCTTGCCTTGGGCCAAAACTGTGCTGGGGGTAACTCCATTGCTTTGGTTTGAAGTCAGTACCTGGGATAAATTGGGAGCTATTTAGCAATTTTAAGGCTGATTCGTAGGGGCTCCAAGCAAGTTCCTAATGTAGCAGGTGTGAATAGTGCTATTGCCTCCCCGCAAGCGCGGCCCGTGCGAGCAGACGTTTGCCTCTGAAAGTAGCGCTAATCACGTTGGAGGATGATTTTAAAGTGTTGGATATGAAGTCTAAATAAGGCCTCTTTGCAACTATAACATTATGAAGTTTTTCTTGTGCTGAACCTAGGGGGCCCAGTGCAACCCCAAGGAATGCAATCCCAAAGCCAGGAGCCATTGCAGCCCCAGCGCGTGTTCCCCGCGGGGCAGGCAGCAAAGCCCGCAGCCTCGCAGCCCCAGCGGCCGCCCGGACCCACCACCCAGCAGCCACGGCCCCAGGCCCAAGGTCCTCCCAGCTCCAGGTTATCAAAGGAAGCAGAGCCACAGCCACAGCCCCAGCCAGAGCCACAGCCTGCGCCACAGCAGAAGCCTCAGTCTCATCCGCAGCTTAAGTAAGAGTCGCTTTATCCGTTCCTTTTTTCTCCTCACGGCACAGGTTTTGTGTAACTGGGATTTGGGGGTTGGTGTAATAGTCAGGGGGAAAGTGTGTGTGTTGTTCCCTAGTTTAAAATGAGGTTAAATAGCTCAAAAAGCCTGATCTCTGTCAGTGGAGTAAAGTAAGCCGCTAGGGTTAGTTCTAGCCTAAGCGCTGCACAAAATTTCATCTGCCAGTTGTGCAGTTTCTGCCCCAGCCAGGTCTGAAAAAGCATCAACTTTCTTGTCTTTGTTTCCTCCTTTGGGTGCCACTGACTCACAGGCTGGGTGTGCTGTCGGCCTGCACTCCAAGAGGAAGTCTTATCTAGTTCAACTTTTAACCTTGCAGTCACTGAGACAACAGATTCCGTTTCCAAAGGCCTACCTCAGGCACAATCCAGGATGGAAAATGTTGGACAGTGGCTGCCAAATTGGTTCTTTATGCTGCCCTTGGTTGTGCTCAAGCCCTGCCCAGAGAAGGCTGCACAAAATCAAAAAAAAAAAAAAAAGTGTTTGTCCCACTTCTGGAAGATTCCTTACTGATTTACCTGCATCCAGTAAGGCATATCAAAGGGTCCCCCCCCAGAGCTCAAACCCAGCCAACAGAAACCTCAGGGAAGGCATCAGCAGCAGTTTGCAGTTCTCCAGCACAGCAGCCCTGACACAACTACTGCCAGGAGAATCTCAGACACATCTCCTTAGTCTGGTATGTACAAAGACCTGTGTGGAGTCTTTGCTTCCTCCAAGGAGCACAGATCCCCCTGTGCTAACACAGGTGGGAAACACCCCTGGGTCCTCCCCCGAGCCCAGTTCAGTGCCAAATATATGCTGGATGACAATGTGCAAAGAGGACAATATTTCCCTTGCCTCCCTGGGACAATGTATTTCTTTATTGTGTTTTATAATCATGAACCTCAAATTGATTCATCCATCATTTAAATACACGTAGAGAATAGAGAGGTGAATTTTTTTTAGCAAGATGGAAACTAGTTTATAGTTTGAAACGTGACTTGACAACTTGTGACGTTGAGGAAAAGCAGCTAAGAGCAGTTACAGAAGGACTCTGCCACATGCTGCTTCCCAGCTTTCTCCTTTAAGTTTTTCCTTCACATCTAGATTCGTTTCTCTCTTCTTCAAATGGAAGAGTCTCTCTTTAAAACAAAATAACAAAGGAGAAATGAGAGTTTTTAAGATGTAAGCCATAATAAGAGCAGCTTTTCTAACTTTCAGAAGCAGTTTTAGGTCCTCACCAAGGCTCAGATCTCCTGCCTGTAGGATTAACTCTATTTGCATGTGTATGCTTTGTATTCACCCACATGCTGTTGCCTAACCTGTATGTACATGTTATTAATCTGTGAATAAATATTTAATTAGGCTACTTATTGTGTTACTAATCAAGTCAAGTGCTGCTTCCCACCCTCCCTCTTTCAGTGAGTACAAACAAACATTTATCAGTCTATTCTCATTAGCACAACTATAATTTATGAAAAACCTAAAACGCCCGCAGCACTGTTTGCTGTACATTATTAGTTTAGGAGCAGAGAAGCTGCAAACCATGAGGAGTCTGAGACAATCTGAATAAGGAAAGTGCTTCAGTTTTACTAGAGCCAAAACTGAAATCCATTGCACTGAGATAAAAATGAAATCAGGTAACTCCTTTTACCCAAGGTAGCGATGTCTTTGTAAAAAGTTGGTAACTCATTAATGTGTTTTATTTCAATTCAAGCCTATTTTTTAGATGTTACTTTATCTGACAAGTCACAAGTTAAAGTTTTAAACTTTAGCTATTTTCCTTCTTGTTTTCCTTGTAATGTTTTTCATGCTCTTGGGAATTTGCACAGAAGGTACATGATAGCACTGAGTAGCACTGCTAGACTAACTGCTCATAGACAAGAAAAAATATATCTGATTTGAGGTGTTTTTTTAAAGATAGAAAAAGTCTTAAACCTCTATTAAGGATCTAATGCTCAATACATATAGACAGAGGGAGAGCACATTACAATTTAGGATTCAAACTCCTGCAAAGTGTCTGATTTTTCTCTGTGCATAACTGTTTGCAGCCTTCCCAAAACACAATTATTAATCATCCCTGTTGGGTTGTGATTGGGATTTAATAGCCAGGCCCACATTTTCCTCAAGCCCTAATTTACACCATCCAATTCAGACCCGTAGAAAGAAAGCAGAACACCGGTGTGTTCCTTCAAAGAAATATTCTCAATCTCACTCTCAAGCCGGGGCGCAGGAGGAAAGCGCTGTGTGGGACATAACTGTGGGGTACAAAACTCTGTGGCCCGTAACTCTGCTGCTGGTGGTGAAAGCCCATTTTTATCCATGTAAGAGGGACAATTTCACAGATCCAGGCGCTTGGGGGTGGAGGCTGGGGGCCGGTGTGACCATGCAGAACCCGTTGTGCTTGTGTCTTGCAGCAAGTCGCAGTCCCTGACCAACGCCTTCAGCTTCACAGAGTCCTCCTTCTTCCGGTCGTCCGTGAACGAAGACGAGGCGAAAGCTGAGACCATCCGGAACTTGAGGAAATCCTTTGCTAGTCTGTTTTCTGATTAGCCGGCTTCACGCACACCCGAGATAGTCTGACACCGCCGTGAATGTCCCATAGGTTTTGTTCTCCCTGTGCCAGTACCCTTCTCTACTGTGCTCACTGTTGTACCAAGCAATATGTTAGACCTACAGAAACATGAATAAACAGCAGGAGGACTTTGGTGAGTGAGGTCCCACCCAGGAACATGTAAAAACATCCGTAAAGAAGGAAGGGTTCCATTGCTCCCACAGAATGTCCGATTCCGAGGTCCTTATCCATTGTAATATTGTGGCCTTACTGTGACTGAAGTGTATAATCCTATTTGAGACTCCTTTGTAGAATCGTGTGGATAAAGCATTGAGGAATGGGTTTCTCCTCGCTTTGCCCATTCCCAATGCGTTGCAATGCATGTGTATTTCGTGTGTAAATGTTTTGTACCGCAGAAGTAGAGTCTTGACTTGTTCTTGCCTCCCGTACTGGGGAGGCGATTCACACCGACATTCTTGTCAAGCCACATAAATAATGTGAGAAATTGAAGCAGTTTCTTCCTCCTTATCCAACCCTTCCATCAGCTGGTTGTAGACTTCTGATGTATTGCTGGGAGTTATCGGTACACTAAATGTCATAAATAGAGTGTATATGTACTACTGTATCTCCATATGTCTATTTAAATAATTTATTTCCAAACTGTAACCATGACTGGGTTTAGTTGCAGAGAATATGCATGATGTTACCCTTATTTTTGTGAACGCCTTCTAATAAATGTAAAGTCCCATGCCTGATTTAAAAAATGTCTTCTACAAAGCTTGTTTCAACATCAGTATATATTGTCTATTTTGACTGATATCAAGAGGGTAACTTTATGATTATAAAATATTTGGACACAAACTACAGCTGTAAGAAAATAAACTATCACAATGAATTCCTTTGTTGAATCAGCATCGTAAAAAAAACCCCTATAAATTGTAGGAATCACATTTACATTTTCTACTGAGTTACGTCTCTTAAAAATATTTCTCTGGCTTGTGCAAACAGAATTGATCCCAGACTTCGAGGTAGTAGCAGCGTTTTTTAACCAAAGTTATCTGAATCAAACTGAAGCTTGTTAGCAATCTCTAGGCTATCCATTTCCAAAGGATTTCCATGTTATTCTGAATCTCTTATGGTGAATCACGTGCTATCCTTGCCAGGAAACAGTGCTTACAGAGGAAACAAGAAAAAAATAACTGTAATATTTACATGGCCGGGGGAGAAAAAGAGCAACACCGTGGTCACTTAAAAACCCGCTGGGATTTGTGGTGGGTTTGAGGAGACACCTCTGTTTGCCTCAGAAATTTTAGCTCTTGGAGATGTGGTAGTTTGTGGAGCCTGGGTAAATCACAAGCACCTTTTGATGACACAAATCCCTTCAGCAGGCTCGGGTTCCTCTGGGTGCAGAGCCCGGGAGGCTGGCAGCGAAGTGTGGAAATTTTAATGCGCAGAGGTGTCAGAGCTGAGCTCACGCAGGAGCACCCGGTGGCTCTGTTTGTCAGCAGGCTCAGTCAATGACCTCAGCACACGTTTTTCCTGCAAAGTGGGCAGCTCCAGCTCCCCCAGGAAGCACAACTGGCCCTTGTGGGACTGACCACGAGGACTGGCCTGGGACCGGAGCTGAACGACCCTGCCCAGAACAAGGCTTTAGGTAAAGACCAAACTGAATTTCCGGGTGAGTTTTCACTGCAGCGATGGAAATGTTGAATCACTGCCCTCTGTGAGATGGAATCTCAGCCCCTCATCTCTGGAACAGCCCTTGGAGGAGCTCTCTGACTGACAATTCTCTTCTCTTCCAGGAGGAATGCACTGTGGACAGAAGCCTGTAGCTTAGCTGATGAATTCAGTGGCGAAGTGGAATGCTATCACTGTTTTTATTAGTTATTAGTTCATAAATATCAGCTAGACTTTGATTTTTTTTTAAGCTTTGTCCCCTTCCTGCCCCCCACTGGATTGAAACACCCTCCATGAGGCTGCAACAACAACCTTGAGCACTTGGAGAGCCTTTCATGTCTGAGAAGCACTTTACTTTTAGATTAGAAAGATTAATCAAAGTTGCTAACGCAAATTAATTACTGCTACAGAGAAAGCATAGTAATTATGCATAGTTTGGCACGGTTCATGATTAGTACATGCCTGGTTTCAGCAATATTTAGTACAATATGAATTACAGGTACTTCATTAGTCCAGGCCCCAGATTTCGACTCGAGGCGAAGTTTCTTGCTCACATAAAAATTCCCTCCCACCTCTTCCTGGGAGAAAACGGGTTTCACTACAGCCTTTGTTTTACCATCTGGAAGACAAAAAAAGAGAGAAAGGGGAGGGAAAAAAAAAAAAAAAAAAGAGAGAAAAAAGCCAGGGAGATGATGCAATCCGAGCTGCCTGGTGTTTCCTCCCACACAGCGCGCAGAACGCGCTGCCTCCCCGCGGTGCCAGCGCTCGCCGGCCCCGCGAGCGTGCCAAGGAGTGTCACACACAAGCTGCTGCACGCTCCTCTCCCCGGGCTCTGCCTCTCGGCCAAGGCATCTCTGAGCCATCTGTAACACACCTCTGAAATAGATTCAGGGGGGAAAAAAAAGGTTTTGACGGAGGTTTCTGTTCCAGCTTTGGTTGTCGTCCGTTTCGTCTCGCTTCTCAAAGGGGCTGTGGTTCGGCTCCGTGGGCAAGGCCTGAGCACCCAGTTATCCCAGTTATGGGGTGGAGGGAACTCCAGTGGGAATGTGGGTGTCTGTGGGGGATCGTGTCTGTGAGCCCCAGCCTGGCAGCACAAGGGCTGTTCTTCACTTGCACCTTTCCCTGCAGAGGCAGCTCGTGGTGCCACAGGTTTCTGTGCACAGCACCGCATCTTTATTCATCTTCCACTTAAAAATCAGGGAAAAGCTACAAGAAAGCTACAAGATAAATAAAGCTACCATAAAAGCTACGAGAGCTACTAGTCAAGTTTAGTCTTGAGATTGAGATGGAGCCATTTTCTGACCATTAGGCCCGAAGCCAATTCAAAACTCTGAAGCAGATTTGAAGAGATTGTAATTATGGTTGAAGTGACTAATCCAGCTTTGAAACAACCACTGACTCTCCAGTAAAAATTAGTCAAAATAGCACTAAGGTACTTTGTAAACATTGAGTGTGCTTTGCATACTTCCTACCTCACAAAAACAAAGCCCCTTCTCCAAGCCAGCACTGGCTCAATGAACGGATCACGTACAGGGGAGCTCCTGTTTACGAAATTGGGAAAGGCCCTGCAGTTGTCTGGGCACTGACAGGGCTCTTGCCACTCTTGGGCTGAATGCTACAAATAAATTTCCTATTGTCCACCAACAGCAGGGATGCAGGGGGCTGGATGTGTCAGTAACCAGGATCCACAGGGCTGGGATGGGATCTGTGGGAGGCCTGGGCAGGATGGACAGGGGCATCCAAAAGGGGCACAGGTTGCCAGTGGTTGGGACTGAGTTTCCTTCTCTGTCTGGACACTCAGCTGTCTCATCCTTTGTGACACAGAATCCCAGAGCATCCTGAGCTGGAAGGGATCCACAGGGATCACCCAGTGCAGCTCCTGTCCCTGCCCAGACACCCCAACAACCCCACCCTGGGCATCCCTGGCAGCGCTGCCCAAACGCTCCTGGAGCTCTGGCAGCCTCGGGGCCGTGCCCATTCCCTGGGGAGCCTGGGCAGTGCCCAGCACCCTCTGGGGGAAGAACCTTTTCCTTATCTCCATCCCAAACATCCCCTGGCACAGCTCCAGCCCTTCCCAGGGTCCTGTCCCTGGTCATTAATCCAGCCTGGACTAAGAAGAAACTTAATTGTGCTCTGCCCTTCTGCTCCCCTGGCAAGGCAAAGCTGTGCAGCAAGGCAGTGCTGCAAACAAAGAACAGCTTGCAAATTTTGAGTTTATTTTTCCATACCCAAAGTAGCAAGAACTCTTGGATTCAGAGCAATTCAAGAGACACCATCTAAACTGTCACACGTGTCGCCACAAATTAATTTAAGCTCTGAATGACAATACCCAACGTGGAAATGCTTTTTCTTAGACATGCACCTCTAAAGAAGCAAAACAATTTTAAGATTTTTTTTTTTAAAATCTCATCTCAAAAGATTCCAACCAGCTACCTAAAATTAGTGATTAGTTTTCCAAATGCATATTCAGTTATGCAAGTAAGCAGCCAAATTTGCAAAATCTCATCATTTTCTCTAATTCCTCCTCTTGTCTGAGGAAGAGCACCCCACCTTGAGATGACACTTTACATCAAGTTTCGTGAAACATTGAATTACTACTCTGTAGCTGAATTATTGCTGCTCAAAAATTAACTCAAGATTAGGAAAGATAACGAAGTCAACCTTTTTTTTAAAAGAGAAAGAATCCAAATAATATTTGAAGTATCACATCAGTTCTTTAGGTTTAAAATAAGCCAAGAAGAACAACAGAAACTACATCCCCCTGTTTCACATTAAGACAGCCCAGGAGAGACAAGTTTGGGGCTTTTTTAACCACAAATTACGACACAAAAAATTAGAAAGAGGATCAATCTAAACAAAATAAAATAAAATGAACAGAATTTGTGGTTTTTACTGGGCCTGAAGTTTTAACTTCACTTAGCAGTGGCACTGCTCAGCACTTCCAGGTGTGGATGTGGGGTTTAAAGACTGATCCACGTCCCATTATCTGACACTTGAGTTTCCCAGGACAGGCTGTGTATGATGGAGGAGAAGGTCCCTGGCTTTAGGGCTCAGCCTTTGTCCTATAAAAGTGATGGGAACAGGGCAAAAGAAACCTCCCAATGAACCAAATTCTCCTTCGAGGCTTTATAAGCTCTGAGGAATAACCATGTTTTTCCCAAAGGCAAGATTTTGAGTTGTTATCATTGCCCTGCACTGACCTGTACTTCCCAACACCGTGAAGACAGCTACAGCAAGTAGTAAAAAATTAAAGCTGCTCATGTTCTTCTCTTGCTTTTTTCACTAGGAATGAATTTTTGGTAAAAAACCATGTAGATTTATGAAGCACCTCCACTGGCACTACAAAAGAACTGTTGTCTCTCCAGCTGAGAAAGAAAAGAAACAAGCAGTGTGAGTGGGCTGGTATTTAACGGTATTTTATTTTGGGAGCTACCTCTCAGAAGTCTGTTACAGGTGTTTGAGTGACAGGCACTTTTCAGAGGTGATGTAGTGAAAGGGCTTAAAATTACCCAGCTGGATCTGCTCCATCACTCACAGAATGTCTGCAGTGATGAAGAAACTCTGGGTAGTGCTGAAATTAAAATCAGCAAGAACTGTGCTTTTTTTGTGTGCCTTGTGCCCTTTCGAGGCTGCAGCACAGCCTAAAGAGGGGGCTTCATTCTCCTGCCACTCACAACAGCCAAGGTGATCCCCCAAGGCATTCATGATGCTGGATTAGCAGTTCTGTTTTAAGGAAAAGCTGATGCTTCTTTTCCCCCGCCCCTCAGGTATTTCACATAAATTCTGCCATCGAGGTCTCCCTTTGTGGGCACTGGAGATATTGAGCAAACCTTTTTCAGGTCACCGAAGTGTGAGAGAAGGAGACATTTATTTAATTCACACCTGCTGTAATAAAATATGAGCATGTCACAGCCTCTCTCCTAAAATGCCTCCTCCCCTGAAATCAGGAGCAGTTTTAACACACAAAGAAAGCAGAGGGGGCAAAGCATCCTCACTCTGAGTGCAGCAGCCGCGAGCCAACACCTCTGCCAGGGCAGCTGGAGATCTGCTGTGCAGATCTCTGCACCGGGGGGTTATGTAAATCCTGCAGATGGGCCCTCGAAAGAGGAGATTTCCACCCTGACTCTGCCTATCATCACTGAATACTTCAGGCTTCCAGCTGCTTCAAGCCCAACTCTCACAACCTCTGCTTTTCCCCCATTTTCCTTCCTTCGCGGCCCGCGCGCCACGAGCACAGGGAGTCTTGAGGCAGCTTTTCCCCACGTGCCATTATTTTTAACCTTCAGCCACAAAATCCAGCGGCCTCATGCAGGAAGAAACAGGATGTGCCACGAAAAACACTGCCACTGGAATTCAGTGTGCAAACAAACGGGGCTGCCAGGGTGACACATCAGCTCCCAGTCCGCGGGAGATTTGCCTCGCACAATAGATCCACCAAACAGCTCCGAGGGCCAGATTTTTAGCTCGAGAGAAAGGAAATGTTCCTTTCCTCCCCTCTCCTCGTGGGGAAATGGAAATTAGTCACTCCCTACCCACCAGCTGAACCAGGGCTAATTGCTGCCTAGAAGTGATGGTAATTTGGAGCGGCGCTGAGCTGCCGCTGTTGTGTTTGTCCCGGTGACAATTCCAATAAATGAGCTGGCAGCCAGGGCTGGAGGCTTCACCTCACAGCTCCCAGGGAGCTGGGAATGGGTTGTTTCCACCACGGAACAGATTCCACCTCTGTTGTGTTACCACACAGCCCCAGCCACACACTCATCTCTTAACACCCCTGAAAGTGGGAGTTGCTGTCTGCATCCAGCGTGGAAAGGGGTTTGCTCATCACCTGCTGGAGCTGTAACAAATTCGGGTGTATGGAGGAGACCTGTAATTTAAAGGCCTCTGCCCCACCTGCTGTGGGAATGCCTCTGAACTAGGATCAAGGAAGCATTCTTTTTTTCTTATTTAGATGGTTTTTGTCTGTTTGCAAGTCATGACTTAATCTACTAAAAAAGCTGAAATGGTGGTTTCGAAAGCACAGTGGCTCAGTCTCTTCTCCCCTTAAACCAAGGTTCACTTCCAGGTGAGCACCACACTCCAATAAATATTCCTTTCCTCAGCTTTGTTCTAGGGTACATTTCTGAAGACATTAGCATTTTTCACGCCTTTTTTACTAGAAAGGGAAAGCGTGAGCGTTGACTCTGGGCCACGGGGAGCTGATGTAATTCCATGGCAAGAAGACTCCTGCTGCCCTTAAGAATGTCAGTACAAGTTCTGAACTGACTTACCCTCCTCTGGAATAATTATGCATTCCACTCTGGCACATTTTATCATGCAATTCTCCTGCTTTGTAGATTACATGTCTTGAGGAGGTACAAAAGGGAAGAGCAAAGACTGGTTTATTTCTACACACGCATCTCACAAAATTATACACACACACACGCCCCTCAAATGGGACTTTTAAATGTAAAATTACGTGAGAATTCACAGACTTATTTAATATGTACATTAAATACAGGCATCCTTTCATGCATCAAGGAGGTGCAAGCATCTCCTGGGAGGAGCACAGCCAGCAAGGGGAAAATATATTGTTAAATTACAATGGAACAAGCTGGAACTTGTTCAGCTTAAACAGCCCACCCTCAAACTGCAAAAAAGCCAAATTTTGCCCTCAGCAACTTCTGAAAAGCAAACTGCCTTCAGTGGATTTCTGTGAATTTAACTGTCTAGAGTCTCCAGCCACATCAGAATACGTCTCCCTGATCTGGGAGATAGCAGAGCTCAGCCTAGGAAGTCTTTGGAGAAGAGACCACTTGGCAATCCCACACAGCATGAGATGTTAGCACAGGATGCAGCTGGGCCGAGAGCTTGGATGGATGGGAGGGGTGTCCACAGCACACAGCTACAGTAAATGTCCCTAGCAAGGAGGTTTTAGGATGCATTTCAGAGCACACCTCTGTCTGACCACAGCAAAAGCCTAAAACTAGGTTAAAAAAACCCCAAACAAACAAAAAAAAACCCCCCCCAAACCAAACAAAGCAAAAAAAAAAAAATCAACCCCCCCCAAAAAAGCCTTCCCCGCAGCCAAAAAAAGCCTTAACCAAAGCAGACAAACAAACAAACAAACAAAAAAACTAAAATGCAAAGAAAACCCAACAAACTGGAGGCTCAATTGGCCTCAGCTCTCTTTACAAATAGCAGACAATAAAAGCTGACTGAATAAAAGCTGAATTCAGTCTGAGTTCAGCTCTGACAAATGGGGGCTGACATAAAATTATGTCCAAGGACTACAGAGCAGGTCGGGTTTTAGACTGAAGACACAAAAACGGGTGCTGGCAGAGCCAGCAGCAGCACCCTGGGAATGGTTAAAGTCACTTGGACTCTTGTTCCTCAGGCAGGAAGGGGATTTTTGCTCTTCCTTCAGAGGTATTTTGCTGCATCCTCTTGAGCTGGAGATATTTCAGATCAACATTTCTTTCTGACCTTCAGCACATCGGGCAAAAAACTTGGCAGCAAGGGCACTGAACTCTATCCAGTGACACAGAAAGGACTTAAGTGTTTCATTTTTAACTCTCCTGGGACATGAATTCCACTCTTTAGAAGTTCTATCCTGCTCTATAAAACACAGTTTTTGGGTTTTTTTCCAAAAAAAATTTCTATAGACTGGTGAGTGATGCTAGTTGCAAAATCTCTGTGTGCTCCTGTGGCCTGAGGGTGGGACATGGGTGATGTGTATGGAAAATCTGCACCTAAAAACGTCACAAAAGGCACACAAATGCCCTCAGTTCTCATCTAATTCTGAGGTTCAGATAAAGCCACCAGGCCATGGTAGGAGAGGGGATAACTGGGGCTCCTGTACCTGCATTTGTATCTGAACTTCCCTGTTTAAAACTCACAGACCAACCCAAAATTCAGATTTTCTATGAGTGGCTCCGATTTATGACAGGGGCAGCACACAGGTTATACTCCCAAAATACAGCTCTTCCTTAATTTTAAGCTTATTCTCCCAATTAACACACAAAGACCTCATTAATGATTGTTTAAAAAAGGCCAAAATCTCCACTAAGCTGAAAAACAGTGTGTTGAGCTGCTGAACAGTGATGGGCTGGTGCTCCCTCACACAAATGGCTAACTGAGAACGCGTGGCAAGTTCAAGCTTGAAGTGAATTTTATTTTTTTTTAAGCCACCAGTACACAACACTAAACATGATTTAATAATGGAAAGACTGGCACAACCTTAAAGGAATATCATCAAGTAGGCAAGGTATGCTTGCGACTTATTACAAAACAGTTAAATCGAGTCGGAAGCATAATCCAGATTCTTTACATAATTACGGCAGAAGGGTGTGGAAGAAGGAATATCAATTACTTTTTTTAAACTGGAGAGCTTCTAAAGTAAAACAAGCAATTCATTGATCTCCCATTCCCCTCAATTCTCTTGAAAATGTAAGTTTTCATTAACATTAACGTTATAGCAAACTTAAAAGCCACCCTAACATTTTGCCAGCACTGAGTTTATTTTTTTTAAATTTTGATGTAGAAATTAGAACAGTTTTTATCACAATTCTTATCAGGTCAAGCATGACATTCTTGGGACAGTTTCTTCTCTCCTTAATCAAGCTGACCACAAAGTAAATGAAGCAGCCTTGCTGGTCCTCATTGCACTGGTAACAAAACATTATGAACTTAGTCACACACAGAAATGACTTAATTATAAATGATACCATCCGACGCTGTGGACAACCTTAGAGAAGTGACTGAAAATGGAGAATTTGTTGTTTTATGCTCAGTTAAAGCTTAAATAATTCCTGCTACAATAAATAATTAAATAATCCCTGCTACAATTAAAAACCAGATCATTTTGTGCTGCCTGCAGTGTCGAGAATTACACACACATCCAAACATCAGAGCAGCTTCCCATACTCGGAAGTGCTTTTGCTCTGGATTTCTGTGCACAGATCCATGGCAGAATACTGGTATTTCCTCAGGTATCTCTCCCTTCAGCCTTTCAAGTTTTTAAACCTTTATTCTTCGCGACCGGGATGAGGGAACCGGGATGTGCTCGGCGCACGCTGGGTTCGGTCTGGGGAATGGAGAGCTATTGAAACAAGAGGTGTGGCTGTGATTACCCGGAGATCTTCCGGTGATAAGGGCAGGATTGCATCAGCTCCTGGCTCCCGTGCCGGGGTGACTCAGCAATCCAGAGGAATTTGTTTCCATCTCCTTTCCGCTCGGGAGATGGAAAACCTTCACCGGCGCTTTCTCCTAAAGCGCCTCAAAACGGGGAGCCCGGGGGTGTTTCAGCTGCCGGGAGCGGCTCTCCAGCCTCACATCCCCTCCGAGTCCCCGCTGCCAGCCCATCCCGGGGGTTCTCCGGGCAGCAGCAGCGGGAAATCGGCGTGCGGGGCTCGGCAGCTGTGCCCCGCCGAGGGACGGGCTCCCTGCTGCGAGTCAGTGCAGCACAGCGCAGGAAACTCCCGTTTGGAACCAAAATGGAACAGGGAGAGCAAACATCCTTGGTAATTCTGGTGATCCATTAGTCCTTTATTTTTTTTCTTTTACTTTTTTTTTCTTTTTCTTCTTTTTTTTTTTCCCTCGTGATTTTGGCGTTCTCCAACCAGAATTTCGTCCAGTCCAAAGAGAAAAATAGAACATCTCAGCAAAGTCCCATAATTCAGGAATCTGTGGTTTGGGTACTGCACCGAAGCACCATGATCAACAAAATTAACTATGCAAAATAGTTAATTAAAATACTAAAATACCTTTTTTTGTTGTAATCCTCTCCTATTGCCATTTGAGATGGAATATTGAATTATATTGACCATTGGACAGAGCCAGCAGGAGAGTTTTGGGGGCATTCTCTTCTTCCATCTAAGCAATGAGTTTGCACCCATCACTTTAAGCCAGCCCAGGTTAAAGTTACTGTGGCTGGGCAGCCAAAATTTCTTTTGGAATGGGATTTTAGTTGTGGAAGTAGTGGAAAACGAAAGTTTCTGTTCCTTTCCTCACAAGAAAGACTTGTGAAAAGGGGGTGTTTGTGGCTGTTTGGGTTTGGTCTTCACAGAATTGATCAGTTTGTGTTAGAAATAGCAGATTCAAGAAAATTTCTGCCTGTTCCTGGCCTGCCACTGAGCACAGGAGTTAAGACCCAACTTCAGGCAGTTCATACCCGAACCTGCCCTTCACCCACATTCCTGCCTCACCTCTGAGCATCAGCTCAGGCTGGCACCTCTGCTCTCAAACCTGCAGCCCCCTCTGACTGAAACTGAGCCTTACTTTCCATGCTGCCCCTGCTTTCTAATACCCCAATTACTTCTGTGAGCACTGCCAGGAAGCAGCAACAGCCTGTGCATACTTCAGAGAGCCATCACAAGACCTGGATTTCATCATCACACTGTGACAGAGCAGACATTTCCCCTGGGCTGGGTGATGTTTGAACAGCGGCCTCCAAGAAGTGGAAAAATCTAGAAGTTACCTTTCCAGTTAGCCTCGTTCCCAGAGCAGGCCTGAAAAATCCTGACGAACAGATGGGGATAAAATTGACACAGACAAGAAAAAAAGCCATTCATTTAAACCAATCCACCACTGTCACTGTTGGTGCAGTGTTCCAGAAAGGCTGCTCCTTCTCCTGACACGGGAATTGCACTTTCTAGGTTGTATTCATGAAGTTTAGGGGACTTTAAATGGACTTTAAACCATTTTTGAAGTCTGCCCATTTCCTCTGCATCAAGATCAGTAAGTGTGGAAAGGGCTATGAAAACGATGATGAAGTCAAGAGCAACTTTTGTGCCCGATTTGCACAACACAGCTCCAAAATACAATCCCTCACCTCATCCAGAAGGGATCTTCGTGCCAGCTGTGGTTTTCAGCACCATGCCCTTTCGAATCAGCATCCAAAGTGATTTAACAGCAAAACTGATCAAAACCTCCCTTTTCACTGAGCTTCTGACACGCTCACAAAAGGCCAAGTGATTTTCTTCTCATTTAGCTGATGTCGCTGCAGCAGCGCTGAAAGTGGTTTTGCAATAATTAAACTAATTTATGTCCATTTTGGAGGAGTTGGTCACTGTTTTGGAGCGGAGTGGGCTTTGAGGAGACTGGTTTGCTGTGTGAAATATTGGCGCCCAATCTGCTGCTAAGGCAAACATTTTCTGTTCATAAAACCCGAAGCACGAGGAGCCCAATGCATTCACGAGCCAATTGCACTCTAATGTCAATGAAGGCTCAAAATCCTGTGAGTGCTCTAAGGAGGACTGGAGCCAGAAAAGGCCCTAATGTTGCAAAATGGATTGCTGTCCAGCACAGGGATCATTTCCATCTTAACCAAGTGCAAGTGTGGGGTCCTCTGTGTGTTAATATTTCACAAGGTATATTCACAACGCAGGGAATACCCATTTCCCAAATGCAAATACCGTGCTCCGTAATTTTCAAGATCCGGTGAGAATTTCAGGACCAAAGAGGACCCAAAAGACAGAAGCCTCCTTTGTGATCAGCTCTCTCCTCTAACTGTTTTGCCAAGACCTCCTGAAAAGCAGGTGGTGCCAGCTCTGAGCCCTTCTCCTGCTGTACAGGAAAGGTGGCACTGACATGAGCAGCAAACCAGAACTCTCGTTTCTTTGTTCTCTTGTGAAAGACACAAACCTCAGGGACCAAACGTTGGCCAACAGAGATTGGGAGGCTCTGGGACCCTTCCTAGACAAGCCCTGGAGTGCAGTGGGTGAGCCCTGAGGGGGTGTGGGGACACTTGCATGGGTCCCTCTGTGGCACCCTCCAGCCAAGAGAACAGCACGGGGCCCCAGGTCTGAGCAAGTCCCTCCTGCTCCTAGAGACGAAGAGGATTTTCCTAAAATAGGTTTAAAAAATGAATAAAAATCAATACAAGGTGCTGTCTGAGCAATGAAATACGTTTCAGCCTTATCTGAATGTATTTACCAGTTCTGTGCATCTTACTCCAAAACTTACTTCTGGATCACCAAGAGTGCATCAGCCTCTTGCCTCCCAGGGCACACAATATTTGTAATTAACCCATCTGTCACTGCTCTCCGTGACCTGTGTTATTTCTTACACCCCAGCACATCAGCCTTTGTCACAGTGTACAGCAAATGTGTGCCAAAACCTCACTTCAGCAGAAAAGGCCCAAAGCAGATTTGGTCAGGATGGATCTTCCAAGCCCATTGCCATCTTCTCACTGGAGACACTCTGGAACTCTCCTTTGGCTGCTGGCCTCCTGATATTCATAAAACTACCAGGGATTTGGAAAGGAAAACTCACAGTGTAAATTCCTGTAAAAACACTGAATCACGATATTATTTTTTAAAAAAGCAAAGAGAAGGGATATTAGTAGGATATATTAATTAACTTGCCTGCTGCCTTACCCCTCCTGCAATGGACAGAGACCCTGGAAGCAGCGCTGCTTGTGTGGAATTATTGATTCGTCACTCCGCAGCTGCTGCAGCCGTTCCACTGCTGCCCGGGCTGCTGGGAATGCATCCCTCACGTGTCACAGCTCCCTTGCACTTGCATTAATCACCCAACTCCCAGGCATCGCACCAGCCCAACAACTGCCACCACACCCAGCCCCGCCAACGTCAGGCAAACATCTGTTACAATCTGAGTGATGCAAGAGCCGGAGAGATCAATTTTATTGATTTTGAGATGGCTACTCACTAACCCTAATTAGTTTGTAACTATTTGTAAGAGATTTCCACCCAGGTTTTGGATTTGAGCTTGTGTTACCTGTTCCAGCGACTGCTTAGTACCACGCCAAAGTGTAACATATTACAGAAAAAGCGAAACAGACGCTTTTTAGAAGACCAACACGGTGCCTACATGGAACAAATCCCGACAAGGCGGCTCGCGGTTCCCCTTTAGTTTTAAAACAAACCTTCCTCTGAGTTAATCCCGAGGCAGTGGCTGCTGTTAAATTGATTTCCTAGGCTCGGTTTCGGTGCTGAGGAGCGAGGCGGCTCATC
>VZRR01004305.1:399051-415876 GCA_013398015.1 Oreocharis arfaki
CCCACATACTGAACGTCAGCCTGAGCTGCATCCTGCATCCCGCCCCGCATCCTGAACAGCACCCTGCATGGCATCCAGCCCGCATCCCGCATCCTGCACCCGGCATCCCAAAATGCATCCTGCATCCCGCCCCGCATCTCGAACAGCACCCTGCATGGCATCCCAACCCGCATCCCGCATCCCGCATCCCTCCCTGCATCCTGCATCCCGTATCCCGCATCCCAAACCGTACCCCGCATCCCGACTCGCATCCCGCATCCCAAACTGCATCCCTCATCCCACATCCCAACCCACATCCCCCATCCCGACCTGCATCCCGCCCCGCATCCCACACCACCTCCAGCCCCACAGGACCGCTGCCATCCTGGTCCTTGCAGCCACCGGGGAGTCCCCTCATCCTGCACCTCTCGGTATCCAGCTCCGCATCCCTCCCCACATCCCGGCCCCCACTCAGCCCTGCATCCCACCCCGCATCCCTCCAATCCCACTGCCCAGAGCCACGGGGACATCTCGGGTTATCCCAATGTCACACGGCAGCGAACTCGTGTTGGTGCTTGTTCCAAACTCACTGAAGAGCCCCAGTGCTATTAAAACTGAAAGAATGATCAAATTCAAACACAATTAATCATTTCCTCATTTTTCCTCTTTTGTTAGGCTCAGATTGGGCAGCCTTAACTTGGAAACTTCCGTGTGCACACAATAAGAAATCGTACGAAAAGGGTTTGCAAAAAAGAGGAAATAATAAGTAACAGAGAGCGACGGCTACGAATAACTGAGTGACCTACAAAAATACTGCCAAATCACGCACCGTGCCTTACCTCTGATAACAAATTCCTCTGAAAGGGATTGCATTATTGTAAAAGCCCGCCATAAAGGGAAAACCTGAGGTAGAAGCCTAAATTAAAGAAAAATATCCCCATCCAATTAAAAATCCCACGTTCAGTTCTTTGGCTGAGTGCAGACACGCGCCACATTTCACTTTCTTTATTGCAGCTGCAGGAAGGAGATTTTTGGGGCTGTTCCTCCGGCCCCGACCCAAGTGCACCTCAGTGCCAATTCCCCCTGCGCACAACAGGGAGATGGAAGGGAAATGAGGGAACAGAAAAAGGGGAACAGGGATTGGGGTTTTTTCCACCCATGGGCTCTGAAACAGATCTCGGCCACGCTACCTACAGGAAAGTTACAGCTGCAGTTAAACTCGGAGCTTTGGAGCATCCCAGCTGAAAGAAACAAAGCCCATTTTTATCGATTTGATAATTTTTGTGCCTAGATTCTGCAATCCCTGCTTGAAAAGGATCAACACCTTCAGCACCCAGCCTTGTTTTAAGGGAATAACTCAGCCTTGGGATGCGAGACAACTCAGGCCACATAGGGCAGAGCAGGCCTGGGATTATCTTATACACACACGGAGATATTCCTGCCAACACTGACACGCTGGGCTGATTTATTTGCTGTGTGTTCTCAAATGCCACTGCAGCACTGCTCTTCGGGGACTGGATTAAGCACGGAGTACCTCAGTAATGCACAAATTGTGTTTTAACTGAAGATCCAGATTTGGGATCTTTTGGGCATGGAGTGCTTGAATGTCATCACGTGTTTTCCTTTCCTTTCTAAAACTGAACTCTAGCTGCATTTCTGTCTTTCATGTGTCTCAAAAAGAGCATAATCCAGCCAATCCCATCACAAACGTAGAAAGTGTGAAGAGACTATCGGTTTGCCCTGTCCTGAGGAGCTCAAATGCCTGTCTTCTGCATTTCAATACACACTGAGGTTGCAGAAAACTCACATGGAATTTGCAGCTCAAAACAGCAACCGTGTTCAAAGCTTAAAAGAATAAAACAGTGGGATCCATTTCTAGTATTTTCCCCCTACATAAAAAATTAGGATGCAAATATTTGATTTCGAGCTCTGGCATTCCTCGCCCTCGTCCCTCACACAGGAGTTGCAGCGATCAGCAGGAGCTGAAAAGGCAGTTTGATCTTTGTTACATTGGGACTACGGGCTCCAAGCAGCTCTTTTACAAGGCATTGTAATTGTTTGTACTTGCAAAACTGGATTAAGAAATCACTGCTATTCTTAAAACACATTTATCACATACATACAAAAGTCAGCATATTTCCACTCGGAGCGCAGCCCCAGCCAACCAGAGAGAGTTCCCGTGTTCCGCCCACGCTCGTTCTCTCATCCTCCCCTTCCCCAGAGCAATCCTGCATCTGGCCAGTCCTGCATGGAAAAGTCCCCCCCCTGTGCCCCAGCAGGGCACACCTGCCCCAGGCTGACCCTGTGCCCCTCACCTGGGCTCTGATGCTGCTGCCACCCTTCCCAGCTGCCCCAGCTGGAGCACCGAAATTGGGAGTTCTGAATAAAGGAGGTGAGACTGTAGAAGGATTCCGAGGTGTGGAAGGCACAAGCCCTCTGCTGTTCCAAAGGCACTGGGGATTTCAAGCAGTCCTGCACAGGGTAACTGAGGCAAGGAAAAAAAATGAGGTTATGTAGGGGGGTGTCATTGGACCTCCAGAATGTTTAAGTTTAGGGCTTTACTGAGCTTTTCAAAGTTTCATGAAATGTGTTTTCCTGTCATTTAAACCCATTTGTTCCTCGACTGAAGCTTAATTTAAAAAATATGTCTTTTGAGCTGAGTGCAAGTCTGACTAATTCTGCTGTAAATGCTGCTGAAGATGAACAAAACTAACACTATAATTGAAAAGAAACCCAGAAAAGGCCTCATGCCTGCACAAGAGCCACACTCAGGCTACTGCCGAGCTGTGAGAGCACAGCTCTCATTTCATTAACTGAAAACCAACTCCAAATCAAGACCCATCCACTACAATCCGTACCAGATACAGGGAAACCCAAATGACAGAATCCAGAAGCTGAAGTTCCTCCATTCATCTGTTTTCTCTTTCTATTTCTTTCTTACATGTTTGGCTCCTCTGTTTCCCTTTCCCAATGGAGTGTCCCTGTTCAGATTTTAGCCTTCCAGCCCTTTCCTGGTACATTCTCCCTTACAGCACAAACCGAGTCCTTTGGCACCTTTATCTCTGTCCTGTTGCTTCTCAGAGGAGCTCTGGGTGGGCTCCAGGCCCAGCCTCAGTGGCAGCTGCACCATTCTGTCCCCACTCTCCAGGGAAGAGGAGGGAAAAGCACCACAGGGATCGTCCTTGCTTCTCACCTCAACCTCTGCGTCCTTCTCCCATGCAAGAAAAGGATTCTTGGGAAGCAGATCAGAGTAGCAGTCCTGTACATTCTGGTTAATTTTCTGTTTCACACTTCCAGAAACATCTCACGGGTACTTATGAGATCACAGTCTATGTCCCATATTAGAATTTCTGTTATTGATATTTAATAAGCAGTTGTGACACTCTGCCTACAAGCAGGATGCCCTCACGTTTTCCATAGGCACTCATGGCACCCTCTCTTTTGAATTTCTTGCTACCTGGGGTCTAGGGCAGGTTGAGAATTGAGATGTCCACAGCCTCTTTTCTCCTTAAATGTTTGCATTCCATCCTTCTCCCCTCTCTCTATACAACCTCCCTGAACGAGAAAAGTCATTCTAGACACCCCTTGTCCAAGAAAAAAGGGCATTTTCTCAAATGGAACTTCATGGGAGCCACAAAGTGTTGTTCTGCCCCTCTTGCTGGCCAGGGCTGCTGTGCAGCCTTACCTACATCCCACCACTGCCAGAGGAGGAAGCGGATTTTTTTCCCCTCTTGGCAACTCCTGGGGAGGTTCACTATTGTGTTCTGGGAGTCCTCGTCCTCAAAGGCTATTGTGAAAACTGTAGTAAACAGAACTTTCAGCATCAGGATGCGAGGAACAGGATCCAAGGCTGGGAGCATTTGCCAAGAGTGGATGTGACCGCTGCCCCATTCAGCGCGGGATGGTACAGCAGTTCACCCCGGCTGCTGGATATAGCACAGGCTGTAACGAGGGGGACAAAGGTGGCAATCACCGACCAGCCGGGGCCGCGCAAAACAGCACCAGGATGTACAAAAAATTTCCTTCCCATCAGGCAAGGAAAGAATGGATCTCAATTCCAGACAGTGGGCTGCAGGCTCCATTTGTGTCAGCAAATTTCCACGAACTGTTGTGGAGCCCCACGATTACGGCAGCGGAGCTGATGACAAGAGAGAATTTGGCCCACGGACCGAAGCTGAAACGCCCAGAGAATTCCAATTAGTTTCTCTGCTGTTTGGCAGAGGGTGTGATGTCAGACAGGCCAAATGGTTCACAGTCAGAGAAAACTAAGGTTCAGGAAAGATAAGATTGAATATCTTTAAGTTTAGGAAGGTAAGATTAAATACAGAGTTCCACGGAATTAAACCATGATGCAGAAGTAGTATTGCAGAGGGAATAAAATACTGGGAACAGCTTAGGTGTTCCCTGTACAATTTTCTATGGAGATAGAGATGTTTTTCTTGTAGATTCTGGAGGGAATGAAGGAAATGTGCAGGGGAAAGAAACACCAGATGATAAATTTAATGTTCAGGGAAAGATTACACGGATTTTACTAATTGTGACATTATTCAGCACAGAGGAAAGGATGGATCAAAGCAACTCCAGATGAAGGAAAACAATTGCTTGGTACTACCAATCTTCAACATCCAGGCACATAAAGATAGATATTGGGGATGTTAAAGACAGAAAAGGTTTGATCTGATTTGATCCCAATCAATCGACCTTTGCCTTCTCTGGGTCAGTCCAAGTCCCTGGTGCCCACAGGTCATAACAGAGCTGTAAAGTGTTTTTCATTTCTTCCAGTCCAGCTTCCCCCACACTATTCATCACCCTTAGGTTGTACCAATAGTCCTCCAGTGGCCTTTGCAATGCAGAAGCCCATTGAAATTGCAACTCAGAAAACATCATCTGCTTTTAGTGCCATTTCACCACTCCTCGAACCACTGTTAACTGGATTCTTCGGTGGTGTTCAAACCAAACATTAAGAAGCTGCCTGCCATGTCTGCAAGGCCATTCTGGCTCACACAGCCGAAACAGAACCCTGCATCAATCAGAACCTTCCTGATGATGCAAAGGTTCTGCGCAGAAAGATGCCAGGACCTTTCCTCACTTCTAACACTTCGTCAGGAGCCACCAACAAAGCAGCCAAGCAGAAACAATCAGCTCAGTTACCCAGGAGAACAGAGAACAGTGCTCCTTGGTGGCCAGGGAACAGGAGGGAGGTCAGGGAAGAGATGCCCAGAAGGAGGGCAGGCTGAGGGTCATTTTCAGGCTCAAAGGAACCCTTGAGCAGAGCAAGTGTGTGCAGAGCATCTTTTAGAACTGAATGCCTTCATGGAAGCTGCTTCTCTCACCTCATGAGTTTGTCACTTTCCAGCACCTTCCTCGCCCTCAGGAAGGAACCGTGCTTGGAAGCCCAAGGAAAAGCTGTCACTCACAGTTCCCATTTTTGAAGGCATTTTTTTCTGTGCAGAAGAAGCAGTTTGGGTTTTAGCAGGAATGGATATTTCTGTCTGCCCACCAGATTTCATCCAGGCAACCTGAGTTGCACAGGAGTCTGAAAGAGCTGTTCAGATGTGGGAACCAAAGTTGCAGAAAACAACATTTTTATTGGTTATTTTCAGTTTGGGAGTGTCTGTTTTCCATGATGGGCTGCAGGCCACTCACCAAAACAGAGAGCTGGGGCAAAGAAACCCCTCAGAGCCTGCCCACAGCTGTGAGAAAAGGAGCAAGAGCCTAAACTCTGCTCATCTTTCTGTCAGACATGAGTTGAGGCCTTGATTCCTGCAGCCATTGACACACAAAAAACTCACAGGAATATAAACCATTCCATGGTAGTGACACTAAATTAATATTACAAAGATGGTTTTTAAATTGACAGAAAATACACAAGATCTGTGACGACAGAAAACTTTTGTAGCATTCCAGGTGCAGCTCTATCCTTCAGCTCTGTCCTTTAAGGAAGTCCCTAAACAGGCCAAATCCCCTCGCTGGTTCAAGGAGCTAAAACAACAACAAAAAACCAATAATTTATGGAAATGTCTTTATTCACTGATATTCCAGGAATAACTAAAGCCACTTGGTAAAAGGAATTGCCCGAATTCTGCTTTGAGCAGAGAACATTCCAGAAACTTTCACTGTGGCAATGCTTCAAAAACTACCCACAGCCTAATTAACATCTGCTTCGGGAGCTGAACTTATTGCAGGGTCATTTATCTACTCTAAGGATCTTGTACACAATTGAGCAGATTTTTAATGTTTAACATTTCTGCCCATAAAGCACCAGTGAAAGCCATTCACCTAAGGGAGCCTGCAATGGGTAATTCAGGTCTGTGTTTCTCCTCAACAAGTCTCACTAATGCCAGCTTTTCTAATCACAGGAGAGGTAACATCACCCATGAAAGAAGTGCAGTTCTTTTTGGAGAGCTCAAGGAAGACTGAAAAGTTTTAGCACCAGAAGATAAACAACAACAACACATTTTTAAGAAGTATTAAGAACCAAACTGGACGTTCTATAACTGAGAAAACTCTTCTGCAAAAGGCCTGATGGGAATGGTCCTAGATGCAGGAGGTTTATTAGGAAATGAACCTAGAAATGTGTCTTGGAAAGGTCCCCTCCAAAACACAGCTTTCCCCTGTGCAGCCTGGCTTTTCGGAAACGTGGCTGCTCAGAAGGTGATAACCAAACTGCAGCTGTCCTTCTTCTGCTCTCCTCGTTTTTTAGGGCAATTGTTCCTCTGATTCATTTCCCACTGGTAGATTGGCCAGTTGCTTAGCAGGAGAAATGGGATTTTGGGGGGCACACGTGTCGGAGGATGCACCATTCAGGCAGGGAATAAAGTTCCAGAATTTAAGAAGATTGATTTCCCTCAGCTCAGGCGAACTGCAGCACACCCGTGGGTGTCCCTAGGATGCAGAAAGTCCAGGCTTTACTAAGGATGATTTCAAACTAAAGAGGAGATCCTCGTTCAATTACAAGTAGAATGCAGAAGTCAACCCTTCTTCCAATAATATTGGCTTTGCTAAATTCAACCCTTCTTTCAATAATATTGGCTTTGCTAAATGTTCTTGTTACGTGAATCAATCTGAAGACTTTGGAAAGACTTTTTTGACCATTATCCTGAGAGTTATTTTAGTTTTGGTTTGGTGTTTTTTAAGGCCTGGGGGCGTGGGCAGCCTGCTGATGTTCCTCCAGCTGAAACCCAACAGTTAAAAGGAGATGGTTAAGCAAATCAAAGATCCTAAAACAGTTGCAGCCCTGTCTCACTTAAAAGGG
Organism: Oreocharis arfaki; assembly: GCA_013398015.1. Lineage (NCBI taxonomy): Eukaryota > Metazoa > Chordata > Aves > Passeriformes > Paramythiidae > Oreocharis > Oreocharis arfaki. The sequence continues at coordinate 406,286 of VZRR01004305.1, forward strand.
ATTTTAAGACTGGCTTAGGTCCAGGGCAGCTCTCTTACCTTTAATATGCGTTGAGTCACAGATTTGAATTTGAAACGAGTGCTGGGGCACTTTTATAATTTATTTAAATGGTCATTCAGAAGAGCTTCAGCACCAGCTCCATGGTTATTATTGAAGCTTGAGGGTAGCAGATAACTGGCTCCTGGAAAAGCAGAGCTGTGGGAAAGTGGGAAGGGAAAGTGTAGCTGGAAGCCAACAACACTCCAAGAAGAAGAAATATCTATAAAATGGGGTTTAGACATGTGAGGGAATTATCAAATACAGTCTTATATATAACTTGGCCAGATCTTGGAGAAACACAAATATAAAGTATCTAGAAAATCACTTTTAAAAGATAATACAGACAGAAAGAGGTGAATTTAACAAGTGGATTTGCTGCCATACCCAAAGAACTCAGAGCAGGCTGTGCACATTCCTAGTCTCACCTGCCTACTAGAAATCATTATTTATTTTCTCAATTTAAGTGGTTTCAGAGTTGTGGAGAAGCAAATAAATGTCTCTGGGAAGTAAGTTATACTGCTGTCTGCTTGAAAAAATAAAACCCAGATATTTTTATAAGAATTGTTTCTCAAAAATGCAAACATTAATTTAAAAAAAAGTCTGAGAGCATTTACAGCCCTGAGCTGGTAAATGGATCAGACCATAAGAGATCACATCACACAAGTTAAAAAACAGGAATATTATAAAATAAAACAGCTGAGGTAAAAAATCTGTATCAATGGAGCTGGGATTTCCAACCAAAAAAAAAAATCAAATCAATTTAAAAAGGTACATTTATGAATAAAACTCCAGACAAAACCAGCCTGGAGCTGTGTGATGAGTAAACAGGAAACTGGAACCAGAAAATATAGAATGGAAGGAGTCTGCTGCCACAGGTGAGAGCAGCTACCCCAAGTCTTTTCTTTCCTCTGAGCTAAGATTAGCAAGTTTAATAACTCAGTTCCAAGGAATAGGATGAATTCTTAAAACCAGTAACTTCTTTTCCCATTTCTAGTACTCTTCTGGATGTATATCTAGAGACAAAGGCAATTTTGTTATCTTTTTTTTTTTCCTCCTAATCATAATGCAAGTTAAAATCTTGCAAAACTCCTCCTCTGCATTACTGTATGGAACATTAAATCTGAAATTCTTCTTTTGGGCATTTATCGTTATGCTTTCACTTAATTATACTCCACTGTGGATTCTTGTTGTTTTATCCTGCCTGCAAAAATGTCCTCGAAGAGCAAAGCTGCCCAAGTGCCAGTCTACAAAAAAAGCCATTTTCCCCCTAAAATCTTTTCTGTTGCAACTTCCCTCTCCTCTCAGCAGGAACCCATCTATTTCTAGGAGTGAAAGGAAGAACTACCCCCTCCAGTCAGTTGAAATTTTGTGGTGTGTCTGGAAAAATAACTGTATTTTTTTTTTCCACTCATATTTAAAGGGCTGCTTTGCTCACTCTGTGCTCACTGGAAGCAGGTGTAAATTATTACTGAATTATTGAAATTATTGAAAAAAAAAACCAATTACGGAAAACTAGCTGTTACCAAAAATGTGACTTGAACTGCGACCTACTTGGAACTGTTACACCCTGAGGAGAGGGGTTATGATAAGATAATCTTTATTAAACTGATGCACTTTATTATCTGTATTTTATCCTCAAAAAATTTAGCTCCTCAGTGATTTATGATAGAAGTTGAATTACCTATAAAGCCTGCATTGAGAAAAAGAAAATCAGCAAAGGCTCAAACCCCACGCAGCACAAACAGGTTTTTATTTGTGGCTGGTTTGTTACTAAGCACATTTGAGCAGGAATAAATAAAATGCAAAATAAATCATAATACACAAGGAAAATTTCCCAGTTGAATCAGATTTTCTGTCCTACCATTCTACCCCTCTTCTTCCACGGGTTTGGCTTCAGGTTGAGCTGAACAACCAGAGTTCAGCCTCTCAGCTGAACAACGAAAGGCCCACGGAGTCTGGCAAACACAGGAAGGGGTGGTCGGGCCCAAATCTCCGAAATTTTCACATAAAAGTAGGAGAATTTATATTAAATTTACTTCAGTCCACTGAACCACACAGGGAGCTGCCAGGTTCTGCCCCACGGTGTACTGCACTGCCACGTTTTGCTATTTACTGCTTTATACAAAACTCCAACCCCAGAAATCAGCTCGGCATCCTCCGAACATTCCCAGCATTGCATTATTTTGCTCACACAGCAGCAGGGTAAGAAAACACTGTTAATGAAGTTCACAAGAGTAAAAACTTCTGTAGAAAATGAAATGAGTTTGATGACATCTGCCCCACGTCCCATTGAAGGGATGCTTCTAAATTAACTTATGCAAATGCCAGTAAACATCCCTCAGCATGCAAATGAGCTGTTAATAAATCATTACCATACCTTACATGTGTAGAATGGACTTTTTGAGGAGCTTTTTCAGCTCTGCTCTGCTAATACTGAGGGCTCAGAGGCACAGATAGCAATCACAAGTGCTAGTAGAATAGGAACAACACAGGTTTCATCCTGAACAACACGAAGAATGGTAGCTGCATTATCAGCTAGCGACAATCTGAGGGAATAAAGAATCCCAGCAACGTCGAAAAAATTTTAATTAGGATTTGAAACATATTAAAGCCATCAACCAACACCACCCCCTACTCTAAACCTGCCTTTTTTAAAATCAATTTCATCTTGTGACAAAGAAATTTTTAGCAGGGAGTATTTATATCCTAAATTAGAAATACAAGGTTTCTGGCTGCTTTGTGTGTTGTTCCTGACCCGGTGTTATTTTTCCTCCATTTCTGATCCAACCAGCTATTTAAATTCACCAGGATGTTTGCACATGTTTCCTAATTCACTTTCTATGTTAGCTAGCAATTTAAAAAAATTTTTTTTCATTTTTTTTCTTTAGCATTCAAGGCTTTCCATGAAAAGGCAAATTCTATAGAGCCCACAGCGAGTCAGCAGAGGGGCTGCTGCCATAGAATGGGAAAAAACATCCACAGAAGGTGTCACATGTCCTGAGAGAGCACAACATGACAAAGCCAAGAGCTTCTCCAGTGATGATGAGGGGTTTCAGGCACACAGTGGGCAGAAGTCCTAACACACTTGAAAAATATTTAACTGAACAATAATGGAGCGGTGCCAAACACTAAAAGTTACCAAAGATAATTTTAATTGTTGTAGATATAATAGTGTTCAATGACAGCTGTTTTGGAACAAAAAGGTTATTTCCTGAAAATTATTGCAATATTTTTACTCCCAAAATAGCCCCTGATTCACTGCTAAAGTTACCTGGCATCCTCTAATGCTCAGCACAGACTAACAACCAGTTATTAACTTTATTTTTTAGGAGTCTTCAGATCTTAAATGAAAATAATGACTTATTTGAAAGACTAAGAAGAGTCAGTTCAGGAGGGGAGCAGACAAACCAAGTGAACAATTTGCATGACTGCAGGGTGATGCCTTTAATGCAATACCCATTTCAAGCTGCTTTGCCTGGCCAGATTTTATTTTCCTGTACTCCTGCAGCACAAAATTCAAGTAAGGATTAAAGTCATCGTTTGCCTGCCCAGCAGAATTCCCTGCACGCTGGCAGCACACTTTTATGATGGAGGTTTAATCACAGAGCAAGGAGATATTTATTGCACTTAAAAACTCTCATCTGAGGCCTTTGGGTTCAGCATCTGCGGGCACTCACACAAAACCACACCAGAAAATAGAATGCCCTAACAGGACAAATATTGGGGTAATTTTTCACTGTGTTCTGCCTGGAGTCTCTGACCCCTGCCTGGGTACAAGCCAGGAGGCAGAGTTTGGTGTGTGTTTTGTCGGGTCGTACCCCCGTGGTCACAACGTCAGTGGAAAAAGAAGCCTCTGCAGCTCAATTTGTGAGATGTAAGAAAAGGATGCTCCTGTTTTATTCCTTTGCCACCCTTGGTGATTCCTTCAGAACTAACATGACTGAAATGACATCGTTTTAGGACTTTTAGTGCTGTAATAATGTATATTCATTACAAAGACAATCAAGAAACTGCTTTATTCAGTCTTTGGTCTCGTTATCCAAAGCCATGCAACCCATTTGGTCTAAAAAGTAATGAAGGTATTTCAGCAAACATAATTAAATCTATAGGATAATCTGAATGTCATCTAATTCTCCTTCAGTCTTTATTACCTACATCCATCCTAAATAATTCCAAAATGTTTAAAATGTGTTTAAGCACTTAAATGGATAAACCTGATTTGCCAGACACTTGAAAGAGACCCCGATCTCCTCAGTTTAAAACCTCTTTGCAGTAGAAATAGAAGTTGTGGTGGCTGGAATGTGAGACCCACGAGAGGATCTGAGAGCTGATCCTTAAGGCAAGGAGATGCTCCCCATTCCACGACTTTCCCGGGGATTTGGGAGCTGCAGTGTGTGAACTGTTGTTCTGCAGCATCACCATGGTTTAACCGAGAGGCAGCGTTTCCTACGTCTCTCCGAGCACCCTGGAGATTTGGGGAAAATATGTAAAAAAGCAGGGATTTTAAAAATAGTGTTTCAAATTAACTCCATCACAACAATGTATAAAAACTATAAAGCGGGACAAAGGTTATAGGAAATGGAAGTACCAAGAGATCTTCAAGCAGTCCTCCAAGAGAAACAATGGGAGGGGGGGAGGATTAATTATTTTTTCACAATTATGAGGGAGTGAGTACCTTTCTCATACTCTTGCAAAGGAAAAAAAAAAACCAATTCTCTTCATGAGCAAATGTTTAAATGGAACGTGGAGGCAAAGTCTCCCAGATATTTTAAGCTAAAATTTGCACTTTTGAGTTTTTAGGCTTTTACTGGAATCAGCGAATTGCTGTGTAAGACAGCAAATCACCCACGGGGAATTATTTCAGCACTACAGCAGTGATCTGCTGATACAATTGCACACAAATTAAGAGCACAAAACAATTGTACAGGGAGTAATGGCTTGTCTCGCAGTGCCTCAGCAATGCAATGTTATTTCTATTTTATATGTGAGTGAAACGAGACAGAGCTCAGTGATTTCAGTGACCCACAGGAAGTCAGTGACACAACCAGGAATAGAAGCGAGACCTCTCAGCAGCTCAGTCCCATGCTTCAACCACAAGCCCGGCCACCTCCTTCCCATCTCAGATTAGCACAACCCCGAGCCTTGGTTGCATCAGCCCCTAATTTCAGATGTCTAAGCATGTATAATTGTAGAAATCTGGATTTCTGAAGCTGAGTGAGTTACGTCCATAAATCTGTCTTAGCTCAGTCACCCAAGAAATTGGGATAAACTGGTTTTCAAACGGGGCTCAAAACGACCTTTTGGTTGCTTTAAAAGGATTCCTGCAGAAATAAATGTCGGGTGGATTAACACATCTGACAGATAGCAGTAAATGCTTGAGCTCTTCATTCCTGCAGGCTCTTTTGCCTGCTAACTGTGTGTGATGTGCAGTTTGGGCCCATTTGATCAGAATGGGCCTGGAACACGAATATCATATCCCATTACAGACGAGCCAGACAGTCCTAGAGAGGAAGTTACTCCCTTCGAGATGAAATCAGAGGAGTTAAGAGTTTGGGGGGAGACTAAAGGTCAGGAAAAAAAACCCATTACAATCAGAAGTAGGCGGGCTGGTGTGATCTTGGCTTTAGTGAACTTAGAGCAGGCATGGTTTGGGTTTTGTTCTCTTTTCATCCAAGCCCCGAAGTTCAGGCAAAAGAGGCTCGTTTTTGAGGGGTTCTTGTTTTGACCCGCCCTGCAGTTATCTGTGAAAAATCTGCCTCGTGCCTGGTTCTATCCCTCCTGCTGGATCCCAGGAGAAATTCACCCAGGGATAGCGCTCTACCAGCACTAAAGGAATGCAGTTTACACCCCAGGTTTGGCCATATATCTGTGTAAAGTGCTACTGATAGCAGCTGAAACTTCTAATTCCCTTCGAGTAAAGAGTGTGTACGTTCAGAATGTGCAAGCTGGAGATAGCAGTGTGGTGTGATATTATGACTTACTTTTGAAAAACACGCCTTCCCAGGCCAAAAACTGCCAATAAAGACAGAATGAGATATGCTAAGGCAAGTGAGATATGCTTTTTATCAATAAAAGGACACCAGATATATGGATTAAAATATTACATTACCCAAGAGAAAGAACACGGGGTAACTTAAAAAAAAAAAAGCAGCGACGCAGTACATTTTTAGCTTATTTCAACTCCATCCCTTGAAACCAGTGCAATTTGCACAATCAGAACTTGCTGCTCAGGCTCTCAGATTTATGGCTGCACTGCCAGAGTAGGAGATTGCCCTCTAGATGTTAAAAGTTTGGCTCCTTCTCCATTCCATCCCACAGCACCTGGATGGGACGCGCTGCGTGAGGGGTGATTTTGAGCTTGGGTAATGCACCCGGAGACTGAGAGCACAGACACAGGGGAAACATAAAAAGCCAGGAAAAGGTGGAACTTGTGTCTTTGCAGAGGTGGGAAGGGGTATAAATCCTTGTAAGGCTGCTACCTTGTTCAAGCTAGTTGTAAAAATCACAGCATCATCTCCAATATATTCGTTGTTCTAACCAAAAATACCTCCCTGGAATTCCTTACCTGGAATTGTTGCACAGAAATTCGTTCATCAAGATGGAAAAGAGAAGCGAAACTGTTCAAGGGAGGTTATTTTGTCATTGCTAACAGCCTTATCCATCTCGAGATTCCACAGAGTACTTGTTTAAATTTCTCATCTCATTTTTGCCACAGGATTCAATTTAATCTGCCTCACATTTTGTGAATAATTGAGACCCATAATGTACAGCCAGTCAGTAATAAGTGCAAGCAGAAATAACTTTTTTTTTTTGGATGCAATGAATGCTTCAAAAAGACTCACCACGAAAAACTGACTGATTAAAATTCATATAAAATGCAATTCTTCCACACGCAAAGAATTTAATTGATGCTTTTATACCCAACAAGAAAAACAAAGTACAATTGATCTTGTGTGAAGGCAAATTATCTTCTAATTTTAAAACCAGAACTGATGCTGAGAGGCTCTTTTCTGCTTCTCTTTGAACTTAGGGAAGAACTGCCCATGGTTCAGGAAGGCCTGAGCCTGACATTTCATTCTTGTTTCATAACTCTTCGAGGTCCCAGCCAAACTTAGGAATTCTCTCAGATAAGCAGGGGGAGAAAGTCTGGATCATCAAAAACTGCACAGTCAAACAACGTAGACAAAAACTTACAAGAAACTGATAATGTCTTTATTATGACCATTTCATTACTGGATAAAGCAACTTGATTACAGAATAGATAATGTGTTTGTAGCCTGTTTTATTTTTTTAGCAATACAGAAATGATTGGCTTTCTCTGAAAAAAACCCCCTCACTCTTTGTTAAGGAAAACCAAATGAATTCAAATTATAAATAAGGCATACTTTTAATTACCAGAGAAAATTTATGGCTTCTTCATCTCTCGATTCTTCAAATTAAGATTAGCTGTCCGTCTAAAAGAAACATTTACTGAGACACTAAATCCCACCTAAAAATCCATGTTAAGCAGGAAATCAGACTAAGTTATTTTTTTCCTTTCCTCTCTCCATCTGCTATAATGCATATTTACAAAACCCGAGTGATTTGTACCTAAGTTCTCATTCCGTTTTCTCTTTATGTTCCATGAGCTCTGTTCAAAAGATGAACTTGCTGAATACAATGCTCAGACTGATACTGTGTTTGCAGCATTTCTGTGAGGGCTGTGCCTGGCTGATTTCTCTGGACTGAGTCAGAAATGCCCGTCTCACCCGTGCAATTTCACTGAAACCCAAACTGTGCTTTGTATTTCTGCCTCACGTCTGAACTTATTAAAAGCCTGGCCTCAAAGCAGCACTGCATAATCACAACTGGATGTTATCAATACGTGCCAATTTTGGGAATGCTTCCAGCAGCACTGAGTTTGAAAATCTCTGCACGTTAAAACCTCGATTTTTGGGAGGGGTGCTCTGTTTTTCAGACATTTGAACCAAATGGGTAATTCTCCAGCAGCTCACACTGAGAGCAGCACTTCTGTTCTCACCAGAGCTAAATCAGAACTCCGTGGAGTGCCCAGCTCAGATCCTTCTCCTTTTAACTTTCTATTGAAACCCAGCCTCAGCTATGGCTGTAAAGTGGTAGAAATATTAATAACCAAGGCATTTAAAACCTCTTATTGTTAAGATTATTTTACCCACATTTGCCTCTTTGTTCATCCATGGTAATTCTGAGGGTTTGTTTTACTTGTTTTCAGGACCTGGCTTCTAATTCTGAGCCAGGGTATTACTGGAATAGGTTATTACTGCAGTATGTTAAAATGATTTTTAAAACACCCAACCCAAACAATAAAAAACAACCACTTAAAAAAAAATATATTTCCACGTTTCCAGGGCTAAAAAATTCAGATGAAAGGGAAAAAGCAGGAATTGAAAGAGATTCCTTGATCTGTCAAGGCAGAGGTAACACCTCAAGCCTATACAAATAGACAGGTAATTCTCATAAAAATTAACACAAGGCTTCAAGCCTCTGCAGACAGAGAGATTGTTCTCATAAACAAAAGGCTGTAGGCAAAGTTAGTATCTGTAGGTAGTCCAGGTATTTTGACGTGTTCAACCCTAATCTATAAATTACCTTCAGTATACAAATAATAAAGCAAATGTGGGCTCTCTTTCAAAATGCTTGATGACTAAGAACCATAATGAGGCAAATTTGGGATCCTCTCAGCCTTCCAGTGATGTCCAAGGGATCAGGAGTTCTTCACGATAAACTGTTGTATCCCGGGGCACCTCGAGCTCCAAGATGACTCTCTAAAGCCTGTTGATCTTATGCCTTTTTTTCCACATCTAACTTCTTTTTTCAAAGCCTCAGAGGCTGAGATAGAGGAGGTGACAGGCTTGTTGGGGCTTGCTGCCTCTGGAGAGGTACCGAACACAGCCTGTACCGCTCGTCTCTGCATTCCTGGGAGGGGGGGCAGCGCCCAGAGATAATCTCTAGCGAAAAAAAAAAAAAAAAAGGAAAAAAAAAAAGCGCAAAAGAATTTGCTTTACCTCTGTTACTGCTAAGAACCTTTTCAGAAAAGCCTTTACTCCTGTCACAGCAGGACACAGCCTGACGTGAGGTGACCCAGGCAAACCACCCAGCGCAGAGCGGAGCTGGCTGGAGAATGGCAAGGCAAAAGAGAAAGCAGTCGGCAGCCGGAAAAAGTGCATTTTCAGTTACGGGAGATTACAGGGAGCAGAGATCAAATTCCAGCTGCGCTGCGGGGCCGGCGCTCTGCTCTCAGGTACGCGCCGCTGATTCCGCTCCGCGGGCCCGGGGGGAACCGGCCGGGCTGGAGGGACGGCTCGCAGGGGAGAGGAGAGAGAGGAGAGGGGAGAAGGAGGAAGGAGCCGCTGCGCCTCCTCCTCCTCCTCGTCCTCCTCACTGCCCCGCTGCCTCTCCCGTCCCGCTCTTCTCCGCCATCCCTGTGACTGCGCTGCCCCGCGGCCGCCCCGCGTCCCCGTCCCCATCCCCATCCCCATCCCCGTTCCCACCCCGGGGCTCTCCAGGCTGATCCAGACTGCTGGAATCTCCCCC
>VZRR01004305.1:416098-501416 GCA_013398015.1 Oreocharis arfaki
CGGAGCGCTCGGCGCGGCCCCGGCGGCAGCGGAGCCGCGGGCGGTGCGGGCGGGATGCGGTGCCCGGGGCAGCCCGGCTGCGCTCCAGGTGCGGTCCCGGCGCTCCGGCCGGGGCGGCCCGGGCGCTGTGTCCATGGTGCTGCATGGCCCTGGGTCCGGGCCGGCCGCAGCGGAGGATGCTCGGGGGCTGGAGGGGCCGTGTCCCGCCCTGCAGAGGTGGCGGTGATGGGTACCATGGATGGACGCACGGACGGACGGACCCGCTGCACGGGGCAGACCGCGGGGCGTCCGTTCCTGCCGCCCTAGGGGAAGGCACCGCCAGGGCAGCGCTGGGCTCACCTGGCTCCTCTCGTAATGAATGAACAGCTACTGTTCTCTTTTTTTTGTTTTTTTTTTTCCTGTTCAATTTCCCAATCGCAGAAAGTCGGGGAGCCTTTCAGAGCCTGCAACAACTAAGATGCTATGTTGAAATATATTGTGTCTTGATGGCATGCCTCAGGTTCGCAGGAGCGTTTTGTAATCTTCCTGGTGTCATTTCTCCCCGGGGTATTCTGCAGCTACAGAGTGCAAGTTCCTGTGGTGTTGTAACTTTGTGGCACCGTGTACACACGACAATACTATGCTGACTTTACCAGGGATGCATTTATTAATATCAGTGATGTAAGGCTGGTATTTATTGCGATTAAAAGCTCGGGGAATTGTCAATTACTTGACGTCCTGTGGAGTCTAGGTTCCTTTAAATCAGATGGATCAATTATAACTCTCCTTGAAATAACCAGGGGTTTGGGTTTAGCCTTGTGTTTGTGACTTGCTGCCCCACCTCTGAACAAGCTTTCGCTGTAGAACAGGATTATAATGTTCCATTTTAAAATATCTATTTTCTGGTGGCAATTAGTCCATAATTTAATAAGTAATTTACCTTTTAAAGGGTTACTCTGATTTGTTACTAGTTAACTAAAAATTCCCAGCGTACACCAAGCGACTGTGACATATGATACTCAGTGCTCCCCTTTGAAAAGAAGTTTCATATGGTGTGCTCTCATTAATATAAGAATTTGGTGCATAAAATGATGTGTTTGACATCATTATTCTCTTTGGCTGTCACAGAAAAAAAAAATTGCTGCAAAAATTGCTTAGAGATTTAATTATGAGATTACAAGAAATCACACCTAGCAGTGTGTTAAGGCTTGTGGCACAATATAAGCATGGGCTTGTCAAGGGGAGAGGGAGTTGAAAAAATAGTTGGCACTGCCTTTGAATGATAACCAATCAGAAATACAATATAAAGGTATTTTTACACAGACAGCTTTTGAATTTGAGTGTTTTTAGGCACCAGTTTTGTAAAATATCTCGCTAACTGGTAGTGGTTCAGAGATTCCATACTTCTAAACAGCCTTGGGATGGTCTGGGTTTCTTAGAAATGCCTCAATGCCAAACTCCTAGATAATATAATATATTTAACATCAGCATTCAATGAAACTTCTATTACCATATGGAACATATAGATAATTATTTCCTTCTTGGTATAAATTTGTATTTCATATAATGAATTCTGAAATGAAGGCGGTGAAATTTTGGAATTTAATTGAAGAATGTTGGAGCTATGCCTTTTATCCTTCCTTATGGGACTGATAAATACACCCATTATCAACAGTGCTTCTAAATCTGACTCTTCTGTGGATGTTTTTAAAATAACCATAAGTCCATTTCTAAGTCAATAACATAAATTTAGGCACAGCTTCAGTTACTGTCAGTATAATTTCCTACTTGTAGTAATGGCTAATAAAATGAATTTCGAAAACAATTTTACTGTGAAAACAAGAAAAAGTTTAAAAGTAGAACAAAAACTCTGTCTTGTACAAAGCTGGACTAAATAATGAAAAGTAACCTTAATACTTTTTTTCACCTTGATTGTTGAGGCCCTCTTCAGGTGTTTTTTTACGTGTAATCTGCTCAGAGTGGAGTTGAGTATCTTTACTAGCCCCTTTTAAAAGGCTAATTGTGAATCACTAATTGTGTGTGTTTGATATTCAGAATCTGAGTTCCTTTACAAGCTTTTTTCACGAGGATTATTCCCATGTCCTCCTCTGTCATGCAGTAAAACTTTCCAGTGCAGTTACTCAAGAGAAATCATCCTGCAGTTCCAAATTCTCCATGCTAGGTTCTTTTGAAGTCATGGATACAATACTTTTCATTAGTTATTGCTACTGGTTTAATTTGTTAATCACTAATAGGTTTATTGAATCCAGCACGATATTAGATGATAAGTGCTAATTATTTCACTCTGCATTTCCATAATGATGTGTAGTTTTTTAACAGCAGGGATCCGTTTTTCAGGTGCTTTATGCCAAGTGTTCTTTGTGTGTGAGCTAACTTTTTGTGACCTAACAAGAGAAAGGGTTAGGAATAATCCAAAGCAAGGGAACATTGCTGTACTCAAGTCCTGCCTACTCGTGCCACACACAGAACTTGGGGGTTCCCATTAAGGACTTCATTTACAGAGTACTTGGGGGAAAAAAAAATCTCCTCCTTGTCCCCGTCTTTTTCCCTGTGGAGACTTTTCCAGGGCAGAATGAGAAATGAAAGAGCCGTGAGATTTGTCTTGGGATTCTCGGGAAAATGAATCGTAAACTGATACCTACATTAAATGATAAATCTCTTCTATTCCTTTTGTCTGTTCCCCCCTCCACTTTTTATTTCATACAAAGGGAAGAGCCCAGGGAGTTTTTTTCAGCTGTGCTGTGTTTTAAATGTAGGGTAGCCCATCTTTTTTGCAGTGGTGCTGCTTTCAGGTTCCAGGGACAATGTAGAAAATGCTGGTGCTAAGCAAATTATCACCCTGGTGCTCGCTCCTGTGGTGAGTGGGGCTTGGGCTACTCCCAGGTCTTGCAGGTAGAAGGAAATAGGAAGGAGAAAATAAATGTGGCAACCATAGGAAACACTACATTTCTACCTCAGCATCAGCTCTTCTGCTGCAGCATGGACTTTCTTCTTCCTCCTGCTACAAAGCTCTCAGCTCTTCTCACACTGCAGGGCAAATTATAATAAATCTGTCGTAGAGTTTTGCTCTTTAAATTTGGTGGGGGGGGGGGAAATAAAGCAAGGCCTATTCTGCAGCCTTCCTATCTGGAAACTTTCGCAGAACTGAAGTCAGTTTGATGATGTTCACATTTTTCTCCCACTCCACCCACACCTTCCATTATATTATTTGGCCTGTTTGCCCTCTCATAAACCACTCTACAGAATTGAACTAAACAATGACATCATTCTCCAATTAAAATTCATGATACATGAACTATATAGATATTTTTAATTACCTGTGTTGCAGTAGTACCTAGCAGCCTCGTCAAGATTGGGGCCATCTTCTTACTCAAATGAAATAATTGCCCCTGCCCTCAATACTGTGTGATCTATGACATGAGAATGCAAAGAGCTCCACATTTGCAACGGAGACACAGCGTAGGAGGGAGATTGAGGCAAAAAATGAAATTTGAAATTTCAGTGTTTCCATTTATGCTTACAGGAGTAAATGGTGCTAACAACGGGAATGGATTCTGATCAGCATTATGACAAAAAATGTTAGGGATTTGTGTAATGAATCCCCAAATTTGCAGCAAAAAACTCCTTCATCCTCTTCTCTTTGCTTGGCAGTTTCTCAAGCTTTCTCTGGGAACAGGAAAACTCTTCCCCCTTAGACAGGAGAGGATAAGGAGCCACCTCCAAAGCCGGGCTGTGAATTTCTGGAATGGACTAGCAGGAGATGCTCTGTGGACTTGCATAAGCCACCCCCTTCCCTCATGACTAAGCAGATCTCCTCCATGCCATGCAGCCTGCACATTCAGGACAAAGTCTATGAATTCAAGTCTCTGAATCCCAAAGTCTACTCTGCTGGTTGATAATTAGCAGTTTACAAAACACGAAGCTGCTGGAGCTCTGGGGATGCATGTCCAGCACGGGTGCACTGCATGGCTGCCGGGGCGAACATGCATGTGTGCTTATGGACGTGCTTATAGGGGATGTGTGTGTGTAGGGAAGGGATTAATCCTGTTTTAGGAACGGCTTCCTACTTACCTCAGCGGTGCTGAAAGGCTGAGTGTAATTTCTGTTAGCACGGGATAATAAATATTGGGTAATATCCCAACAGAAGATACACAGAACGCTCCACGGCACCAAAGAAGCACGGTGGCTTATTGGGAGATGCAGAGTCTATTAAAAAAGAAAAAAATCCCAGCTAAAAAAATCCCAGCTTCCTTGAGGCCAGTGGTGGATCTGCTGTTTCAGTAGGATCAGGTTTGCAGTGATGAAAGTTTAGTCCTCCATCCAGTTCTCTTCCATGCAATTACGGCGTGTCTGTGGCTTTGGTGCGCTCAAAATTGAGGGTCCGGCTATGAGGGAATTGCTGTTTGCTCAGTGAGACTAAATGCCTGAAATTAAGTAACCATGAGTACGTATTATAGCTAAAGTCCTACATATTTTTCTTCAAAACTTGTAAGAAAGGCCAGTGTAACGGGAGGAGTGTATTTATCTGCCTCTTTCACTGGGATTTGTGTGATCAATTTCTTAATGTGAAATGCCAGCATTCTGGTACAGACATTGCAGTTGGTATTAGTTTATTCTAGACTTCAAATTAGGCATGAGTTCCACTTTTGGTCTTCTAACAGCTATTATTATGGCATTATAAAATAGTCTGCTTCGTGCTGCTTTACGGGTGGTTGGAATTTCATGAGCTCCATGGGGACTGATGTCTTTCCTCTTTATCACAGATCGGATTGTGGCATATTTTAGATTCCCTCCTGCCAGAATCCTGTACTTTTTTATAGACCTCCAGCTCCAATCCCTCTAACTTACCTGGGTGTGCAGAATTCTAAATTGCATCGTTTGCATCCGAGCCCTTTCAGCTGTATGGAATATTGGCATAGGATAGGGCAGAGCAGTGGAAGTTTTCTTAGTGCATCCTGTGCTTCTCTGCCGAGTTTAGGCATTTACTTTGCAGAGAATTTAATATTTGCACAAAGCAGTCCTGCCCAGAATTATGATCTCGTCTTAAAACTTTTTACACAACACCTGATTACCCCTGCATTGCATAAAAGGGGATTTGTATGTTACGAGATTGCATGAGAAGTCCATAGTACTTGTGTGTTTGTTTGGATTTATTGAACAGAGAGGTTGTGTAACTGCTGTTGTTATTTGTGGCTGTGTAGCAGCAATTTTGAAGTCTGGGGGGCTTTGAACTCAGGTTGCCAGCTGTGTACAAATAGGCTGATGGACATTTTCACTGCCCGTGCTAGGGGAATATTTTAATAGTGCTGGGAACGAAGTGCTCAGCCATGGTGCCCTGAGAGAGATGTCAGGCTACCAAAAGACTCACATTGTTCCACCAAAAAAAAGGAGCTATGAGAAGAAAAATGTTAATTACAGGCTTTAACACTCACACCAAGATCTTCTAGTAGGGGTGGTCAGAAAAACAGGTTTTACTACCTGGACCTGGTGCTTTGTGGTGCTATCTAATATGGGGGCTTGTGGAAAAATGCAGCCACTTCTATTTACTGCCTTTCATAATGTACATATTTCCTCATGGTAGGTTTGGGTCCTGACTTTTTATGTCTACAGTAAATAAAACTGAGAGTTTATCCTTTCATCTCGCATGTGTTTTCCTTGGAGTTGCTGTTCCCTACAGTGGTATTTCAGCTACAGTATTTTATGCTGAATGTCAGTTTTTAAGCTTCATAGAAGCGTGTTATTATGTGGTACACTGCTAAATCGATTTTTAATCCTACCTATGAAGGTAAAAAAACGAGAAACCCAAATTTTATTTTCAGTTACACCCAGAGAAGTCTGTAGATAAGCAAGTACACGAGTACATGAGGGCAAAAGGTTGCTTTGTTTACTCAGAATTTATCTGTATTCCCCATTCCCCAAACTTATTCAGGACCATAAGTAATGAAATCGGCAGAAAGTTTGAAGAGGCTGCAGCCGAGGGTCTCATTCCCTTCAGAATGAGGAAAAAACACAACATTTATTTGCCTTCTAGCATGTAGCATGCCTGAAACAAAGTCCTTGCACTGACCTAATGATGCAGCTACTCCTCCACTCCCCCTGAAGTCAACCACGGACAGGGGATGGATTTATTTCATGGAGTCACTGAAGTTCTGCAAGGGTTCTACTGTTTTTCTTCCCTTTTGTCACTGCCAGCTGCCAACACTTGCACTTAAACTGCATATCTGAGATGCCTTGTTTGTACATCAAGGCACGAGAGCGCACTGGAGGCTGGAAATTATTAGAAATACTAAGAAAAACAATTTTTTTTTTAAGAAATTTTTTAAAAAAATTTAATTTTTTTTTAAATTTTGAAAGAAAATTTATTTCTTTTAAATATCCCTTAGTATTGGCAGCATAAATAGAGGTTGACAAATGGGTGCATATTGAGAGTGCTCACGTAGAGGTGCAGACTTGCTGAGTTTTGGCTAGGACAGGACTAGAGACTGTGGAAACAGAAGTTCTGCAAATGTGCTTTCACTTTCAGAATTTCCAGCTGTTGCTGAAGATGGTTTGAGATGATAAACAAGATGAAACTTTAAGCCTTACTCTGAACAAAAGGGTTTCGCATTAAATCAGTTCTCTGAATGAAACAAGCACCATTTAAAAGCTTTTATTTTCCTGGATTTGGGCTGGCTTTTTTGTTTTTACATTTACACTACAGCTACTGCCAGAATTGCTGAATTGGCCTGGAGTGGACTCTTTAGTAAAGATCTCATCTAAATATGAGTTGTCACAATTGACTACAGAACAGGTTTCCAAATTGGTGCTACAAAAGTTTCAGGTCCTGAATTAAAAATAGGAAAAACGCAAATATTCAAGAATTCCATTGGAAGGCTCAGGTTTTTTTACCAATGGTTTCAATGCATTTTTCATTAGTCAGGCAATGCAAAATAATCTCCAAAATTCCTAATTAGTAGTTCCTAGCTTGCTTGTTTGGGGGGATTATTATTATTATTATTATTATTGTTGTTGTTATTAGTATCTTAATTGTTAACATTTTATTTTGTTTCTATTATTGAACTTTTTTCAAGTCAACCCNTAGCTGTTTATATTTAAGAAGTGCTACTGGAAGCAAATTCCACCCCTGCTCTGCCAGCTTCTTGGAGCATTATTTGTGCTGTGAGCTCGCCAGCTGTCTCAAACGGGTGAATTGTTTTTGTGATGGGGGGAAGAGCATTAGGCCACGATGAACAGGGGACCCAAGAGGGTTCCCTGCACGGGGCACTGCCCAAAATGTGTTCCCCGGGCCTGCCTCGTGTGGAAGCCTCACCAGGGTATTTGAGGGTATTTGTTGTGTTCCCCAGATCTGCCTCAGTGTGGGGCTTGCTGCAGGAGCGCAGCCCCTGGGATGGAGCACACGCTTGCAATCACTGCACACGGGTTTTTTTAGCTGGGATAACACGTCAGGTTATGCAAGCTGCATTCTGACACAGGTAATGACATTTGAGGAATTATTTTCTTAGATCGGGATTAGTGATTTGTTAAGAAATAGCGATTACAGCACAGCTGGCGTGGGCAGGAATTCTTGACAGTGCTGGAAGTGCTGGGGAACCCTTCAGTGTCAAGAACCCATTTTTTTCCTGCAGCAAAGATATTTTCTTGAGGACGCGTCTTCTCGAAAAAGCTTTTGGCAATGGAAATCGTAACCCAGAAATAAATATTAAAGGTCTGTTTTTCCCAACAAACACGCCTTAATTTATGTGAAAAACCCACTTAGCAGGCGAGAGCCAGAGCCCACAGGAGCAGGTCCCGTTGTGAAACGAGTCTGTGTCTGTCACTGCTTTCATTGGTATCTGTCAGTTTTTTAATGAGTCACAGTTTTGTTGAGGAGGGCATCTTTCTTTTTATGCAAGGAAAGAGTTGCACACAGCACAGCAGCACCGTGAGCTGTGCACAATCTGCTGTTTCATCCTTCGTGATGTAACACCGAGGATGGGGAAGTCACGTGCACTTCTTTCCATCCTTCTTGTGGGTCATCAGGGTGCCAGTTTCGAATTGGGGGAGAGATCAGACAAAAAAGCCAGAAGATTGCTGTGTATTCTCTCCATTCTGCTTTTAAAAGATAACGATATCACCAGCGCACTCCTATTTTACAATGTTCATAACACAGGATTTTATGCAGAATAGGTGGAGTGATGTGCAACGTTAAGATTGGCTCTGGCTTTTTTTAATCTTGTGAAATAGCAGGATTATCTTTAATCTTAATAGAGGCTACTGGTGTGCAGTGTGATTAGATTAATTGCAGCGGTGGATTAGGGCAGGGATCTACGGCCAGTGTGGGACTTTGGAGGCCCAGCAGAGAAGGGAGCTGGGAAAAAGGGAAGAAGCTGTCCACAGTGAATATCAGGAAAGGAAATTAATTAATTAATTAAAGGAAATTTCAAAGGAAGGCAGTGGGAAGATTAGCTACGCCTGCTGGATTTCTTTATTTATTTAGCCCTTTTTATTGTTGCCAATGGAAGTATTAAAAAAAGGGGGGAATTCTTTTAAAAAATGCAGCTGTTTGAATTTCTTTCTCACAGCTTCAAGTTTATTGTTGGAACCTTCTTGATTTTGAATTCTTCTCTCTGGTCTCTTACGAGATTTTCAGCTTTTCTTGGTTTAAGATATGCTGACAGTGCCATAACGTGGTCTTTCACCGTGTTTTGGCATCCCTGCTCATTGTTCTTTCTCTGCCCAAGTTTGCTCTGTTTTTTAAATCTAGCCTTACTTACGACTCCTCTGAGAACAGGAACTGTCTGATATGCTAACAGCAAGTGACAGCTTTCCTGTCACTGAGGACAGCAGAACAGGCAGTGGATATTGCTGCAGCCTGAGGTAAGTTTAGAATAACAATAACTCGTCCATACACTAAATTTGCTGTCCTGGAGGGTGCCTACGTCCTCTGACGCAGGCTGGGCAGCAGATTCCGGTCTCCTCCCCTCTCCAAGAACAGGAAGGCACAGCACAATGTTAGAAAGCATGTGGCAATTTTGAATTTCTGCTCCAGCTTGACCCTTAGACACGAGGGAGGCTCTTTTGTTGGCGCTGGTGAGACGGCTGTGCTGGGAATCTCCACTGGAAGTTACAGTGAATGGATGGAAATTTTAAAAAAAAAAAAAAAAAAAAACCAAAAAACAAAGCCACAACAAATTGCTAGATGTGAAAACAGTGAGACCATCTCGCCCTTTCCTCCCCAAAATTTTGTAGGGAGGAATAAAGGGAGGTGAAAAAGGGAAGAGAAAGTAGAGAGAACCTCTAATTGTCCTGGAAGGAGAGCAGAAAAAAGCAAGGAGGAAGAAGAAATTGATGCAGGCATGGTTGCCACTTCCCTGACAATTACTCCAGGAAAGGCTAATGAATGTAGTAATTACACCTGGCAGTTACTCTGTGGAAGAAAGGAATTCTCTGGAGTTCAAAACAGTAGGAGTGATAGAGCACTCATTTAGCTGTGAATGTGGAAATGACATAAAGACCATGTAGGCTAAACACTAAATAGCACTGTTGTCTGATTCCAGGGTCTCGTTTGAACTGTTGTGTAGCTCCTCGAAGGAAACATCCTCTGAATAAGAATTCCTGAAATTAAATCAGAGAAAAAAAATTGGGAAATCTACTGCAGAGAGGAGCGTTGCTTTGGGAGAAGTCACTGACAGAGCCCACAGGATTTCCCTCCCTGCATCTTCTAAAAAAGCCATTATTCAGAGCAGGTTCCCTCATTTCCTTCGGTGCTGAGCAGCAAATCTGATGAATAGGGAGTTTTCCTCTATATCCATGGGGAATGTGGATTATCCTAAAAGCTGGGGGTGATTTTGAGGTGCCGGTGTGTTCTTCACTATTCTCAGAGCAGAGGATGAGACAAATATTAGTAATTATAAATATTAATAATTATAAATATGAATACATATAACTGCTTTCCAGTTTGCTGTAGCATTGCCATTCTTATATTGCGGGGTCTGGAAGCAGCAAAATATTTGCTGTGTTTTTATGAGACACGAAGGTCGATGGGTAAATGCCTCTGTTAGATGGCAGCTGCAGGAATTTGATCATTATCAAGAATGGAACTTGTATTTTAGAGTCTTCCATCTCTGCAGGGTTTTTTTGCATGGATGTTTCACTGAAATGAAGTGGAAATTTGGGAAAAAGGGGTCAGTGCCTTTAGCAGTGCTCAGTAAAAGGGTGAACGAGAGAAAAGCATCTTTGGTGAGATTTAGGAGAGTCTTGTTCACGTTCACACTGGTGCTGAGCTCTTCCAGAGCTGTGAGACCCCACTACAGGAATTCCCGGCTGGCAGGCAGAAACTGGGCCCACAGGCAGGAAGAAAAGCTGGTTCACAACTAAATAACTGAGTGGATTTGAGGAAAACCAAACCAAAACCCAAAGCAGCGATGTTCCCCAGTCTCAGGGCAGTCTCGTGGAACGCAAAGGCTTGAGCCATAGCAGTAAATCAGAGTGCTGGAATTTTGGGCACAGGTGCAGGAAGTGGAAGGTTCAATGGATAAATTCTTAGAATTGAAGTTTTAGCTCAGCCAATTAAGAGCCATTCAGTCATTTTCCTGAAATCCTTCTGGAGCCAGCAGGGACCATTTGCAAGAGGCCATTTACAAGTTGCCACCCAGTTTGGACAGCTGAGTTTGGTAATGGGAGCAGGACAAGCGTGGCCAGAGGGAGAGTCCTGGTGCTCTTCAGTTCATTGGTAGAGCTGAAACGGAATCAGCTGAAATGCCTCTCAGATTTATCATTTCTTTTTCACTTTCTTCCTGCCCTCAGAGCAGGATGATCTCTGCCTGATGTTCCACTCATGGATTTTTAGCTCTGAAAGATGAATGATTTGTAATGTGGAGATTTTTCTAGGAGAGCTTGTGGCACACGAGGAAGAAGTTGTGTATTTGGAAAAGCAGAGGTCGGAATTTCATGAAAAGAAAAATCTCTGTAGGTCCTTTTAGCCCGTGTTGTCTGTTCATGTGGCTGCCATGTAAATAAATAAAAGGACACATAACATAAAGCCCAAAATCATTGAAAATACTCTTAATTTTTTCTCTAACCCCTGGTGAAAGAACAAGTTATGGGAGCTTGTGGCGTGATGGCAAAATTCCTTCTCTGTTTATCCATCTGTCCTGAGCAGATATTGGTACAATACTTGTATATGATACAGTCAGTGCTCTGAAAAATAATTTGACTTTTTTTGTTGTCCTACTGTCTGTTCCAAGAGCCAGAGACAACTAACATTGTAACTCACCTGTAAAGAATACATTACAACTTGTTTGCTCTGAAAATTCCTCCTGGCTCGAGTGAAAGCGCGGAGGGCAAACAAAGTTATGAAATGTGTGCACAAGGTGTGAGGGAAGGGGGTTAGACCTGGGTATAATTCAGGGTTCTGATCCTTCAGGACAGCAGGGCCAAGCCACACTGACTGATTTGCCCCAAACTGTGTCAACAAAAAAAAAAAAAAGGAATTTATTTTATCTTTGTTGTAATTAGATAGCACAGAAGCGTGAAATCTAAAAGACGACCGTGTATTTTAACACCTGAAAATTTGAGAGCTGAAATACTTGACAGTGTAGCCACCATTTTAATCTTCATTTCTGTCATAAAGGTTGATAAATATTTTAGCTGTTAAATCCTTTCAGCTGTGTGATCATTGATTCAATTTAAGGAGCAGAAATTACCGTGTTTTGTTGAGACTTAAAAAAAGATACATCAAGAACCTTTTATAGATGATCAAACAGGTGAAGCATTCAGGAAGAAACAGAGATTAAGTTATAAGATTTTTCAAAAAAGAATGAGGCACTGACTTCCTAATAAAAATATGGCAATTCAGAGACTCGAAGCACAATTTCAGATGAAAATTTTAATATTTTAACTTCAAATAATAGGCTGGCAATCTCAGAAACAGCATAGAGAGGAAGAAGCTCTGTTTACCTTAGTAAGGACATTGTCTTGGATATGGGGAACTAGAGATGGGGAAAGTATTTATTTGTATAGGAAAAATACCCCAGGGCTCCTCGATCCCTTTTGTTATTCTTAATTAAAGAGTAACTTTTAAAGGAATTTTTTAAAAACAAAACCGTGTCATTTTTAACCCACCTCAATCTGGCTAAACTGAAAGAGGGTGGATTTAGCTTGGATATTAGAGAGAAATTCATAATTGTGAGGGTGGGCAGGCCCTGGCACAGGGTGCCCAGAGCAGCTGTGGCTGCCCCTGGATCCCTGGCAGTGCCCAAGGCCAGGCTGGACGGGGCTTGGAGCAGCCTGGGACAGTGGGAGGTGTCCCTGCCCATGGCAGGGGTGGCACTGGATGATTTTTGAGGTCCCTTCCCACCCAAACCATTCTGGGATCCTGTGAAGTCATCACCTCATTCCGTGTGGTGAGGCAGCAGCACAACCACAGCCATTCTGAACTGGAAGAGTAACCCAAAAATGCAAAGTTCTCTAAGATCTCTTCCTGTTTTCTGAACCTTTAAGGCATATTTTTCAAATTTTCCTTCACCTTGGAAAACCTTAGCTAAAATGGGAATTTAACCATGGAAATGGGTGTCTGGTGTGTTAATATCAAATCAAAATTTTCCAACTTCAGTGGTTTGTAATAAGACTAACACAAAAGGACACACAAAGGAAGTAATGTGGGAATTACTGTGGCTGTTAAAAAGTGTCCTTCTGCTCTTACACAAACAGTTCTTTGAACAGCAGAACCAATTCCCTTAGTTTCCTATGGATATGTCTTTTTGGAATTCTTCGTTTGGGTTTTCTGATTTTTTTTTTTTTTTACAAGTCGAGCTCAAACTGTTGCTGTTTCAGTGGTGACACCAACAAGGATTTCAGCCCTTTGTGTTCAACCTCCTCTACATGTGTAGTCAGTTCTGGCTGAAAAAAGCCAAGGGTTCCCAAAGTCTTTGGGATGAAGAGAAAGAGCCCAACAAAGACCTGACGGGAAACAGTGAATATTATAAGCTTTGTTTTTCACAATTACATTATCAGCTGAAAAACTGTTTTTCAATGGGCATTATGCAAATCCATCTGTTAAACAAATATTGGTGTTTTGTAATGTGTTCCAAAACTTGAAGTGTTCCACATACCTTTGGGATGTGCTGGCCAACTTCTGCAGCCACTGAAATATGGGACTTCTTAGAAGTTCCTCATTTCAGAATGAGGCTGTATCGGAGCATTTTACTACAGGGAACTGGAAGCACCAGAAATCCCACAGGGAAACACTTCCCTTTTGGTAGATTAATCACGGCTTCCAGAGAGAGCAGAAGGCCCAGAAAGGCATCTAAACATTTCCAGTTCAGTCTCAACTACTTTGTCTCCAAAATTCAATCTTTTGAATTTCCTTCCTCTGTATCTGAACCACGGGCTGTTTCTCAAAAATTGTTTCAAATCATCAATTCATAGAGCCTGAAACTTTTCCAAGAGAATAAAAAAGCAGTTTGTGGCCTCTGGGAGAGTAAATTCCAGGGTTAATTTATAACTAAAGCAAATGTATCTATAAAAAGAAGAAAAGCTCCGTAAGAAATATGTTAACAAATGACAAGAAAAAAGAGGCTTGATAAAAGATACCAGGGCTTGTTTGGCACCAGTGATTTTATGACTGAGGAATTCAATTATAGGTGTGTTGGGAGTACCAAATCACAATTCTTTAAATTACTAATGGGGGACAAAGCTCTTTATCGTGGCCTGAATGTGTTCACATGAAATGTTCAGTCCTGCCCTCTGTAAATAAACTTCTAGTGCTTACACTATGCATCTGCACTGGCTGTGTGTCACCACAGTAAAATAAGATACTCCATGTCTGTTGAATCACTCTCCAAACACTGCTGCTACCCTGCTGCACGAGAAACGATGTAATCCCCTGGGTTCCTTCCCGGCCACGTTTTCCCTTCTGCATTATTTCCATTTTCTGGAGTCGTGGTGGATTTATTTGCGGGGAAGGCTGAGCCTGTGTGACACCAGGGCGCTCCGCAGCGACAGGCCGCGAGCGCTGCTGTCGGCGGGGATTTGTTTGCTCTCTTGTTGGATACACAAGTGTCGTAGAGGTCCTGGACTGGTGATGCAGATAATGACTTTGTACTTGCCCAGCAGACACAGATTAGGCCGGGATCAGTTGCAGATTAGCTCCTGCCCAGAGCCTCGCACCGTGTGAAGGCCGTCTGCCACCCGCTGTTGGAGCAGCGGACCCGTATCTCTTGTCAGCCACGCAAGGAGGAAGGGCTGCTGGCTGGAAGTGCAGATTTAACTCGTGGGGAGATCCCCCTGCTCACAGCTGGCGCGGGGAAACGCAAAGGACTCGTTCTGTGTGCGTGGCTGAGTTGCAGCGGGCTGGGCATCGCTCCTGGAGAGCCACGGACAAGGAACCTCGTAAAGCCGGCGGGGCTGATTTAAGGTCCCTTTGAATCTTCGCACGGTTTTGTTGCCATGACCCCCAAACACTCGCTCTTCACTGTGGCAGCGTTCTGTGAATGTTCTGTGCACACCGCCCTCCCCAGCTACTAAGCCGGCAGATATGAGGAGTTGTAGAAAAAGTAATTCGCTTTGTTTCGTCATCACCTCCTTTTCTTCGTTTGGTTTCTGTAGCTGAGAAAAAAAAAACGTTTGTATAGCCAAGGTTTGATGCACGAAACCTTCGCCCTGAATATCCAGAAAGCAAAATATGTGATTCTTTTTGGTCGTCTCTTTATTGACCAGCGGATTTCACTTTTAGCGAGAAAATTATTCTCTCCTAAATAAAAACTTATTAACAGTTGTTGGTTCTTACCATTTTGACCATTTTAAATTTTAAAAGATAAGCAACATCATTCAACTTATAATTATTTAACTAATCCTCTTTGTTGGTTTCATTGGCATAGAGGCAAAAAGACTAAGAACTATTGGAGTACGTCTTAAACTATTAAAAACGTTTATTATATACAAGTATTTAACCACTGTGATTGGTAGCTGGTAATCAGCCCATAGCACTAATTTTGAGAATTAATTTTTCAACCTCCTGCTTTGAGATCAGCTTCATGAAATCCCAGGAAAAATCACATTGATTTAACCAAGCATGGAAGTGCTGAAGGGTTTGAATTTGTGAGACAAATCTCACAATCTGTATTTGAGGAAGAAAAAGGAGTGCTGTAGAGGTAGACACTCCACAAAGGAATAGGAATGTATTCCAGAAATGAGCCATTCTCTCGCAGCCAGTGCTGCCCTGGTGCTCTAAATACAAGAGTCCACAGGCTTTAAAACTCCTCACAGATGACACTGAGAAAAAACAAAAAAAAAAGGTGAACGATTCAGGGAAATACCTTTGTTATGCTGCTGGGGTTTTTTTGGTTAATTCCCTCTCAGGCTCCAGGAATGCACTGGATGTCTGTCAAGCCCACAGGGCTGTCCATGCTGCAGAAACGTATGAAAGTTGTCTCTGTACGGAGCTGCCATTGCTCTTTGCCTTATCTGTGAAGGAAACACAGCAACTCCCACTGGGGAAATTTCATCTTAACTCGATCTTAAAATAAAAAAAATCAAGGGAAAGGTCATATCCTAATAAGCTGTGCAAATCTAAATTCCCAGGGAGCTTCAAAATGACATTGTATGACTAGGGCATTAACAATTTTCCAGCGTGTATTTTTGAACTGCTTACAATAGTGGTTTTAACATCATTCTCCCCCCCCCAGAACAAATAGTAAAAGCAAGATACAACTGGCGAGATGCAAGATCCGGCTGAGCGCTGTGATTCACAGCACGTGGCCCATTGATAATCCAGGGGAGCTGACAAACAGAATGGAATTGGCAACTTTCTCTGCTTTCATTGAGATGTAAATCTCGGGAGGAAGCTTTTCATTGCCCACTTGACGTGTTATTGTGGTCTCGGGATCGATAGATTGCACTTTCCCCCCAATCTCAGATTATGGAGGGTGATTCCTTCAGATTGCCTGAGGAAGGAGGGGGTTCAGCTTGGTGCCTGCATGGTCTCTCTGTGTTGGGGGAAGATTTTGGGTTTGTTATGGTCAGATATTGACCGAGAGGCGCAGCATTCCTGTTCAAAACAGATGCTGCCATTGCTGACCTGCACAAGGTAAATTAAGTGAACTGATGGAAATTTTACAGCCGGTTTCAAAGGAGCCAGTATTTGTCTCCAAATTATCTTGTCTGACTCGGTGATAAATATGTAGAGCTGTAAGAAATAATCCATAGATCCAAAGTTAACCAAGTTCAGTACCAGGTTACATCAGGAACAGTTCAGAAATCAGAATTAGACCAATTTCTGATTGTATGAGTTCTGCACCCCGTGCCACAGAGGTTTTAGCAGCCCATCCCGTGTGTTGGGAAGGTGTGCCGTGAGGTTAACACTGACTTCTTGGAGCCCAGTGGAAACCAGAGCCTGCTTTACCAACAGTCTGATGTTTAGCCTGTTTTGTCGTGCTGTATTGATAGGAGAAAGTGAAGGTGAGAGACCAAAACCAGGCTCTAAACTCACCAGCTCTGCCAGTCTGGGCGGGTGGGATGGAATTAGATCATATTTGTGCTTGTTTCCATCCTGGGCATGTCCCTCTACACCAAGCACGTCATGGCTGGTGAAGGGTCACCCAGACTGCTGCAGAATAATTCCCTGGTTTGTGCAGAGTGTAGGGACAAGCTTTGAACCAGATGTTCACACCTTTGTTACGCAGGGCACAGGAAGGGGTAGGGCATGGGAGGCACTCAGCTGCTGGAGACCCCTTCTGGTCCCGGGGATTAGAGGTGATCCCGAAGGTTTCAGGGGCAGTTTTGCCTCAGGAGAGTCTTACCCTGATATTCAGGGCTCTCTTACACTACACTGCACCAGATGGAATCCAGGTGGCCCTTCAGAGTTTACTTTCTGGTGATACTCTCAGTAGTATTTAAATATGATTCTTTTTAAATACAGCTGGATCTTTACAGAGATCGACCATCAGCATACAGAAATGAGCAACCAAAAAAAAACCTGAGAACAGTACAAAGTGTCAGTAGCTTACCCTCAGTCTACACCAGAGCCACATGTTCAGCTGCTCACAGGCCTGCTTGAGGGGTTACAAGAAGTCACAGCAATGACTTTTTAGTTCCTCACACCAAACTTGCTTGCCTAGAAGAGGAATCTCCTTAAAAGAAAAATGGGGTATGACAGTAAATATCTATTGCATGCTTAACTGTTGGTATTCTGGCCCAACTGAAGATAAATCGCTGATTTAAAAATAAACCAGTGCACTTATCAAGTATCCCAGAGTCTCTGGGCAAAGTTGCAGTGTCTGATTTGTGGTTTGTGTGTGAGAATGGCACATGGATTTAGATTAAAGAAATATAGTTACAGATGATTATTATTCAGAATAGCACTTCTCAGGAAGTTAATTAATATGTTTTTCAGTATAATAACTTATTCCATAAATGTTGTAGGGGAAAAAAGGCAAGAAATCAGCTATCAATGTTATCAATTTTAGTATTTAGCTTTACATTTTTGGCTTGAATTCTGGTGTATCCTTTCATTTATCACAACGTGAAACTGAAAGATTTGCTGTTAGCTGCCCTCTTGGATTACTTGCAGAAGAAATTCCTCCAGCATTTCAAATATAGAAAAAAACCGAGACGATGACAAGAACACATGACAGAGAAGGGAACTGAAATTTTCTCAATCTCTTTCTTCCCCTCTTTTTAAAGCTGTTAAAATTTAACATAGCTGCTTTGCTGGTACCACTATTGTTAATGTTGCATAACCCCATAATTATTAATCTTTCTGAAACACTGTTAGCGCTTGATTATACACTTTTCTCCACAAGTGAAAGCAGCAAATGCTGTCAAAGACAGGAATGGGGTGGCAGTTCAGGTTTTTAATGAAAGCAGGCGAGTTTCCATGAGCTGGGACCTCTGTGGGCAGCTGTCATCGCACACACAGAGTCTGAGAGGGTTCCAAGGCCACAGGAACAGAGGTGGTCGGGGCACACTGGGGTTTTCTGATGGACACTCCTCTCTCTCTCCACGATACCTCTGTGCAAAATACACAGTGCAGGGTCTTTACTGATTCGGTGGAGCATGGGTAGAGTCCTTCCAGCTGGAAATCCACAGCTCCACGAAAACGAGTGGCTGGGATTAGCTGTTAAAAATAGCAGAATTGTGAAATTACACAGAAATAGCTTCCTCCTAAGCTGTTCTTAGCCGTGGATCCTCCGCTTTCCGTTTGTGTCCTCAGATGATGTCATTTTGACTCCTGAACATTTCTGGTCAAAAATAGCAAGGCCGGTTTCCATCTCCCTCGAGCAGAAGGACTGGGGCAGTGACCCAGGCACCCTGTGAGCGTCCCAGCGTGTGACAGGGCTGGCACTTGCCATGAGCTGACACTCTGGGCTGGAGATCACCAGTGCTGCAGACAGAGCAATAACATCACACACGGGTTTTAAAATGTTTGGTTTGTTGCAGAGGCGAAGAACAGTGGCAGAAGCCAGGGAATGCTGTTTATTGGCAGACACAGAAGTTTGTTTGAGTGCAAACACGCCCTGCTGTGGGGATGAGGGACACTCACAGGGGTGGAATCGTTTCCCACACCTTGGCAGGTAAAAATGTTTGTTTCCTTGTGCAAAGCAGGGCAATTTCAATGGGTGAATTGGAAAAATTTGTACTTCAAAATAGGCAGGTTGACAAAAGTTGGACCGAGTCAAATCAGCCGTATTCTGGGGACTTTAGTAACACAGAGAAAGAATAACCCAACAGAAAACAAGATCAAAGAAATTTCTACCTTTTCGTTTTCAGACACATTATAAAATCCAAACCATGCCAGATACCTTATTAGAAAATACAGTAGGTTTTTGAAACGGTAACAAAGTCAGGACTTTGGAGATTTTCACATTAATATATCATTATGCAAGTTATATTTAAGTTCTTTTTGAAGTGCATTAATGATTTTGAAATTAAATAAAAGATGAAATCGTGTTCTTTCCCCACAAATATTTTGTCTTTTTTATTGTTATAAAAGGGCTGCAGGGGGAATATTCATCTTTTAGTTCAGGTTCAGACAGCACTTAGCCACTGTGTTTTCAGTAAGTTAGTTCTGTGTTCTTAAGAGAATGGCATCTTGGGGGGTTTTTTCCCTTGAAAAGTACATTTGGAAAATAAT
Source organism: Oreocharis arfaki (assembly GCA_013398015.1). Lineage (NCBI taxonomy): Eukaryota > Metazoa > Chordata > Aves > Passeriformes > Paramythiidae > Oreocharis > Oreocharis arfaki. Next base: position 435,210 of record VZRR01004305.1, read on the forward strand.
TGAATATTTCCATCAAATTCCGTGCTGTGATGGGGAGGCCTTTTCTCAGAAAACTGTGAGGGCTGGGTGGCAGGAGGCTTCAATAACTTTGTATAACAGCTGAGCAAGTCCCCTTCTTTAATTATCACCTAATGTTGTGCTGATATTCCTTATCTGAGTCGTGCATTGTGGTATTTTCTTTCTGAGTGCTAGAGGGAGCTGAGTTTATCAGTGTCAGATGGCAGGAAGGAAAACGACATAGCTGAAAAGAGTTTGATTTGCCCAGTATATAAAGTGGCATCCAGGACTACTGAGAGTTTGGTAGGGAAGCTGTTGGCCCACAAACTTAGAATATTAACCCATTTTATTTAGTTTAGAGCTCAAGATAAAGCAGTTCTGTTCTGGGGCTTTCTGGTATCATTATTTCACCGTAACTCAGACCCTGGGTGCTGGATCTGAGGCTGTTTGGGTTTTTTCTCCCCTCTGCTCAGTAGTTGCTATAGTTTTAAGTACCAGTTTGCACAAAGCTTTTCTAAGTACGTAAACCAGAAAAATCCTAATGAAATTCCTCTATTTTTTTGCTGAAAGTTAGAAATACAATGACACAAAAGGAGGTAGGTTGGTGCTAACTTAATACTGAGTTTCTATGGTGGCTGCTTTAGTATTCTTTCTCCTGGTTTGCTATTATTTAGTCAAACACAGGCTTTAAAAATAATACCTATAACAACAATTTTCAACGCTAGATTTCCTTCAGAAGCTTCCCACCTATTTTTTCTTCTGGAATAAAACACCAAGCACAACGTCACATAATGCTGTGTTTTATGCCCAAAAGACAAGAATGAGGAGGATTCCCTTGAAGCTCGTAGCCCAACAGGAGACTCACAAGTGAAACTGTTCCAGGTAACTCAGACTCGGAGCACAGCTCCTCATTAATTTCCTGGTGTTCATTAAATGCTTCTCAGGGTGTTGCAACTGCAGTTACAACAGCTCACCCTCCCCGTGCCCTGAGCCCACACTCCCAGCCTGAAGTCACCTTGGCGGGCTGGTTTGAAAGCTGCGTGGAAGAATTAATATTTAGAAAGATGGAGGCACATGAGAGGCAAAGAACATTGATCTAAACGTGTGATAAGTGCCCGACACTATTGAGAGCAATCATCATTGAATCACATGTAAAAACATGTCAACATGTTTCAGCTGGGAGTTTTTTGGAGGGTCAAAAGTACAGGAGTCAGGTGACAAGGGATTGCCCTGCTGCTGAAAAGTGGCTGAGCAGGTTGGATGCTTTGCAGTTCGTACAGTTGAGAAGGTTAATTTATTTTTTTTTCTTTTTTTGCTAATTTAAAAGATGAAAGAGATGCATTTGTGCAACAGATGATGGGTGTACAAAAGTTCATGTGGCTTTATTATGGCATTATTTAGCTGAGCACTCTTAGTTTAGGGTAGAAAGCCTGCTGTTTGGTATAATCAATTTGGGGGGGCCTGTTTTGCTTTGCCTGGTGTCAGAATAATGTTGGGAGGTCGCCTCTGGTTCCCCTCCAAGCTTAGGAAGCTCTGCTAGAAGAATTTCAGCCCCCAGTGAAAACACCCCCTCAATAACTGTGTGTAAATAACTGCATTCCCCACAAAATCTGATGAATTTGGAGGGAAGAGAAAAGAGGAGGGTGGTGAATGTTCAGCCCTCTTTGGAGCTATTTATCCGCTTCCTCAGGTGTGTGTGAACGACCTTGACATCACAATGGCTGCACAGGCTCAAAGAGCATTATCTTACACTGGCATGTACCAGAAATTACATCTATTTCTGTGTAGGAAAGGGTGTTTGCTGTTCCACCGAGGGCTCTGTGTTTAAAATGCAATATGCAGAATAAAATGCAGAAATAGCGCTGGGCACGTTCCCGTTAATGAATGAGTTCTGCAACATGGCGCTTTTTAACTTTTACAGCTTGGTGATTGTCCAACAAATTAAAGTATTTTGCCAAAAAACCAGCACTCAGTCAGACCGTGTGGGCCCTCCATCCAGTCTTGCTGCATTCAAGTATGATTTACATTTTTAGTGTTTGGAAGGTGACGGCTTTGTGACGGAAACGACTCATCCCGATAGGAGAGAAGCATTTTTATGGATTATTTGTGGTGTGTTTGACTGCCAGGAAAAACTTGAAAAGTGGGATTTAATTCAAGGAATGAGTTTAAATTCATATGGCATTTTTCCTCCTCCTCCTCCTCTTCCTGTGGGAGTATTCAGTATTCTGCCATGGCAGGGAACTGCATTTAGGATATTAATGAGTGTATGTTACCCTAGTCCAGTTGTGTGCCTTATTAGCTCATCTCTTGGAAACAATACTGAAGTTTACTGTCTTGTGAACATTAAAAAGCACTGACATGACAGAGTCTGAGGGGAGGAGAAAAATCCCAGGCTTCTTCCCAACTGCATCCCTAAATTCCCTACTACTACAAAGTGGATTGAGGAAACTTGGTGTGGTTATTACTAATATTACAAAAATTCTTAATATTACAAAAATTCTTAATATTACAAAAATTCTTCAGGGTTATTACCAAATTTATTGCACCTACGATGTTCTAGAAGCAGAAGATCAACTGGGTATCCTGCACATGACATCTGGCATTTGCTATTAAAGTTATTAACATTTCAAAAAGAAAAACTCCGTATTCTGAATCCCATACTGGAGTGCAACTGTTGAAAATTTCGTACCAAATTGATACCTCAGCTGTTAATTATTGGCTAAGCACCATTTGCAAAGAATGGAGTCTGTTATTAATATATTAAACTGCATTAAGAGACACGCTGATAATGACCTAATGAAACCAGATAAGCAGTGGAGCAGGAGATTGTCCTGTAAACAGCTGTGGTGCTTGCACAGGTCTGCTGTGTGCTCTGCCACGCTGCCTGAAATCCTGGCTAATCTCACACGGCCCTAGGGAGCCACAGAGGAACTGGCAGATTTTCATGTAACACACCATGTGTGAGCACAGGGTAAACTCAATAAATGGTTTTGTGCTGTACTTGAAGGCTTCAGACAGAGCTGTTTCCTACTGAAACATCAGCAGGCTCCTGGCTGACAGTGCCACTGGGGCTTCGTGGTGCTGGGAGTTTATTTTATTAACTCTGGGCACAGCCCTGTCCCTGAAACAGTCGTTTTACACAGGAAATTAGGGTGTTTTATGAGACCCTAATTTCTCACGGACCTGTATTACGACATCAGCTGATTTATCTGGGTACATAGATGTGTATGAGATGTAACTTAATAGTGTATCTTAGCCAGAGAAGTCCTTTCTTAGCCAAAAACTGAGTTTTAAGAGTGCTTAACTTCAGGAAGGTGTTTCAATGCCATGAGCACGAGTGCAATGTTCAAAATGAGTGTTTTGCTCAATTTTGACCCAACCACTGAATTTCTATCGAATATGGAAAACTTTCTATTGACTTCAAAGCAAGTCTGGCACCTGGAAGCACAGTCAGAAGTCGTGCAGATGAAACTTCTCAATGGGTCATTTGCTCTTAAAATACTTTTAATGGCAAATATGGTGTCTTTGAATTATATGAATGTCTTGTAGTTGGTAAAACTTTCACTAGACCCAGCAACACAAAGCCTGCCCGGTATAAATAAATGCCAGTTATTAAAGTAGGTTGAGACTTGGAGCCAAGCACAGGCCTGAGAATGTTAACACTCTTATCAATTGAATTGTGTGGTGTTGTTCCAGTTGACAAAGCTCTGCTATCTTGTGTCCCACACGGCATTTTTGGGGATATTTTGGAATCAGTGACTTCCTCCAGCCTCGGGAGGCACCTCCACGGCTGGAGCAGACCCTCCCCTCAGCTGCCTGCCAAAGGGGGCAAAGGGCTCTCCCAAGAAGTCAGCCCTTGCTGATTACAAAATCCAATGTGATTCATTGCCTGTCTATCAGGATCCTATTTTAAATCACAATGATTCATAGAGAGCAACGCCCACATTTTATATAATGAGATAGTTTTACAATACTGCCAGCACAAGGCAGGGACGTGCTGTTTGTTTCTGCTTTCCTCAAATCCCTCAAAACCAACAGGAGCCACATTTCAGTTCCACTGAGGCAAGGAGGCACGTTGTAAGTGCCAATTTGTGGTCTTTGCCCATTAGAATCCTACAGGAGTTTATTCTGATTTTGTATTATCGACCTGATGATACCTTATTTTTCAGATTTTTATGCTTCTGGAGGTGTATTTTTTTTTCTGTTCGAAGAAACGAAATAACAATCATTTCTATTTTGAAGAGTGGGAGGGATTTTTAAGACATTTTCGAACAAAAGGCATTGGAAGAGAAGTCTTTCATCAGGGTTACTTTTAGTTTCAGTACATGGTGCCTCACAAAGCACGACTGCAGCTGCCTGGAACCAGGAAAGTGCAGATTTTCTGCTCAGGGATTTCTAAGAACAGTTTGAGGATCCTTTCCCATGAAGTTTGAGTCTGATTTAACAGAGCAGAAAGGATCTCCTCAGCTCAGTGTTCTGCCAGAGCTGTGACTCCAGCAGAACACTCTTACTTCTTTCGTAGTCAGACTTTTACCACCATTTCTGTCACTTCCAGAAATTTGTAATTATGCTCTCCATGATTTTGAAGTGCTGTTCCTTTTAGATGTGACCTATCTGCCTGTGAGTTTTTCAGCTCTATAAATCAGTATTTCTCATACAGACATTTCCTGTTGTCCAATATTCTCAATTTCTGTTTAAGCTACTTGAGCACAGCCTTGCAATCAGTCTCCTTCATAACCTGCAATAACCTGAAGTTTCATGGATATCTATCCAGTATCAGAATGCAACAAACCCTACATTAACAAATTAAAATAGGATGGTAGAATTCGTAGCATATCTGAGTAGCCTGTGGCATTTTTGAACTTGTTTCTCATTTGCAATTATATTTAAAAGGGTTTGTGTTGCTGCAAGGGTATAAAATGCTGCTGTTCTAAATAACCCAGGCCATTTTGTGTGAGTTCCATAGAACAGAAAATGTATTTAACACTAAACAGCTCCATTATTCCCTGAATGGGCTTTTCTTCCTTGTTTCTGTTAACAGCTACCTCTTAAACGTTGTGGTAAATTTTATGGACTGCGCTATTAGTGAGCACAGCTTGTAGTTATAATTCAGCTATAGGAATAAAATACATTTCCTACTGATTTATGAGTTGCTTTTTTCTTGGTCTTTCCAAGTGTTTGGATTTATACAGTTCCTCCTGGTGTTTTACTGTGCAGCCTTGCTGAGACGATGGATGGGTTGCCTCCCCCCTTTACCTTTTATTTGGCTTTTTGAAGGACGTGGCTCTCACTGGGCTCTGCAGCCCTTGCACAGGGGCACCACTGGGATTTCTGAGCCGCCCAGCCTTCAGCACTGGGCAGACTGGGAGATGGGACAGAAACCAGCATCTCCCAGCAGTGTTTGAGGGTGTTTCTGGCTTTGCTCTCACACCTGGAATGTTCCGCTCGGCCCCAGGTCGCTGCTTTTTCCTTCTGCTCTCAGAATTTGGGCCCTGTGCTGGTCCTGCAGGTTGGGACAGTGGCTGGAAGAGGAGCCTTTCCCAAGTGCCTACCCCTCCTACTCAGTGATTAACCCTTGAGGTTTGCCCTGGGCTGCCCTGCTGGGACAGCCCCTCTGCTCCAAGGCTGACCCATCCATTTGGGCCAGAACCACCCCACTTGTGTCACACGGAGTGTTTATTCCGTTCTTTCTAAAGGATGTGGCATCTTTTTGGTGTTCTCAGGTGGGCACGTTCGTTTTTGGGCCATTTTCAGATGGCTTCAGAGCTGGACCTGAGGAGCAGAGAAGAAAATGTCATCTGTTGTCTTGATGTGCTTGGAGTCAGCAGTGCTTTTAAAGTCATCCGTGTTAAAAGGTGCCATTATCAGTCATTTGTAAACTCATTTTTTCACCAAGTCACTTCTTATTATGGAGCTGATTTTGACACTCTACATTTCCTAGAGGCACTGGAAATGTCTTTGTTTTCACAGCTAAATCAAGGCACAGGGAGCTTTAGTTTCGAGTTCTTTAGTTGAAACAAATCCATAAAATTTTCGTTCTTCTGTCCTGCAGTGAGGTCAGTTTTTATTCCTGTAAATGTTTTGATAAATTCATGCTTGAAAAGAAAATGACCAGGCCTGGTGAGGCAGTGGTGCCCCCAGGAGTGTGCCTGGCTCCGGGCTGGTGCAGGGATGCTCTTGTCCCTCCCCAGCACAGTCCCAGAAGTGCAGAAAGGCAGCACTGAGGCTTCAAAACCCCTTTGAATTCACAGCAAAAATTTATCAATACTTATTCTATCCATTCCCTGGGCCCTTTTCCCACATCCACAGTGCTTTCCAATGTGTCATTTGTTTGGGAAATGACTGCTTGGATAACTACTTTAATCCTACTGATATTGCTGTTCAGTGTGTTCGTTCATCAGCACATCACTGAAGCATTTTCTGCCCTGAATCCTCACTACGTTTTGAGCATGTGAATGAATAAAAAGAAAGAAAAAAAATCCTTATATCTCTCCTTTTAAAGAGTAAAAATTTTATGATAGAATTTTTAAAGCAAGACTTTATGGGGTGATTTGCTGTTGCTTTTCCTGCTGCAGTTGGCAGAGTACTGATTTTGTCAAACACAGAATCGGGGGCATCAGCCACCGAGGCTCTTCTTCCGCCCTTTTTTTGCTTGTTTGTTTGTTTAGGAGCATCAGTGGCTGCGCCAGCAGAGTTCTTGGAAAGAGGGGTTTGGTTTTTTTTTTTAGTTATGTTGTGCTCCCTCTGCTGACTCTGCAGCAACAGGACACGGAGAGGTTCGGGTCCTGTGCCGGGAAACGGGGGCAAGATCGGGAATCTGCAGGCCAGGAATGTGTGAAACAACAATGGGCAGCAGCTTTGAGTCATTGTTTGAGATGGAAAAAAAATTCACATAGTTTGGTTTATCCAAAACAAAATCATCTCTGTTTTATCCAAATGCTGTCTGCTAGATAAAGTCCATTATAGAGACAGTTGCTGTTGGTGAAAAATACATGATTTTCCTTATTGAGGAAGGTATCCCCTAAAGATTTAAAGCTTAGAGTTCCACTGTGCTCTGGCATAAGCAGGAATATTAAAAATCTGTGCAGTAACACCACACCTGCTGAAGAGGAGTGATGTTTGATTGACAGCACGGAGAATGGAGGGTGGGGGATGAAGATAATGTTCTTTCACTGGACAAACAGAGAAGTGAGACAAAGGCCTCTATTTTATTTTTGTGCCAGGAGAAAGCAAATGCAGTAGGACGTGATTTTCTCTCAATAACCCGAAGTTCAGTGAACAGGACGAGGTGATACCATTTTTCCCAGTCTCGCTAGAACTGGAGCCCAGCTGCACCTTCCAGGGCCATCAGCTAACGCCTCTCTGAAGGCACTGCATCCCCAGCCCCTGTGAGAGCAGCTCTGGTAAAATGCTGCCTGGAGCTGCCTGACCATTGCCACACAGAATTTCTGTGTCAGAGGCAATGGGAGAACGGGGCTGTTGGAAGGGCAGTGCAAGTGGGTTATCACAAGACTGTCTGCTCTCTTTTTATAGTCCCTCTGCAGCCTTCTCCTCTAAAAGATCAGTGAAGGTCTCTGACTCAGTGCTTGGGGTGCCACCGCTTAGGGGAGATGTGTTGTTGCAAGGCACACAGAAAATATTTTGTTGTTCTTCCAAATTTCATATTTGGGGGTATCAAGCTGCCTCTTCAGCATTGTTAAATTTTTGCTAAAAGCTGAGAATGATTGTGTGGTCTTAAACCAACTTAGGTAGGACGTTATTTCACAGAGGGTCTGAGCTGCCTTAGTTTAAATTAATTGGCAAAAGTCCCATTAAGTTCTGCAGGACTTTTTACTCGACAAACTCTGACATATTTATACATGAGAGGAAATCCAAACTATTCCATGAAATTTGTTTTCATTAAGAAACAAAAACACAGCATTATTTGGATGTTGTATCTGTTTGTCCACATTTATACCTGTCCATGTCATGCCATTATACTTTCCTTGACTTTAATAATATTTCAAAGCTGAGAGGCTTTGTCTCTTTGTTTTTTTTCTTCTGATTTTCTGCAACTCCTGTCAGCTTGGGATGTTCTGGTTGCTTCATTAAATACCTTTAGGGTCATATTTTGGTAGTTTTGTCTGGAAAGAGCGTGTCTAGAATGCAGCACAACAGGCCCTTCAGGTTACCTGAGCACAGGTAGTGTTTGTGGTGAAGAGCAGCTCGTGGTCCAGGATGTTTTCCATGCCTCGGTAGTCTCCTATGTTATATTTTGTTTTCCCAGTGGGAAAAATGCAGGGAATAACCACCTGAGGAACTGGAAAGCAGATCAATAAGGGGATGAAGTGATGAATGAGATGAGATTTCTGCCTATCAGCAGCAGAACAGCCAAGGGTGGCTGTGCCAGATGAGTTCAGTGTCTTTGGTTCCTTGCGCACAACCCTGAGCAGTTCTGCAGGAGATTAAACAGAGAGAAGGCACTTAGAGCAGCCAGCTCCATATCTCAGTATTAAATGTTATCTCAGCATTAAATGTTATCTCAGCAGCCTTATCTCTTTCACTCCTGCTCTTTTGGAGGATTAAAATGTCAAAGCTCCTCCATAGGACTTTGTGAGTAACATCTCTGCTGCTGTTCTGCACAGCCTCTGGCTGGCTGAGAACAATTTCTGCACAGGAAAATCTTCTAAATCAGGTAAATCCTTACAGATCTGTTACCTGGATGTCACACAAGCGTGTCTGAGTGTTATGAAACCATTCTTTAGTCTGTCCATTGGACTTGTCCATTGGATTTTTAAAAAAAAAAAAAATTGTTTTTTGTTTTTTGGTTCTTTTAAAGCCACGAGAAGACTACAATTAGTTGGGTTTAGTTTTATTTTTCCAGAGGGAAACGTTGTCATTCCTCTTCCCTGGGGAGGGAAAAAGACAAAGTACACAGCAAAAATCAAGTTAAGCTACGTGCAAAATAGGAGTCTTTGTAAAATAACCATTGAACATAGGAACAGTCTTCACATTTTGGTTTTCCATAGTGCAAGAGTAAAACTAGCATGGGGAATGTTTCCTTCATTTCAGTATTTCCAATATAAATTCATCTGAAAATGGAAGTTCGTTGTTTCTACTGTAACAGAAAATTTGGTTAGATTGAACAAGACACCCGTGATTTGCTTAAGTCACGTGTGAAGATTGGAACTTTGTAACGAAATGCTTCGTGTTTTATACCCAAAACCTGAGCAAACCTGGAGATTCTCACCATTCAGAAATGGTTATGGACAATATTACTGTGGGATCTTAAGAGCCTCGAGATGTTAACCTCTGGAAGGGGTGGAGTTGATAGGCTTTTGGCTAAAGATTTGTAAATGGCTGCTGACTCCAGATTTTATTACCTTACAGCAGAAATATGAGTACTCAGTGACCTGCAGTAGGTGATGGATGCAGCCAGAATTCCTTGGTTTTCTCTCCAGTGTAGCCTTGGCATTTTTCTTTCCTCAGTTCTCAGCACACAGAGCACGTGTGGGATTTGGACAGACATGCAGAAAAAACCAGTTAGTAGGGAAAGAACAGCATGCATGAAACCAAATCCCTTCTATTCAGTGATGCTTAAAACAACAGCTTACTCTTTGATTATTTAATTTATTTTGTTTCTTCTAAACCATAATAAAAATGTGAACCATCACAATTCTAGGCTAGAAATACTTCTACCATGAAACCATGCTGGCATTTTTTGGTAGACTTTGCTGAAATTATTTGGCTGTGCTGCCTGGGAACCAAGATTTCTGGTAAGGCATTACTACAACCTCTTATATTTTGGAGCTTGTACATGCCAAGCCAGACCTCTGGACTCACCTGCTTATCTGAGTTTTTCTAAGCTGTAAAATATCTGTACATAGGGAAGTTCATGAGCACACTGGGCTGTAATGATGCAGGAGTTTTACAGAATTACTCATGTTCTGCATCATCGACTTCTCCAGAACATCCCAGCCACGGACTGAGAGTGGAGTGAAATCCAGCTCAGCTGTAACTTGCTGTTCAGGTCACAGGGGTTCACAAACTAAAGCCTTTGAACTTGAAAAGACAAAGTGATAAGACCTTGAGACTGTGAGAATATTTTTCAGAGGCTTGATGGAGGATGAGGGAAAACTGTTAATTTTTCAGTGAGATCATTGGCAGGTGACTGAGTTCATCTCCACTCAGAGAGTGGCCAGAGCTTGTCCTTGCCTTTAAGCAGGTACTGAAGCCTCTCCAGGTGCTTCTCCAGAGCAGGGAGGTGCCTGTGCAAGGGCAGCTCTGGGGCTGGGTCCTCCTGCCTTTTGATAATGTGGTTTCCTGCAGTTATTCTTTGTCCACACAGCAACCTTGTGGGTGCCCCTGAGCGTGTGAGTGCTGGGAATCCCCGGGATAAACCTGGGCTGTGACTGGGAATGAGCCTGTAGCCGTCCTTCCTCCTCACCCTTGAGGCAGAGCTCCAGTAGAAAGTGCACAAAACCTTGGATGGCACTTGCCTAAGGGGGTATAAACCAATTAAATGTTCGATGTCTCTTGATTTTTGCATTGTTTTAAAGATGTGTCTGGTCATCACCAGAAATGGGCTCTTAGGAAGGAGCCTGTTCTGGGTTATTGCTCCCTTTGGAAATCTGTTTCAGGAAGACAGTTCCCAGTGTCGATGCCAGGGATTTGCTCCTCATGCTCACAGGAAAATTCATAGAATTGGAGAATCTCCTGAGTTGGAAGGAACCTCCAAGCATCAGAGTCCAACCCCTGGCCCTGCACAGCCACCCCAACAATCCCACCCTGGGCATCCCTGGGAGCGGTGCCCAAACGCTCCTGGAGCTCTGGCAGCCTTGGGGCCGTGCCCATTCCCTGGGCAGTGCTCATGATTTGAGCCTTGGACTTGAAACTTGACCATTTGGAAGATAACACACAACACCAAGGTGCTCTGACAAGCTGTCGTGTATTTTCCCCAGAGAACTGTCACTGGTGGCAATTGGGAATCCTGCTGTTCCCATGTCGAGGATAACATCCTTAATATCCCATCCACAGGGACAGGGGGGTGGCTGGGGTGCAGCAGCACCTCTTTGTTCCCACTGCAGTGAGAATCTCTCATCTCAAATTTAAGAATTAAAAAGATCCCTTGCAACCTTTGCTGTCAACATCCAAGGCAGGAGGACTGAAGGGTTGTGCTGGGAGTCCTGAAAGGGGCAGGAATGGTGGTGGCATTCCTGAGGGAAGGCAAGGGGAAGTGTAACCATTTCTAGCCCCTGGCACTCGGGCAGAGCTGATGGGGAGGGCAGTCACAGCTTCACTTACCTGTCAAAACATGGGATGAGCTCCAAATTCTGGAGCACCTCTGTTCCGATATCTCCATATTGCAACAGCACTTTTGGCTGTGTGACAGAGCAGTCCTGATTCAAAGCAGATCAAATCAAAGTTTCTGTTATCTAGAGGTTAAAGGCCACTTACTTGATTGGGTCTAAAGTCCAAATTAAACAGCCAAAGTGACCAAGCTATTTTAGTTCTGAAACATCTCTCCTATTTTTAGGTTAGAATGTTCTTTTTATAAGTGTGGAAAATTAAACACAGACCCTGCTTATAAAATAGTCTTTGCACTTGCTGTAACTTACAAACTTTTTCATGGTTGAAGTATGTCTAAATCAAGGATTTTGGTCCAGCTGTCAGAAGATGACTTGGAAAAAACATGTCATATCTCAGTCTAAATTCGCTCAATTTGCAGAAGATTTTTGCAGATTGAAGTTTCCTGTTTGTTTACTGCTTTCAAGATTTGCGTCAATATATATGGAATTTGAAAAGTCATAACTTACATTTCTGTGATCCTTGGGTTTGAGACTGGGATTAAACTTTTGGCAAACTCAGACGAGCAAAGATTTCAAATATTTCTGGTTATTTAGGGGAAAACCACCACTATTTAATACCAGCCACTTCGGGTTTTTTTCCTTAATATAAAAATCCTTGAGACTCTCAGGCACTTGGGAAGAATGGTGATTAGAATTCTCAAAACTGAGAATTATTTGTGGAGGACTCCTAATTTTATTCATATGCATGCTACAGAGTTAAAAGTTTTCATCTGAACCCTCTGGCCACGGGACCTCAGCTTGAGCCTGAACACATCGGAGTGAAGCAACTCCTTCTAAAATGTCTCCTCCTTGTTGTTGTTGTTTGCAGGGATTACAATGGTTGACACAGAAATGCCGTTCTGGCCCATGAATTTTGGAATTAGCCCCGTGGATCTGTCAGCCATGGATGATCACACACATTCCTTCGACATCAAGCCCTTCACCACTGTCGACTTCTCGAGCATTTCCTCGCCGCACTACGAAGATCTTCCCCTGGCCAGAACTGATCAGTCAGGCCTGGATTATAAATACGACATCAAGCTCCAGGACTGCCAAAGTAAGCTTTTCCTTCCTTGGAAGTGTCGCTGTCCTTCGTGCCAGTGGCACACGTGCTAGCAGCAAACGGATTTAGAGGCATTCACATCTCCCCTGTCAGCAGAGATGTCCTTGGAGGGCAGGCAGAAAAGAGAGAACACCCACAGCAGACCTTCACCCTTCCAGAGCAGCAGCTGGAGTTTAGGAAAGGCATCATAAAATATCCAGAATTACATTTTAATAGACACATAAAGCTCTCTGTTGTCTCCTGTTCCCGTACCTTGTGTGCAGCTTGTCCTTTGAAGCTCGGTGCACGCGATGCAGGATAAATACCCTGGGTGTTCAGCAATGCCCAGCATACAGAGCATTTGAATTATTAATCTGTGCAGCTTTTAAATTCCAAACGGCCAGACAAGATGATGGAGAGGAAATATTGGCTCCCATCTGAGCCACAGCATTGTTCCAACCCTTATCACTGCTCCTGGATTATTTACTTGCTATGAAACGTGCTGCTCTGTCACCCCTTACACTGAAAAAATTACACTAAATCCTACTTTTAAGAAAGGAAGTGACCTGTTCCTAAATAAATTGTTACTGCATTCCTGCTCAGAGCAGGAATGTGAGGTTGCTGCGCCTGGAACTCTTTTAAGGATCCACTTCTGCTCAGATGTGACATCACTTTTATTTGTAGTAATCTGTACAGGAGCTCTTTCAGGGAATTCTTGCTGGGGAAACTGTGGTATTTAATTTTGGTTGTACAGTGAAAAATGACTATAAATTAATAGACATTTTTCCAGCTAGTAATTTATTTTTCTTTTGTTTAATTAGAAATATTCATACCATTTTAATGACAAGTAGTTTTAAAGAGTGCAGTAGAGTTTAGATGGCATAAATCCTCCTCATCTTTACTTAGATAATTTCTTCCCAGTTTATTTAGGAATAAATCTTTCTAGTTTTTGTAGTGCAGCCAATATGGAAAAATAAGAATATTTGCCTCCTTTAATACTCTGCCTGTTGTAATGTAACTGCCAGATGTCACAGCTCTCTTCTGTGACCAGTAATGATTGATTTAAAGACATCATATTTACTTGTTTGAGCTCATTCAATATCAGAAATTGTTCTCTTAATTAGAAACTTTCAGAAGAGAAAACTTATCTCTAAACTTCATCCAAAGTTGAACAGTTTTCCCCAGGAGAGAGCTAAATTTCTTGAAATACCTGATACTGTTTTATCACATATATATACACGCACACACACACACACACACATACACATATATATATGTATACACACACACACACACACACATATATATATATATATAAAATTGAATAATATATTATTCATTATAGAGTTCTACTAGACAATTGAATGTTTTTTAAACCAGATAAGTCACTCCAGCCCATCTCCCTGTAGGAGTTCTCAACACCTTGAAGTGATCAACCAAGTAGAGACTGAGTAAAGCCCGAGTTCTCCATACATTAATTTTTAATACCCGTCTTCAAACCATTCCACGCTACAGAGCTGAAAGCTGGATCTGCAATACACCTTCTCCATCATTTTTTTTAAATACCAGCTCTTCCAGCCAGGGAAATGCAGCTTCCAGCTCCCATCCCTTTGCCTGCTGCAGACCTGCCAGTCCCACCCCGAGGTCACCGGGGTCCCTGGCGATCCTTCCTCGCCGCTCCTCCCGCGCGTCTTCGTCGGAACTGACCAACAAACCTTTCTCTGTGCGCAGGTGCCATCAAAATGGAGCCTCCTTCCCCGCCCTACTTCTCAGAGAAAGTTCAGCTGTACAACAAACCTCACGAGGAGTCGTCCAACTCGCTGATGGCCATCGAGTGCCGCGTGTGCGGGGACAAGGCCTCGGGCTTCCACTACGGGGTGCACGCCTGCGAGGGCTGCAAGGTAAGCTGCCACAAAGGCATCTCCCCGAGCACTTGTGGTGCTGTTTTCATCTCCATAATCACCTTTGTGGGTTTGTTTGTTTTGTTTTTTTTTAAATAAAAAAAACCAAAAGTTTTAGGTCTTTACGTACATTTTCCCACGTGTAATTTATGGTTTCGTAAGCTGGAGTTTTTTTGAAACACAGCTTGCTTTTTTTTCGTGTTGGCGTTGCTGATCTAGTCGAATTTTTTGTGCATTTTTTCCTCCTTCTTCCAGTCACACAAGCACGTTTCGTTGCTGCTGTCCTGGAGGTCACGTGCAGAAAACCTGAATTCTTAGAATGCAGCAAGAGCAAACTCATGCCCAGCTCCAAAGCTCTGAGCAATTTAAAATTCAGGCTCTGTGTTTCTGATTGATTCGAGTTTCTTTACCCAATTTACACATTTTAGGTGACTACTGAGAAGTCTGATGGTATTAGGAACGTGGCTTTCTGCTTTAAAACTTCCCTGACGTTTTTATCTCAGTGATATTTAGTGTTTATAACATGTAAAGGACAAATGAATGGTGTAAAAATTGCAGTCCTCAAGAATGAGAGAAGAAATGCCAGAGAATTAAATTATTAATAATTCATCGAGTTCAAAGAAAAACATTAGAGCTTAATGTGAACTTCTCATCTTCTCCATTTTCAGTACCTTGAGGAAAATAACTTAAAGGAAAAAACCAATCCAGAGCTTAAATAAAATTCTCAGTAGTGAATTAGAAATACACATAAAGCAATAAGTACAGGGTAGATTACTTAAATTAAAGTTACTTATATAAATAAAAGTTGCCATTATGCTTTTACTGTTATTATTCCCTGTGAGGAAAAAACGATTTTTACAAGGAAAAAATGGTGATAACTCTGTACAAACTTTATTAATTGATTATGACTGACCCAAAAAAGCATCTTTAAACTGTAGAAAGAGAAATAACCTACGACCTTTTTAATTTACTAGAGGAACTGCTGGTGGCAGAATTTTTGGCTTGTCGTGGTTCACAACAGATTTTCCTCATTGGTAGTGAACTTCAAATTTTGAAAAAGCCACGTTTGGTTCATAATAATTGTCCCACGAGCAGTGGAAGAAGAAACAGAGCTTCTCTTCCTTGGGAGTTGTGCTCTCCCCTCACATCCCTAATGTCCTGTAAACCCCACTGACTCCCCAAAGCCTCCCCAGCTGTATGAGAATTTTTACCCCAGTATCAAAGTGAGTTGGAAACAACTGCTAAGAGCAGGACAGAGGATGGTCCATGGGGATTTTCTTCCTTTGGAAATCCACCTGATCCGGGTCAGGGTGTGCACAGCGAGGCGCTCCGGGCGCGTGCAGCGGGGCCAGGACGGCACTGGCGGTTTCCCACCTCCTTTTCCACGTTTCTCTGCTCTCCCCAGGGCTTTTTTCGAAGAACCATCAGGTTAAAGCTGATTTACGACAGGTGCGATCTAAACTGCCGGATCCATAAGA
Organism: Oreocharis arfaki; assembly: GCA_013398015.1. Lineage (NCBI taxonomy): Eukaryota > Metazoa > Chordata > Aves > Passeriformes > Paramythiidae > Oreocharis > Oreocharis arfaki. The sequence continues at coordinate 450,955 of VZRR01004305.1, forward strand.
AGAGCAGGAACAAATGTCAGTACTGCAGGTTTCAGAAGTGCCTCGCCGTCGGGATGTCACACAATGGTGAGTGCCCCTCGGGTTTGAATCAGCGGGGGCTTCATCTGGAAAATGATGTGGAACATCAACACAGTTACTGGGTGTGCTGCTTGAATGCCCACAGTCTTCAGTTTCTCTGCACCAGGCAGCTTAGAAATACACCTCAGAGAGGTTGCCCTGAGTTTAGGAGCTTCTGTATGACTGGAGATTTCTTTAACATCAAAATCAGAGAGGTGGAGATTTGCATTTCTCGCTGTAATACATCATGTAACATGAGTTGGTTTTACTCGCCATCATTCCTGCTCGTTGGTAGTTCCTCCTGGATATAATCCTTGTGGAATTGCTAGTTTTCACTTCATTGTCTTATTTTCTGATCAGACTCTTTTTTTTTTTTTTTTTGCCTGCCGGAGCTCAAGATGCATTTCCTGAAAGCCAAAAGCTTAATTATGAAAGCTGGGTTAGAGAATGTGCTGAAGCTTTGTGAATAACAGCAACTTCAATTTGCTGCCCAGGCCACTTACCAGGGGCTGTCAGCATCACTGAGTTAGCACTTCTCTTACTAAAACATGACATTTTTGAAATGAACGGGCCAAAATTGTGCCCTTCAAAAAATTTCTGTCCTACTCCTTCCTAGGACAGCCACATCTGTGGTTGCCCCCTTTGCCATAAGTAATGGCAGGAAGAATATCACAATACTGCTCTCTTGCACAGCATTTAGAAGAAGGTCCCTCTGAACATGAAAATTAACAGAGCAATTCATGTGGAAATACTTACGAATGTTTGGACAGAAAGGCATAATGAAGATTCTTTGTTGCCTTGCTTTGGCAAAGCTGAGTAAAAACAGGAATTAAATGTCATAACATAGAGACTTATGTAATTCTAAGGGTAAAGAATTGCAAGCATGACTGGGAAAATAATTTCTCTGTGGTTTTTTTTTTAGAACTTTCATTATTTTCAGTGTAAAAAATGAGTGTGCTGTCCCCAAGAGGAAAGCTGGGCTGTGGTTTGCAAAGCTAACACATGCACTGAATGTAAATTGCTATGGGAAATGTTCTGCTAATAGAAAATACGGTTTTCAGATTCCTGGGATGCAACAGAAACACTTGAAAGTAAATCCAATTTTGAAATGCTACTGTGGGTATTTTTATAGTAATTCAGGAGGGATTATTATTATTATTATTATTATTATTATTATTATTATTATTATTATTATTATTATTATTTTCAAGGTGCTTGCCAGGTTCTCCCCTGGCCTGGCAACGCAGCTCCCAGTCGTGTCAATGGGATCCATGGGCAGTTCCTTCAAGGAGGGGATGGCCCAGACCATTCTCTCTGGCTTATAACATCAAGAACAGCTTTAAAATTAACATTTCACCTGCCATTTTTCCCTCTTCAGCCACTGGCCAGGCAGAAGCTGTGGCACCAAGGTTATAGGAGTCAGGGGGAGGCAGGAAAAGGGCAAAGCCATTTGCCCCAGGGCTCCAAGGAACATTTTCCTTTGCTCCAACCAGGAGTTCTCCCAACAAGGAGTCAGTGTTTCTATCCAAGTATTGCCTTCTGCACTTCCTTTTTTCTTTTTGCCCACTCTGGTTACACTGCATTGCACAAAACACCCTCATTCCTTCACAATTCATAAACAAATTTATAGAAAATAATTGAATTTCACCCTTGAGGACCCAGAAGCATAAAGAAATGCAACACTGGATGTGCTCAATGGCACTGAGACCCATTTTTATGTTACATCTAGAGATTACACTTCAGCCACTCGGTAGGGTAGGGAAATTATCTGAATGTTACATGCTTTGAAAAGCAGAATGTGGGTTATTTGTGCCCCAGGGTTCCAGCCTGTGGCTGTCCTTGTGTAGATGTGTGATTGCAAAATGATCAGGACAAAAGGGGGACTGCAAGGAGACACTCGGCAGCTACAGCCACATTTTTTCACGTATAAATGCTGCATACCACTTGGCTAAAGGTTAAAAAAGACAGTGGTGTTCTCATGCTTGGAATATTGTTTTCCTTTCCTTCTCTAGCCACAGAGCTGCTCTGGGTTTAACCCTGAGCTGTGCAGATTGGAGTCTGAAGTGCCACCGAGCAGCAGCTTGGTTCTTTTGGTTTAAAAACGTCGTTTATTTTGTTCCTTTCTGCTAAAAGTCCTGCTTGTATTAACCCAGCTACTGTAATGGAAAAAAGAGAGCACGTGGCAGTAAGTCTTTATCATCAGTGCTGGGAGCAGGGGATTGCTCAATCTGGGCACGTGTCTCCAGTGAAGTCAGACAGGTATCCACCCCTGGCTTTACCTTGTGTTTTCTGATGTAACAAACCGTATTTATTCGGGGTCTCCTTCATGCCCAGGAATAATCCAGACCATCAGAAGAGTGGTGCCCTACAGAACAACCTATAAACAATCATCTTTTTTTACATTTAACTTCTCCAAGCAGTAAAATCTAGGGTGAGGATAAACATGGTAGTTTTTTTTCCACAGAAAGCCAAAGGACAGAATGCAGAGTGAGTGACTGACTGCATTCACTGCTGGCTTTCTGTTCCTGACACCTGGAGAATCCTGTGAGTGCAGGGGGAAGAAAGAAGTGCCAAAGGAAAGGGAGAGATCCCCCGTTCCTTCCTGCCCAGGCTTGCAGAGCCTGGCATTCCTGGGAGAGAAGCTGCCACCTGAACCCCTTCCACCCTCTCAGCTCGGGCAGCCAGCCGGGTTTCCAGAGCTCTCCCACCACCTCCCAGGCTTTTCCCTGCCCTTCTCAGCCCCACTGATCCCCTTCCCAGGCTCTGCTTTTCCTGGCCTAACCTTTGTAAGTGTCATCAGCAGCCCCTCCTCCTTCTCCTCTCATCCAAAATCCCATTTTCCCAATTCTTCCCAGAAACCTCCCACTGCCTGACCTCTCCCTGATTTTTGTCTCAGTCCCCTGAAAATGACAGTGACAGTGATTTTTCCTAAAGGAAACTGCCAGGCTAGTCCCACAAAACTGAATTTTGCCCCAGATTCTGCCTGCACTGCTAATAAGCATTGAACAGAATCTGCTGCATCTAATATCTCACTTATAAAATATATTCTAAGCATAAAGATAAACCCTGTGTTTAAATTGTTAGATAGGGATGCTTGATTCACAACTCTCCTTGTTGTTAACGAATTGTTATTTTAAAATATACTTCACCATGAAATGTTATATTTGAAATACAACATTTGAGTGCTGATCACCTTTTCTTTTGATGGGATGGAGTCTTCTGCCAGTGGGATTCCAGATTCTGAACCTGCTTTTGCAAACCTCAGCTCTCAGGAACGGGCCCACAAAATAGAATCATTTCCTGCTGGTGTTCAGTATAATTTAATAGAAAGAACACCCAAGCAAATGTGAAATGTCCAGCACGTGTCACTCAGAGACTGAGCTTGCTGAAAGAGAAATGGAGTTCAGTCATAAAAATAAACAACTTCATTTCTACAGCCATGAAATACAACAACTGATCAATAAATATAATAATACACGAAAAATGGAGAGGGGGGAGATGTGTTCTGGCATAATTATTTATTCTTGGAAGAAAGCGTCCTGTTTGCCCATCAACACATTGCAGCAAACTCAGAGAAGAGCAGTGGCTGGTTGCTTCCAAAATAAACATCCCAGCAAAATCATCTCTGTATGATCTTAGCAGCACTTTTCCTCTATCCAAGGAACATGCTAATCACTGAAAAAATATTCATAATATTTCTGTTTCCCCCTAGGGCCAGCATGCAAACCTTGATTTCTTCCTTCCGTTTTTGGGGGTTTTTTTTGTTTGTTTTGATGCTCTTTTGTTCTGTTTTGTTTTGGTAAAACAAAATAAATTCTGTTTACTGAAATATCATGTGATAAATCAGTCTTGATTGTGATGGCTCATTTGGAAACATTATCCAGTCAGTCCCCATATGAATAAATAGTACCTTGGATAGGAAGTACATGGACAGAAAAGTAGGAGGTTCAGAGGAGATTTGGTATTGAGCAATTCTGAGCTCATATGATGAGGTAGAACCATTTCCTGGTCTTCCAATACATAGAGGTACCATGAAGAACTCAGCCTTTTCCAGCTTTTTATTCCCTGTACAACCTCCTTCCCCGTTCCTTAATCCTTATGGTAACATTTTACAGCGCTTGCTACGCTAAATTCTGCTGAACTCCTCAGGAATTTATTCCTGCAAGGCATGTGAGGGTTTTGTTTCCAAACAAATGAAGAATCCCAGATCCACATGGTGATTTGCCCAAAACAATACGAGGCTCAATGGTGGTTCCTGCCCTCAGCCAACAGAACTTTAGCATCTTTAATATTCTTTCCATTTTATGTAGACTGGAGGTAGAACCAGGGGGTTTCACCAGCAGGTTTGCATTTCTAAGCAAGGTATTGTCATGGGCAGAGATGATTTCCTCTTTGAGATTTGTTTGGTTACATTTCCTTAAAGCTCTTCAGCTGTTTTGCCTGAATGACCAGAGGAAACCCTCTTCCCTTGCTTGCCTAACCCCGTTTCAATACCAGCTTCAGCGGCCCACCCCGAAAGGCGGCAGGAAATTCAGGTGTGCTTTGCGAGGCACCAAACTGCAGAAAGGTGGCAGAAAACCTGTTCAAAATGTGCTTTTGGGGGTGTAACCCTTGTGATGTTCCTCAGCCATCAGGTTTGGGCGGATGCCGCAGGCGGAGAAGGAGAAGCTGCTGGCAGAGATCTCCAGCGACATCGACCAGCTCAACCCCGAATCCGCCGACCTGCGGGCGCTGGCCAAGCACTTGTACGACTCCTACATCAAGTCCTTCCCTCTGACCAAAGCCAAGGCGAGGGCCATCCTGACAGGAAAGACGACAGACAAATCAGTCAGTTCCCTCTTCTTTTTGTTTCTCTCTTTTTTCCCCGTGTAAATGATTTACCAAGTTGACAACGCAGCTCTTAAAAAAAAAAAAACAAAGAAACCAAAAAACACCAAACCTAAAAAAAAAAAAAAAAAAAAAANTCCAGCATCCCCATCACGGTGCAGTATCAGCACGGGCTGTTCCCTAAGGAATATTGCTTTTCCCAGGTGGCAAACGACTGCAGCCCCAGCACAGCCACCAGGCTGAACTGTGATGCTCATTCTTACAATGCTCTGATGACTTCCTGCTTTTAACTGGGTTATCTCAGGTCAGATCAGTGCCCTGTGCTGGTGCAGTTGGAATTTTAGGAGAATGGACAGGAAAATCTTGGAAAAGTAAGGAATAGTGGTAAGTGTGCTCCTGGGTTGCCTTGGAAACTCCGCTGGCAATGCATCACAATCCTCTGCATCAGGAAGAAGGATAAATAATATCTGATCATTTCAGTAGGTTTTTAATTTGGACAGTATTTTAATACCTAAAGAACAAAATCGTTTTCCAAAACTCACAGCTCTTAGTTTGATGGATTTTCTAAAACCATTGGCAGAAATTTTGCTGTCGGGATTACAACAGAGACTGTATTTCATTTTTTCCTTAATAACTTCATAGACAGCAAAGAACTTGGAGGTATTTCAGGCTCCCAAAAGGTATTTCTTCCTTTCCTTACAGGCAATTAAAATAATAATTTCACTGTTGTCCAGAAATTGGTTGTACCCCTCACATAAAAGCTTTAGATGTGGTGGACACTTACAATGTGAGTAACTTTTCAGCATGGAATATATAAAAGTATATAAAGTATATATAAATATCTATATATAAACATAGATAAAATATATAAATATATATATATATATAATATTTAAAATATATATAAAGTTTGAATTAGCATCATTTATTTATTCTGCAGAAACTGATGTGCAGCCTGGTCATGTCTGAAAGTTCCACCACTGCAATCCTCACCCAGAAAATGTGTGATTACACCAATTACATTCTCCTTTTTCTTTGGAAGTTTTTAAACTTTGGCACATTAGAAACAGCAATAAACCAGCAGACAGAATCCAGCTTCTCAGTGCTGCCAATTTTCAAGTGTTTTTTGAAAACACCACTGAAAGAGTGGCACTCAGTATTTAATGGTCACAACTTCCATGTTTTTCTCAATNTTGCTGTTGGCAGTTACATATTTCAAGCTGTGTCTGAAACACAGGAAATGTTTTTAGATAGAATAAGTAAACATTATTTGAAAAAACTCCAAGTTCACCTAATAAAATACTTGAAACCGGTACAAGAATTTGAAGGTCATCTTAACCTTTTTGTATTCTCTGATCCTCTCTTCCCGTTTTCCTTCTCCTTGCCCAGGGGTTATCTCCCACACTATCTGTTTAAGGTGGCTCTCTAGCTGTCAGGAATTGCTTGCTGTCCTATTCCAGCATCCCCATCACGGTGCAGTATCAGCACGGGCTGTTCCCTAAGGAATATTGCTTTTCCCAGGTGGCAAACGACTGCAGCCCCAGCACAGCCACCAGGCTGAACTGTGATGCTCATTCTTACAATGCTCTGATGACTTCCTGCTTTTAACTGGGTTATCTCAGGTCAGATCAGTGCCCTGTGCTGGTGCAGTTGGAATTTTAGGAGAATGGACAGGAAAATCTTGGAAAAGTAAGGAATAGTGGTAAGTGTGCTCCTGGGTTGCCTTGGAAACTCCGCTGGCAATGCATCACAATCCTCTGCATCAGGAAGAAGGATAAATAATATCTGATCATTTCAGTAGGTTTTTAATTTGGACAGTATTTTAATACCTAAAGAACAAAATCGTTTTCCAAAACTCACAGCTCTTAGTTTGATGGATTTTCTAAAACCATTGGCAGAAATTTTGCTGTCGGGATTACAACAGAGACTGTATTTCATTTTTTCCTTAATAACTTCATAGACAGCAAAGAACTTGGAGGTATTTCAGGCTCCCAAAAGGTATTTCTTCCTTTCCTTACAGGCAATTAAAATAATAATTTCACTGTTGTCCAGAAATTGGTTGTACCCCTCACATAAAAGCTTTAGATGTGGTGGACACTTACAATGTGAGTAACTTTTCAGCATGGAATATATAAAAGTATATAAAGTATATATAAATATCTATATATAAACATAGATAAAATATATATATATATATATATATAATATTTAAAATATATATAAAGTTTGAATTAGCATCATTTATTTATTCTGCAGAAACTGATGTGCAGCCTGGTCATGTCTGAAAGTTCCACCACTGCAATCCTCACCCAGAAAATGTGTGATTACACCAATTACATTCTCCTTTTTCTTTGGAAGTTTTTAAACTTTGGCACATTAGAAACAGCAATAAACCAGCAGACAGAATCCAGCTTCTCAGTGCTGCCAATTTTCAAGTGTTTTTTGAAAACACCACTGAAAGAGTGGCACTCAGTATTTAATGGTTACAACTTCCATGTTTTTCTCAATGGATTTGGTGCTCTGGAGCATCAAATACTATGAGCACAGTTTAAATGAATGTTATTTTTTAGTTGCTGTATGATCTGAATTAATTTAAAATGTTTGGATATGCGAGTGTATCAAAACTAAAATCAGGAACTAATCATCTCCTGGGATATACAGTGCTCGTTTGACATGAGATTCTACTCCCAAGTTCATCTGAATCTTTATATTTAAAAAACCTTCAGCTATTTTGAACTCTTTCTTGATTTCCATCTATCATCACTAGGCCAGTGGTGCAATACAGGCTCTCTGAAGCACAAGGATGTGGACATAATAACGACTTTTTGTTGTACTTGATGCTCCCATTAGAAAGGACAGAAAGAAATGACCTAGTAGAACCAAAATATGCATTTTAAAAGCATCTTCTGCAGTCTTGTTGCTCCACCATTCCACGTGTGCATATCCATACGTGCAGCCAGTGCACTGAATGTTTGTGCTGCTGCCAGAATGTCAGTACCTCTCGAGAAATTCCTTCTCCTGCTGCCTTTTCCCAGCGCACTGTGTTTGTTGTTCCAGTTTCACGCTGAAATCCTCGGTGCAAGTGGGAAAAGAGTTCCCTGCCTCACCCTGTCCTTCCTGGAATGGCATGGGCCGGAGCTGTGGCTGCCCGTGGGGACAGGGGCAGTGGCAGCACTGGTTTCACTGGCGCTGTGAGCAGCAGGACGTGGATTTCACTGGCAGTCTGGGGGGCTGGCACCCTCCTGGGGGCACACAGTTCCTTGAGCTCTCCGTTTTCCCAGCAGTTAAAGGCAAAGCTGCCGTTCCCTGCCCAGCTCAGTGCTGGGTTTGGGCTTTAGCAGGGGACCAAACACTTCCCAGTGTCCATCTGCAGGGCTTTGGGCTGGGAGGAGGATGGGGATGAGCCTCTGTGGGCATTGCCCCCTTCAGAAGGCACCACCAGTAGCTACTTCCAGTTTAAAAATTCCATAATTTAGCACTGATTAGGTTTCACAACTATTTTAATCAAATAGGAAGAGAATTTTGGGAGTTTCCAGAAGCTGGTTCTGTGGGAAAGGACCACTGACTATGGCTAGGAAGGCTTGGGTTATTTTTGAACCAGTTCTGCAATGTGTAGTGAATATAAAACCATGAGACGGAGCATCCCTGTCAGGCATTAGAAGCTGCAATCATAAATAACCTTAAATTTTAAAAAAGCATTTCTCTAGTCCAATTGTTGGTGCATAAACCCTTGTATTTTAATTAATTATTCAAACCTATTCATACCAGTGGGTATTTGTTCAGTGCAGCAATGAACTATTCAGTCATTAATCCTCTGAGGGAAAGATTCTTCAAATAAATTTGAGAAATCCTCACATAACCACTTCTTTAAACCCAGGAGCTTCTTTTGCATATTCTGGAACAGATTGTTTCCAGATCCTAATGAAACTATTCTGGCACTACTTTTTCTAAGCTGCTTTCAAAATTGATTTATTCCAGTTGAGTTTATTTCACAGTCAGACTCATTCTTGTGTTCTGAATTGTGGTTTGTACCACGGTATTTGTTTTTTCTTTCCCGAAGACAAGTTGAGTGGGTTTAAATATATCCTAACTTTGTTATTTTTAAAGGAGTTAACAACAAAAGGTTACATTTATCAGATAATCAATACCATAGAGTTGATGTTACTTGCAGTATTTCCTAGGACAGAACATGAAAGGAACACGAAAGTAAACAAAGGAATCAAAATGCAATGTCTGCCTTTCTACAAAAAAAGAAGGCTCCTGTACACTCATTAGATTCTCTTTTATAGAAGTCATTATAATTATAATTCAGGTAAAAGAAGTATCATTTTAACCTTTTGTCAAGCATTCCAAGCTTTGAATTCTGGAAGTACAGAACATTTTGTAAAACAAAAAGCAAACAAACGAAGGAAAAGGCAAAACTCCTGGATACTTTAAAACAGTGTTCCTTCCCTCCCCCTTACTTGGCCTTTCTGCAAATCATTTTAACATTGTGAGGATATTTGTTTTTATAGGTTTAGGACAGTTTAGCTGTTTGGGGAGCCCTTGATAGGTCCCTCAGAGATGTCTGAGGGGTTGCCAGTGAGTTCTACCCCCGTTTGGGTTTCTCAGGAGCGGAACGCCCTCGGGAAGGACCCTCGGGAGTAAACGGACTTTTCCTTTTGTTTTTAGCCCTTTGTTATTTATGACATGAACTCTTTAATGATGGGAGAAGACCAGATCAAGTGCAAGCACGTGTCCCCCCTGCAGGAGGAGAACAAGGAGGTGGCCATCCGCATCTTCCAGCGCTGCCAGTTCCGCTCCGTGGAGGCCGTGCAGGAGATCACGGAGTTCGCCAAGAACATTCCGGGCTTCGTGAATCTCGACCTGAACGACCAAGTAACTCTCCTGAAATACGGGGTCCACGAGATCATTTATACCCTGCTGGCTTCTCTGATGAATAAGGATGGGGTTCTGGTATCTGATGGACAAGGATTCATGACACGGGAGTTCCTGAAGAGCCTGAGGAAACCTTTTTGTGACTTTATGGAGCCCAAGTTTGAGTTTGCTGTGAAGTTCAATGCACTGGAATTAGATGACAGTGACCTGGCAATATTTATAGCTGTCATTATCCTAAGTGGAGGTAAGTGCTCTCTTCTTTATATGGGATTTTGGAGGGTAGAATTGGCACTTTTATCTCCTGTGCAAACAGCCACGTGCTCGGCACTGCAGGGTGGGAGTGAGTGCATTTACACTGAGGTTTTTTAGTGATTTTCAAATTTCTTTTTGTTGTTTGCCCTTTATTCAGTTCCAGACAGAAACTGAAAATGGAAATGGCCCGATATTAGTGATGGGGCTGGAAATGCCTGCTGAGTCTTCACTTCATTTGGGCTGAAAACAAAATCAGGGCTATCTTTTGGAAAACAGGAAGGGTGGAATTTCACTGGCAGGAGCTGAAATTCTGCATGAGATTTTTTTCAACCTGCAATTAGGTTGTGTGGCTTGCTAATTGAACACAAACAGCTTTGACTCCAGAACAATTCCAAAGGACAGGGGGTATCGAGCTTACAGGGTTATGGTGCTTTCCATTGTTCTTTCATTCGTGCAAGGGTTTGTTTGCCTTCTAAAAGGAGGGGGAAATGCATTTCTCAGGAAAATGATTGTCTCCTAATGCCTGGGCAAAACAGGCATTGTGTGTCTGTTCAGATCCCCTCAGCTGCTCTGCCTGTGTTCTCTTCATACATCATGCTTTGAGCAAAGCATGGACCTGAAAGGCCCAGGTATCCATCCAGCACTTCACTGAGGAAACACTGAATTCCAGCTTTTCTGCAGACAGTCAGCGTGCCCCCTCTGCTCCCGAGGTGATGTCACTCTTCTGTTTCGTGAATTAGTGGTGCCTACCAGGATTTATTTCCCTTAGACACCTTCAGACACAGATTCCAGGCACGTCGAAGCTCTGTTACTCTGGCCAGCGCTCCCAAGGCAGTGATGTTGCACAAATAAATTCTTGCCCCACTGATCTGTGTGTATTTTGGCCCAGCACGGAGCTGCACACATCCATGGCAGGAATGTGCTGAATGCTCTGGATTCGGCTCCTCCGCCGAGCGTTTTGTTATTAAATTACATTTCAGCAGTCGAACACGGCCGCATGCTCTGGTTCTAAACACAGCCCTGCTGCTGGGAGGGCACTGCTAGGCAGAGCTGCGTTTAAAATCACCTCCAGTTCCTCCTGGCACCGTGTTTCGTTCAGGAAAAGGGCTCACAGTGTGGTTTTTATCCCGCTAATTCCGCTTCCAACAAGAACGGCTCCCAGGAACTTCCCCGTGCGGGCCTTGGGGGCACCGTGATCCCTGAGGACTCTGCATTCATTCAGGGAAGGAAAGCACCTTGCTGGGGTATTTTTGGTTTGCTTTAAAGGGAGAGGAGAAGTGGTACAAGCCTATCAGGGCACTGTACAAAACACGCCAATATTTTGCATTTTTTAGTGTAATGAAATGTGACAGATGAGAAAAAAGCCTCTCAAAATTCACTCCTCACTGCAGAAAGCGAACTTGCATCCTGCAAAGCCCTGTCTTCAGCAGTGTTTGGTTCACACTAGAGGAAGCAAGAATGATGTAACCAATCTCAACATTTTCAATTGCAGGAGGACAGTGATTCACATACAAGAATTAACTGTGTTGAACCAGATTTATCAGTGTGCCTCTTTTTTTTTTTAATAATAATTTGTAAACAGAGATCTGTAAAGAACTAATGATCTGTAAAGAACTAATGAATTCGAGTCAAGTTACTCTGTAGCAAAACCCTGAAGCAAATCTGTAGATATATAAATCCATATAAATATAAATCAGTCCTTTCTAGGAAGATCATTTAATTGCTTGATAACAAAGATCTCCCTATCTTTTTTCAGAACTGTTTTTTTTTTTTTTTCCCAGAAAAGCATGAGAACTGCTTGGAAAAAAAAAAAAAAAGAGTTTATGTTTTGAAAACAATTAAGCTTTGTTGCCAATTAAAGAAAGCTTTTATCATGGAATTTACAGCCAGCTATCGTATCTGGTGAACTGGATGCATTCTGTGGGACTAAAATATCTTATGTGATATAAGTCCTACTTCTCAGCTGTCTCAGATGTTTCTGTAAGAGCTATACCCTTGCAAAATTGTATTTCTGTAAGAACTATTTGAACATAGCAGGATGATTTCACTGAAAACTGGATTTCAACACCAGAGTACCTCGAGGACTCGACTTGCTGCAGGAGTCCTGCAACGCTTAAGCCCCTTCACGAAATCCTGTGTACAAATATCTTTAACAGAAAACCAGTTTGTGAAACCCAGAAAGATCCCAGCCAGGGAATCTGTCATTACCTAGTGAAATTATGCTAATTCTGCTGGCTCCAGCGGGGCTGGCTCTTGTGCAGCTCCACACAGAAGAGGAGAAGGGAAAGGGAAAGACAATTCCAGCTGGAACATCACACGTAGAAAGCTTTTCATTGGGAAGCGTTTGGAATTTGCCCCAGATCTTATAAAACCGTTCAGCCTTTTGATAAGCAAGCAGCTGCTTTTGCATGTTATCTAGAAAGGCAAAAAGCCCAAAGCACAGCAGTGAGAAGCTGACAAATTAACTGTAATAGCAACAGATGGAAAGCACTCCCACTCCCACAGTTGGTTTTACTGTTGCTGAGCTGCTCAGTGCAGCCTCTCTCTGCCCCAGCGGTTCCAAATGTTCCTCTGAACTCATTTCTGAGGAGCTGCTCTTGCTGTGGGTGCTGTAACACAATATAAGTGGCAAACTAAGTCTTGTGTTCTGAATTGAATGCCGATGAGGCAGAGGCTGTGTGTGAGCACAGGCTATCACCTTGTTTGTACCACAGAAATGCTCTTGGCCATCAACAGCAGCACCAAACTCTCATTACAACATCCTCTAGTTGTGGTAACCTTAAAAGGCACACTGTGGTTAAATGAGATTTGGAGAGCTTTTTTTAGGAGGTTTTCTTCCTCTGTGCCACTGAGACACATCCTCGTTCAGTAGTGAGTGCTCTGTGTACCTGATAAAGAACTTGAGGCATCTTTAAAAATACCACATCCACCTGAGCTGAAAATGAGCTCTGGCACAAGAAGGTTTAAGGAGAACAAGCTGGATTTCTCTGTTAGGGCAGGACAGATAATACCCCAAGCCTTGTTGGGACAATTCACATTTATGAACTCAGCAAACCCACTCAAGCAGGTTGATGTCAAACAAAGAAAAAGCTTAAAAGGGAATTTTGTAGCGTATTTACATGGACACAAAGTTTTGTGTGTTGTCTTCTGCAGAGTTTGGATACAGGAATGTTTGGATACAGGGATGTTTGGATACAGGAATGTTTAAATACAGGAATGTTTAAATACATGAATGTTTGGATACAGGAATGTTTAAATACAGGAATGTTTGGATGCAGGAATGTTTGGATACAGCAGGGTTTGGGGCAGGGTATCCCTGTAAAGACCCACACTCCGACAGTCCACATGCAGTCAAGCTGGTATTTAAGCTCAGAGATGTTTCTAAAGTCACTTTTTCAGTTTTCTGTGGGTTTTTTTACCCTAAATTTTAAGCCACAAATCCCTGCTCCTGGTTTAAACACTATGTTCAATAATGTTGCTGCATTCCGAGATCAACAAAATTTGGAGTTTTATCACTGGCCATTTCCACCAAGCAATTCCTATTTCACTGCCACACAAATCCTGCACTTCCTTAGAACAAAGAAATGCTTTGTAATCAGAGCAAGACCTGCTGATCATCCCTGGAGGCATTGGACCGAAATCCCGGTGACTGCAATACATGTGACAGTCTCAGAAGACAAACCTCAAACTGCTGAGTCACATCTGCCTCAGCAGAAGGAAAAAGAAGGAGCCCGTGTGTTCCCTGAGCCAGATCTTTACCCCTTTTTTTTTCATACTGAGATTTTAGAATGTGCATTTAAATGCAAACTGCACTTAGTCAAAGCCATTAAAATGTAAAGACACGCAGGTGGCAATTTCAGTATGTGAGGAACAGGTAAAACGGATTGTAATTGTTGTCAGGGACATGAAAGAGGCATCCAGATCAGTACATAAATAAACAAATAAAGTATTTTCCCCCCGAGACAGTACAGAATATCAATTTACACAGAGTGGTACTGCTGGCACTCAGAACTCTGGGTTTGTTGGCCTTTCACAGCCACGGTGAACATTTTCTGACTTAGAACAGTTTTCAAACCGATTGAAGCAGCTGTAGGACAATGAATGAAAACACAAAGAAAATGTGAATGAGGGCACATTATTTTGATAATAATCAAAAGGGAACCGTGGTGCTCTCCTGGCATTGTCCCTGTGGTTAAAAAGGGCAGGCTGGAAACAGCAAAGGGAAAAGCTACAACAAAGCTACTTCAAACAACAACCTGCTGTACCAGAGAGGATTAAAAGCAGCGTCCAAATCACTCTGAGTTCTCTCTCAGTTTATCATTCCAACTCTTTGGCCCCCTGTCACCCATTTTCCTCGTGTCATAAGAGAGTCCTGCTACAGCTCTTTGGTTGTGTCCTTCGCTTCCCTCCCCGGTTCCCTCTGCAGTTTGCTCTGGCAGCTTTCAAGCAGCACGTTGGTGTGCCAGCCCCCCAAAGGCTTCCCCCTCACTGTCCCATCCAGTTCCACGCTCCCTTTCCTGTGTTTTCCCATCCCCTGTTGGAATGGTGCTCAAGGCTCACCGTGAGTCATTCCCCGTGGCCTTTTTTCTGCAGGGCACATCCCTCTGCAGCTCCTTGCTGCGAAAAACACACCTTTTGGTACAAAACCAGATTGGTCTGGAGCATGTGTATTTAAGAGCTTCTTAGCAGCTTGAAATATACCATAATAGCTGGATGTTTAAGCTTTTGCCTCTTATTTCCTTTTTTCCTGATTTAGATAAGTTTCTTGGAACAGAAGCAGCGTTTTCCTCTGTAAGAGATTTTTACTGAGAAAGTATAGCAAACTGTCAACACCCAAAAAACGCTGCCCATATCCTGAAGTTCTCATTCATGAAAAATCTCTCTTGCCTTCAATGGGAATTTTCCTTCCTCTTGAATTGGCTTATTTAAAAATAACATCTGATGATCTCCTAGGCTTTTGTCAGAGTCATCTTTTCTGCCTCTGGTTCCACTGGGTCATTAGAAAACCACCAGAATGGGGTTTTCAAAGGCGTTTCAGGATTTTAGCCACTGCAGCCTCACTGAACTTCAGCTGACCTGGGGCACCCAAATTTGAGGGGCTCCTGATAAGTTCCAGGCCCAGTGGAGTTTCCTCCTGGACTCTGAAGGCAGAATATTTGAATCGGGATTCGCTCCTGAAAAAGTCACACCCCAAAAAATTCCCACCACAAAGGAGCAGGGGGCAGATGGAGATGAATCTCAGAGGAGATTGAGGCCACGTCTCTGTGCTTTCTGATTTTTTCTATCCCTGCACACTGAGTCATGCCCAGCTAGCTCAGAGTTCAGCTGCAACACACGAGGAACATTTAAAGCTATGGCAAGCCCAAATCATTAACAGCCTCGAAGGGCTGAAGTTTGGGAAGTTTCAGAAAGATGGCAACTCGATTCTGCAGCGCAGGCAAAGCGTTCAGGTGATCGAGAAATGAACATCTAACATTTATCAAAAATTCTTGAAGTACCTGGAAAAAAAAAAATTGCCCAAAAATATCGCCAAAGGAAATGAATGAAAAGGAACTTTTTGTTATGTTTACTCCCAGACTTTCTGAACCAGATTTTATGGGGTTATCAGTTGAATGGGATAAATGAGTGATGTCTGCAAGACAAGCACATTGGCAAACAAATACCCAGGTTGACATTCAAAATTACCATTATTTCTATCTCTGAAAAACTCCCCCCAAACCTCACCTCTGGGAGAATCGAGTATCCTTTCCTGATCAGTGACCTTCTCTTTCATGGCTTGTGTATACTCATTTGTTTTCCTGCCAGCTTTGCCGTTTAGTTTACACTGCAATTTTTTTTCCCCGTGAAGTAAAACCCTGATGTATTTATAAAGTGCTTTGTTTTCTCTCAGCCTGTTTTTTCCACCGTGCAGCACGAGTCCAGCTGAGTTAGTAGAACTGTATGCACAGAAAGGTTACCAAGATCACAGGAAATAACAGCTTATTTTTTAAGTTTTTAATAGAGATCAGCCTCTTGTCCTTGCTGAAATGGAATTGTTGCCTTAGGACAGTGATTTAAGGCTTGCAACAGGCACTGCTTTTTATTGATCAACCTATGAAATTAATTTCCTAGCTACACAGCAAATGTCATTTACATTATTGACTCTTTTCATTGTGATATTTGGGATGCCTTAGCCAGTATTAAGCATTTTAGCAGTAGCAAATTCACGGTGGTCACTGTCATATGTGAGGATTTAACAAAGT
The DNA here is from genome assembly GCA_013398015.1 of Oreocharis arfaki. Lineage (NCBI taxonomy): Eukaryota > Metazoa > Chordata > Aves > Passeriformes > Paramythiidae > Oreocharis > Oreocharis arfaki. The sequence goes on from VZRR01004305.1 coordinate 467,211, forward strand.
TAAGCAGCTTTCATTGCTTAAGACATTCAACATTTCATTAACTTTCAGTGCTGGAGAGTCAAATAATTTATTACCTCAAGTTAGGAGACAAATGTTCCAAGTTCTGTTAAAATTGCAGCCACTTAAGGATGTATTTGGGGGCAGGCAGAGCTAACAGAACAGCCATTATAACGAGGACAGTGATGGCTAAAACAGAAAGGTTTTGCTTCTTGCTGGAGAATAAGCTGTGCCAAAGCTGCTGCTGGGCTCTGGCAGTGCAAGGAGCTGAGTGAGGCTGGAAACATCCCCCAGCCTCCTCCGTGTCCTGTGGCATGAGCCTGGAGGGGAATTTCTGCACAAGCCACAGCCACTGGTCTCCACTGCCATCCGTGGCTGAGCCCGAGCTCATGAGCTGATGCAGAGCGATCCTGAAACTTCCTAACAGCTGCTGCAGCTTGGGCCTGGAGGAGAAGTGAGCCTGTGATTTTTAAATCTCCCAGGCTGGCATGACTGCAGAAGTTGAGTTCGTGCCTTTTTTTTTTTTAAATTTTGATGGGTTCAAATCCACCTCAGCAGGAAACATTTTTAGTGGCAGCAACGACATGCAAATCCATCAGAGTATACGCTGATTTTCCAGATGTGAATTACCTGACACAGATTGTTTGTCCCCCGACTCTCCCACTCTTTCTCCCCCACACACACTCCCAGTTTACTCTGGAAAAACCACTGCAGCAGAGCACAAACCCGTTTCTGGATATCTGCACCACGTGAACTGTTTCCAAGACTCTAAAACTCCTTTGAGCAAATCCCAGTGAAATCTTACAAGCTACCTGATGGCCAAACAGGAAGTGCCACCTGTAAAGGCTGACTTTGCTAAGAAGCACGTAAGGAATTACTGCACAAGCTCCGTGTTACGACGCTCAGAAACTCACAACTCTTTTTTGTTTTTTCCCCCCAGACCGCCCAGGGTTGTTAAATGTGAAGCCCATTGAAGACATTCAGGACAACCTGTTGCAAGCCCTGGAGCTGCAGCTGAAGCTGAACCACCCCGAGTCCTCGCAGCTGTTTGCAAAGCTGCTGCAGAAAATGACGGACCTCAGGCAGATCGTCACGGAGCACGTGCAGCTCCTGCAGATCATCAAGAAGACCGAGACAGACATGAGCCTCCATCCACTCCTACAAGAGATCTACAAGGACTTGTATTAATGAGCAGAGCAGTTCTTAATCCCCTGACATAATGTATGTTCTTCAGATTGCACTATTTCTTTGAGGGAAAACTTTGCATACCTAAGAAATTACTGTGAAACAGCATTTAAAAAGAGAGAGCTTAGTATAGTAGATCTATTTTATGCATATTGTTTATAAAGACACATTTACAATTTACTTTTAATATTAAAAAAAATATCTATATCATGAAATCGTTGGCAGTATTTTCAGAATTAATTTTTTAACGATGTTATTTCTTAAAATTGCTTGTCCAAGTATGATCGATGCTTCACTCGAGTTGGTTAAGCATGCAGTTAAATTTTCAACTAAATAAAAACCTTTCTCCTTGAACATTTCCAGGGAAATGTTTGAAGTATTACGTTCGATTTTGTGCTCCCGAGGCAGCAGCAAAATGAAATGCAGTCACAGATTAGTGTAACTTCCCTGGGGAGTTTCAGAGGCCAAAGGGAGAAGTGTCAGGTCTGACCATATCCGTGCCTTCCATAATAAGATTTGACACTGACCGAGCTCTGTAAAAGGGGGTTTGGTGCAAGGAAAAATTGGGGCCCTCATTTGCGGGCAGACCAAAAAATCAGATGCCATTTCAAGAACTAACTGAGGAAGGAACATGCCCCGCTCAGCACTCTTGGGAAGCGGAGTCTTTCTGATTCCTCTGCTCGTGCAAGTCCAAGGCAGGTGGGGCAGCAGCTGCTCCAATTCCCACCCCACAGCAGCCAGAGCTGAGCTGGAACAGGTTGGTACAAACCTCTCGGCCTGAGACCTTCCCACATCTCCTGATAAAGTGTCATTGAACAACACGGTGAAAATATCATCGAAAATTGCAGTGTCGTGACAAATTAGCTCCGAAACTAAAGCGAGGTTTGGATTAATTCCTGAAAAGATAAAGCTGTGATGGAAACCCTGCGCCCTTAGTCGGACTTGAGCTCTCGATGTTCATCCCCAGGATGCTGGGAGATGTTCCTGCTGCTGAGGTCATTGGTTTTCTTGCATGTGTTGCCCTGTAATGTCGCCTAAGAGCTCCACAGGGAGCAGAGCACAGCAGAGTGAGCAAGTTTAACAGGAGATGCATTTCCTAATTCTGTCATTTTGGGGTATTCTTGGTGCCGAGGTGAGAGGCCCCTTGGATTCACATTCCACCTGCCCACATCTGATAGTCTGTGAATGTGACCCCTGCAAAGTCAAGCAGGGGGAGCCACGCTGGTGGTCCAGAAGAGGGAATACTGGGGGAAAAAAGCCACTATTTGTAACTTATATATCAAAGTAAGGAGAGGTCCCCAATTGAATATCCTTGGCTTCCTCTCCGTATTCATATTTTATTTATGTAGCAAACAATGTGCCTTAAACTTGGTGAAACAAGTTGAGTTACGTGGACAAAGAGGTGATGTGGGTGAGAGTGGGATCTTCAGGGAGTACAAATTGGCTTTACTTCTAATGCAGACCTTGAACTGAGACCTTGAACCTCTTAAGTCAATGCAAATTATGCAATAAAGAAGCTGAGAGAGGCAAATATTAAAATTAATCCTTCAGCTCATGCCTTCTACACCTGGAGACGTTTCCTAGTGCTTGCTTCAGGTAACCTCTGGGCCTAAGGTCAGCAGTGAGCGCTATTCCCACCAGGAAGTTTGGGGAATTGGATCATTCAGCCTCCAGGTTTAAAGCCCACGGGTGGAATTGCACTGAGATGAAGTCACTGCGAGGCTGAAGAGAGCAGCTTTGATCCTGCCAGGCTTGCAGTGAGATCATTTCAGGTAGCTCAGAGATGATGGCCCCGGAGCAAACACGGCGTTGCAGTTAATGCTCAGCATTGCACCTTTGCTGCACATCTCAGGTTGTTCCAGCCGAGCAGGGCACTGGCAGGAATGAAATGCACACTTTTATGGCTGTTACAATGCAAAAGAAAATACTCTCCCTCTCTGGTTTAAGTTGTTTTCCACCGTCCATTTGAAGTGTTGCCACCCATCCCTTAGTGGGGGAGTCATGCAGAGCTCATCCCCTCCCGTCGGGGATGGATCAGAGATGAGCTGGCACTGAGATAGACCCCAGCTCCAGCACTGAGTTCCTGTCACAGCAACAGGCAGCAGGAACCATTAATCTGAGCCTGCATTTCATAGACAATCCAGTTTCCCACCGGCTTCCCCAGAAATGGAAGTCCAGAAGTAGTTTCAAGTAAAGAGGGATTCTAGGGCATGTCCTTGCAGAAGTAGTATTCGAAATTATTTGGAAGTGAGTGGCAGAGATGCTCTGGCAGGGAAACTGAGTCCAGTACTTTGTTAGAGTGCTGGAAAAAATCTGTGCAACCCAGCAGCACATTAACCAAAGAGCTTTATTCCACTCCTGAAAGGGGCCATATTTCTGAAATTCAGCAGTCACAAGTGTCTAAGCCACTCAGTCCAAAAATCCCTATATTCTGAGGGTGGTAATGGAATCATAATCATAGCAGTTTTGCAGGAATGGGTGTTATCCTTTACGAGGATGAAGGGACTGAATGCCCAAAAGCTTACACTTTTCTTTCAACTGTATCAGCTGCCCTAATAAAACCTCTTGTTCTCCCTACACCCTGTCTTCTCTCACACATTCATAGTTACTCACCCTGTTTTCCTCAAGCCATGCAAAGTGTTAATTTTTCCTGTGAGTTACTAATCACTGACATGTTCTGGATCTGAGCGGTTACATCATGGTTAAGAAGTTTTGCCTGAAATGCTTTCCTACAAGAATAGGTCTTAAGGGAAAAATGTTCATTTAATGGACAATTGCTGTGTACTAATTTAGAACAAATGACTGTTATGAGGATATGAAAACATTTTCTCAAAAAATAGCATTTTCTCTTGTGAATTATATTCAGAATTTTGATCTAATTGTAAATACTTTCTGTTTCTATGGGACTTTATTTATTAAAAACAAAAACTTGCAAATGGGAGTTCATAAGTAGGTTGTAATACTTTCAGACTCTCCAGAGTTTTGGGTAGAATGGGCTACGCCATAAATGAACAATCTGGGGTTTTGATCTTCAGTGCTACCAAAAACATTTAACAACTCAAAACCAGAAGCAGTCAGCTGGCACATGGCTGCCTTTGAAGAGCTTCGTTTTGCTGGTGGTGCGCACTGCATCGTAATGTCCTCGGGGATGATGTGGGGTCCTGGAGATTCCCACAGGCTTTGGAACTCCTGGGCTGGTCATCCTGTCTTGTATTTCACACTGATCTGCTTTTCCTGTAGAAAAACTGGGGGTGCAGTGAGTCTGGAGAAAGTCACTTGGTGTCCCTGCACACATCCAGCCCATTCCCCTCGCCCTGTCAGGCATCAGAGCGTTCCTTGTAGGAGCTCAAAGGTCCCTGTTCAACAGGGAAAATTACCTTCTTCACACAAAGAGCACTGGTGACCATTTCTCCAGCAAATATTGCTGTGAGGGCCTGGAATGAAGATTGAGAGGAGAGAAAACCATTTGCAGCATCCCCGTTGCTGTGGCAGAGGCAGCCCAGACCATTCTAATCGCGGTTTCCGTAACAGCGAGGAAAACCCATCTGTCCCCCCGGTGCAGGTGATTGAGCACCCTTCAGCACTCCCTAACAGAACCTTTTCCCAGCACAGCCAGCCCTCAGCACCCCAAAGCACTGGAAAATGGGAAATGGGCTTCCCCAGAGCTGCTGTCCCAGCTTATGTGACCGAGCCCCTTCCCTGAGCACACGCACACCACGGGTTCCAGTCACTGCGGGGACAGAGAAGCCCTGGGGGATGAGGATTTAGTGTTTGATTTGCAACTGTAAACTCTGTCTTGAGGCTGAGTATGTTTCAGTGGGACTTTTTTCCTTTTAAGTAAGAGGTGCTATCCCTTAAATGGATGTAGCATCAGTTCTGTAAACACAAGCAGTGCAAAGCTGCAGCTGGAGATTTATAGAAGGAGGAAAACAAAACTGAGGGGTAACAACCCCAGCAAACACCTCCTGCATCAGCAGCTCAGTCACACCCCTGTCAAACAGTTCAGGTTCTCATTCAAGCCCTGGAAAAAATTTTCTTTTTCATCATGAATCCCACTCCAAGTGCCTTGCCTGAGAACCAGTGGTTAAAAATCAGCTGCACGGGGTTGGATCCAACTCCACGGGTGCAAACAACGTACTTCCATTCTTCTCAGCACTGCCTAGCCCTGGGAACGATGATTGTAGGAAAAAGAACTTCTGAACTTGTGGGTTTTCATTGTGATACGCAGGGTATGGATAGGAAACTCGGCAGCACATCTTCCCTGGCTTGAAATAAACACTCGGGAGGCAACGACTGACCCAGCAAAGGAAGACAGGAGGAAATGATTCCACAGCTCTGGATGCAGTATGACAGTGTTGGATGTGTGTGTGTGTGCAGGATCTTACAGGATTTTACCCCTTTTCTTTGTAAGAGCCAAATGCCACACGGACTTGGTGTTTGCAAGAGGTTTCAGTGCAACAAAGCCAGCGAGCAGCATCTATAAACTGATGTGCTCCCAAAATAGGAAAGGCTTGTTCCACTCACAGTCTCTTTCACTGCATCTCTTCATTGCTTAATGTGACCAATATTGAAGTATTGCAAGTCTGCAGCTTGGCTAGGTCGTAGCAGGAATTCTCTGGGCAAGTCTTGCTCTGGGCAAGCATTAGTTAGGGCAGTAACTCTTGGGTTTTTGGGGTTAAATGCTTCAGGGCTTCTTTGAAATGTGACATTAATTCGCTGCGATAGATTTCTGCAAATGGCTGAGATCAGTTCCCAGCTCTCAAATGGGACGAGTTTCTAATTAGGGTTTTGCTAACTGAACATGGCTCTCAGCCCTGCTTCAGGAAAGTTTAAAGCCAAAAAAGTGCTTTAGCTGCAAGTGAAAATAGCCCTTCTGTTGAGACACAGGCTGGTTAAGGGCTTTCTTTTTAATTATTAAGCTTCCTTCTCGCGTTGGAAATGGGGAGCATTTTCAGAACAGCATTGGCCAAGAGGAATATCCATTGCTCATTATGTTATATGCTGTTACCCAACGAGGTTTTTTTAGTTCAGTGGAGACAGCAAGGGAAAAGTGAACTCTCCAGAGGCAGGGGAGGGAAGGAGGAATACGCAGCACCATTGGTTCTCACACTGGGAAGAGCTGGCAGTGCAGGAGAAGATCTTGTCCTGCTTGCTGCAATGATGATTAAAGCATTCTGTTGTGTCAGCATATCCTCAGTTTGTTAGTGCTAACTCTCAGCTGGCCATATCCTGCCAGATTTGCAAGCAAAGCCTGCCAAGCCATCTCAACAAAAATGTAGCTTTAAATATTATAAATGATGCTGCATTTTGCTGGGGAAATGTTTCCTGAAAAGGCTGTTCCAAAACATCCTTTATTGTTGGGGGAGGGGAGTAAAAGGGGCCTGGGAGAGGGAGGAGGGAGGAAAAAGAGCTACTTTTAATAGACTTTTTTTTTCTTTTGAGGCCAGAGATTCATTTCACATCATTCTGTAGGACCAAATGGATTTTTTTCTTTTTCCCAGTGACTATAAAACATTACAGTAATAATTTTGTATGTAAGTTTTGGCAACTAAGCTGGAGTGGGAGGAAGGACAGAGGGCATCTGATTTTCTAAAAGATTGCAGTGAGGGATTTTGCAATTGATCAGTCAGTAAAACCTTCTTGGTGAACATCTGCTTGCTGGCAAGGGAGATCTGTCTTCTTCCTGTTGTAATAAATGGAGAATCTCAGCCCAGCAAAGGAGGTGGCTCCTGTAGCGAGGGCAAACTTTGGGTTCTAGACCTAAAAACTGGATTTGGGTCTCCATGTGATACCAGGATCCTGTCAGGAACTGGTCAGTGACATCCCTCCGAATCAGCTGCTCTTGGTGAGCTTTGGTTGCTGAGGTTCCTGCCCATGGCACAGAAGCCAAACCACGAGCACTGACCCTCTGAGCATTTGTGCAGAGACACAGATTCAAAGCTGTCCACCTTCAGAATCCCAGCTGGGGTCCTTTTGCACGGGGAGGTCGTTTTGGAAAGAATGCAGACTCACAGAATTCCTTCACAGTTTGGCCTCCAAGAGGAATAAGTGAAAGGAAAGGAATGATCGGAGCTGTGCAGGCAGAAGCAGCTTAGAATGTGTCCAGTCCAGAGGAATGGGTTTGTTGCAGTGTGTCAGAATCCAGATTATGTTAAACTTGCTCTTAGCTGAACCTTAATCAAAATATTTAGGAGCTCTTTAGCTGAATATTTCCCCAGCGGAATATTTCTCCTTTTACACTTCATTTCTCTTCAGTTTTCACATTTTCATGTGAATTAATGTGATTAATTCTAGACTGGTAGGAAAGGCACAGTGATGTGCAGGTTCCTCTGCATCTGGACTCTGCCTGCACAGCTTGAGTACAAATATTTAATATTTGTAGTCTTTGAATTTTACAATAAAATGTAAACAGGGATAATAAAGTCAGATTCAAAGAAGATTCCAAGGTGCTTTGCCTTTGCAAGATCAGTTTATGGAATAAAATTCCCTGAGTCTATTAGGCTTGCACCTTGCAGTTCTGTGGAAAAAGACAATGAAAAATAACTATTAGAGACAGGTTTGCTCTAAATATGAATAATAAAACATATTAAATGCTTAGTAAATTAATATCTTTTTTTTTTTTTAATGTCACCATTGTTACTGAGAAAAAATCAAATGTACGAAAGTGATGGAAATTTAACTGGGAGTTCTTCACCTTCTTCTCTGGGTGGACTCTACAGTAAGGACTCCTTGCATTTCCCATGAAATTCCAAGGTGCAGAGTCTGCTTGCAAGGGTAACTCAAACCTGGTAAAATGTCCTTGGAGGCAATGGCATCTCGCCAAAACGAAATTACAGGGGATGAAGTCATGCTCAGAAATTGATTTTGAAAGCACGACAGGGTTGCAAAGGTGGCTCGTAGGAGTTACTGGGAGAGTCTGGGTGCTGAAGGGGGCACTTTTGGCACCCAGCAGTGAAAGTTCTGTATCACAAAGAGGGCACTTTCTGCTGTCAGCTATTTTTGGTTCCCCAAAGGCCTAAGGTTTAATTTGCTCTTTGCAGGAGGTTGGGAGGTGTTCACCCGCCACGCCCAACCTGAGTGGTACCACAATAAATTGTCAGCGGTGGAAATTTATACAACTTAACCCAAATGTTATCACAGAAAGGGTTGGGTTGGAAGGCACCTTAAGGAACACGGAGTTCCAATTCCCCTGCCGTGGGCAGGGATATATTGTGAGGGAGGAAGCAGTGAGCTGTAAAGCACCCAGTTATGAGTTTTATATATGATCTCTCCTCGCTGTTTGCTCTTCACTTCCTTTGGTACACAATAAAGCTGTGCTTAACTAGCACCGAGCCTGGCATGCAAGGAGCCCAGAGCTTCCCTGAAAACTGCCCAATGCCAGGGAAGAGCCTCAAACCTGGGATCAGGCCTAGAATGGGGAAGCTGCTCGTGCTCAGGGAAAAATCCCATTTGTGTTACAAGTGTTCGTGGCCTGGGTTCTGTTCTCTCTCGGTCAGAAGAGAAGGTTTCCAGTAAGAAGTCTTTGAGCCAGGAACTGTAGGATTGGCCTCCATGGAATGATGTGTAAATGAGTTTCATAGCCCCCTAACCATCACCACACGGGCAGAGGGAGGGGTTTGGGTGCCCAAAGTGAGCAGGATTTGATCCTAAATGGAACACTGGGGATACCTGTCCCAAAAATGCAGAGGGGAATGTCTGAAGAACAGTAAAGGCAAAGCGTTTTGAAGTATAAATCGGGCATTAAAAATAGTGAGAAAGGGATTGTCATGAGCACGGTGTGAATCCCGTGCCAGCACTGCCATCCTGGGCTGGGCTCATGCCTCACTGCATCCCAGTGGCCGAGAAGCTTCTTTCCTCACAGCCAGAATCCTCCAGCCTCCACTTGCAGGAGCATTATGCTTCAGCTGTGGGCATTACTAAAACGAGGGTGAGGAGATGATGTTGTCCCAAGGCCTCTGCCTGCTTTGCCTGGTTCCAGTCACTCCGTGCAGCAGCCCCCAGTGCCAGGGCGAGGCAGGGCCAGCCTGCAGCTCCTGCTGCACCCCAGATTCTTCCCATTGTCCCCAGTTCCTGTCCCCTGCATCCGGCCCGTGCCCTTGCTGGCTGTGAGTGCCTGTCCCTCTCAGAGTTCTGGCACTTTGGTTTGCAGCCAAGGGGCTGAGGATGCAAACCAGAATAGCATTTCCTTCCCCCGAAGCCATGGTGCCAGGGCAGGGGAGCTGTGCAGCCCCAGCTGCTCCTGCCCTCTCCAGCCATCCTGAGGTCAGTGAGGCCGCTCGGGAAGGAGCACCTTGGCAGCTCCAGGAGGAGAAGAGCTTCTCCCGGCAGCTCTGGGTGGGAGGGAGCTGAGAACTCAGGGGCACTTTCCCCTGAGAACCCTCCTGCAAAAGCAAATCCAAATGCAATCCACAAAACGAGGCTTTAGTCTGCACCGGGGCAAAAATGAGACAGTTCAAGACTTCCATGATTGCCTCAAGAAAAGCCCTTGTGAAGCTCAGTCAGGCTCTTATTTTGGGCCGCAGTACTGGAATTTAGTGTCCCTCTCTCCAGCAGGGATCGTGGTCATTGCCCTTTCTCTGCCATTATTTTTTCTGATGGACCTCTTGCACTTGGCACAATTGAACAGGCACAGGAAGTCCCAGTGCTCACCTGGAGGGCAGTGCAGGGACTTGAAATCCTCGTCCCTCACTCTGCAGGTTTCACTCATTGACCTCTCCTAGTTTGGCATTCCCAAAGCTTGGTATCCAGAAGTGCTGAGCAAAAAGCAGCTGGACCCTGCACACTTAAATACAGATTTCAGAGCCTGGTGTTAGGCCCAGGTGTTGAAATGCTTGTGCAATTCTCACAGTGAGGCAGTGGAGGGACAGCAGCGTGTCCAGGAGACACAACAAACAGTCTCCTTTACATCCTAAACAAGCCTTCCAGGAGGAGGAGATGGAGCTGTTACCCAATCTGTCATGGTGTTTATCATTCGTTATTTGTTTTTATTTTTTTTTTAAAGACATTCCAAAGTGCCCTACAGATTTTTGGAGAAACGTCTGGTGCACATTTTATTTTATTTTATTTTATTTTTTCAGAGCAATGGCAACAGCAAAACGAATGAGTCCCATGCTACAGATCAGACAACGTTTCTTAACAGGGTTTTAAAGCTTGTTGTTACACAAATACAATTCCAGCTGCCAAGAGCCAGCTAATATATTCTTGGCATGCCTGGTGAGCCTTAAATCACAGACAGTGGGTACATTCTGCCTGACAGCCAGGAGGAGCAAAATTTCACTTGGATGGGTGCAGGGTAAAGAACTTTCTGTTCAGAATAAAGCCTGTCCCACTCTGCTCAGACACACAAGACCTCCTCGAGCTCAGGAGCTCATTTTGCACGTCAGGACTGCAGGGCACAAGGATGTTGTCATATGATTGTATCTCTTGATTTTCTTAGAAATTGCCCCAGCTGCGTTTTAATGCTGCTGCTCCAATTTGAAATGAGTAATTGCTCAATGGATTAAGAGCCCAGCATGTTTTATTGGGCATTTTAATGTGTCTTTCAAATGTGGTTTGCAAAGATAACATCGCAGCCTGCCAACTGCACCTTCACCAAAGGAAACTCCTTGTTCTACCTGGCCATTCCCAGCTCCCTGGGTTTACAGCTCTGGCCATGACCCATCCAGAGGAGAAGGGGAGTTCAGGATTGGTCTTCCAGCAAATTGCTCCAAGTGCTTCACAACAATCAGTGCCAGCTTCATTCGTTTTACCGCTGGGGGAGGCTGGAGCAGTGGGGCCGCAGGCGAGGGATCAGCCTCAGATCATCCAAAAGCCAGTTGCACACCAAACCTCGTCCCCAGTTCCCCTCTAACAGGATCTTCTCCAGGACACCAGAAAATCTTCCTTTTTCTGAGGAAAAGTCCTTTATAAATCACCAGCAGAAATATTTTAATTTGCAAACTAAAAAGCATTTAATTTGCAAACAAGAAAGCTGAACTGGGACTGTACCTTGTAAATTCCATTTCCCCAGCTGTGTGTCCCCTTGGAGGTGAGCAACTCTTTGGGGGTTTTAGCTTTTTTTTCCTCTTTTTTCCCCCCTCCTGGTGGTTTTGAGTGTTACTTTCTCAGGTCCTGAGTGTTATCCAGGGTGCCTAAATCCAGGTATCCTAAATGACCTCAGCTCAGTGTGGCTGTTTGATAATCAGTAAATCAAAATGAATCTCCAGTGATGTGCCCTGTAAGCAGCATCATGCCCCCAATTTCTGGGCTGGGGCACATCACTGCAGCAGACTTTGCTGGGCAGCTTTTTCCACCCTGGCTCTAAAATCAAACATTTCCCTTCTGTTTGTGCAGGCCCAGGGTGGGAAATATCCAGTGGTGTTCCAATATTAAAGCAGAAAACCTCAGCTTGCAAGAGGCGTTAAAGGAGATGAGAAAAGATTCTCTACATTAAAACAAACAAAAAGATAAAAATCCCAGTGCTGCCCAGGGCAGATGAGGAAATAACAGAAGAATAAAGATTAATTGTTCAATAGTTTCTTTGCTTAAGTCTTCACAGCAAAAGGTTAACTCCCACCAGATGCTTGGGACAATTAAAATTAGCAATAAGCTGGAGTACAGAGAGGAGGAAGAGAATAGGTTAAACGTGTTCAGCTGGGTTAGATACATTCAAGTGAGCAAGCTGCAAGGAAATTTACCCTGGAGTATTTAAGGAAATAGCTAAAACAATCTGAACCATTAAATGATTATCTTTAAGAACTCATGGATCACGGAAAAGTGAGGCCTCCGAGGACCACGAAAGGAAAAAATTCTCCTATTCTTTTCTTTCTTAAGAAAGGACCAAGAGAATTACAGGTTAGTCCAGCTTCAAATAGCTAATTAATCACTGTTTTGTTTAACTATCCATCGTAGGATATCCAGCCAACAGCGACATCATACGTATTTTTTTCAAGACTGAAATCGTGCCACGTTAATTTAATTTAATTTCCTTTTCTGACAGAATAATTGACCTTGTGAGTAAGGGGGAAGCAGTGCATGTGCTGTGACATGTAACCCTCCTGTAAACAAGCTGGGGAAGCACTGAAAGCTGGAACTATTGCAGGTGCAAAAGTGGATTAAAAATTGTTTCGGAATAGCTTTTTTTGGAATAGTTTGCTGTCAAACTGAGAGATCATCCCAGCTGGGGTGCAGGAGGGGTTTTCTGGGTGCCATTTGCTTAACGACTGGGATAACAAAACACAGTGCACCTAAAAATTCTAAATCCTATCAGAGACTCGAGCGTTCTGGAGCCAAGTTTTTAATTCAGGCTGACCCTGAGCTATTGGGATGAATGCCTGGAACCAACACAACGAGGTCCAGCAGCCAGAAATGTGAAGTTTTCCCCGCACGAGGCAAAACTGCCACATGCCATCCAAGTGTGCCGTGAGGATGTGGAGAGAGCAGAGCCCAGTGCTGCTGTGGCTGAAAGAGGGCAGAACACGAGCTTGGCTGGCAGCTGGCTCTCACCACCACTGCCCATCGCTGTCTCGTGCTGGAATTTCACGGCACAGGCAGCCCTCGGGTGCCTGAGAAGGAGAAACTGGGCAGTGCCCGGAGCGAAGCCCCTGATTGCTCGTGTTGGCCGCGGATTTCTGTCCGTGCAAGGCGCTGCTCCTCCATGAGGGATTCCACTCTTCCAACCCTCCAACAGCCCAGCCCCTACCACATCCAGGCTGGGTTTTTCCTGGTGGCATTTCCAATCCCTGGCTGCCAGGGCCTTCCCACACACCCAGGCTGTGCTCTGGAGGCAGCAGCTCCTTCCAGAGGCGTTTTGCAACGCAGTGATTGTACGAATCTGCCTCTCCCTCTCACGGACTGACCCAGTCTCTCGTGCACAGCCCACTGTTCCCACGAATTGCTGCAGAGGGAGGACTTGATGTTCCCCAGTTCAAGAAAAAGCCTCAGGAAATTGCAAAAAGTCCTAAAAAGCCGCAGTTTGTTTTCATAGCATTCTTTTCCTTTTAGAGAAGTAATATTTTTTTTTCCCTTAACATTCTCCCTGGTATTTCAGGAGTCAATGGACACTAATGATCTAAACACTGCAGAAAAAAGGATGGCACCAGACACTGGAAAGGTATCCTGGATAATTAGCAGGGCTTCGTTTGTGTGGGAAAAAAGGATGTTTAAGTTACACCGAAGAGTCTCAGATTTATTCATTTCTGTCATCATCTGGTTCTGAATGAATTTCTAGGTTCCCCCCAGATCCTCTCCTCTAACTCTGTGACTATTTACAAAGCACAAATGTGCATGTATGTCATGGCTTGATTTCCTAATCTTAATTTAAGTCTGTCCAAAAGCCAAGCATCCAATTAGGCTCGTTCTGGGACGGGGGGAGCTCAGCCTGGCATTAATCTCCTGTGGGGATCGATGTTCCAGGCTGGGGTTTGCCTTGTTCTCTGGAGGTGCTGCTCCTTCTGCAGGCTCTGGATGGAAATTTTAGAAGGCTAAATAAAAATGAGACCAATCCCAGTCTCCACAATCATGTGCCACCCCATATCTTCTTTCTAGAAATCTGCAGAAGCTTCTTTCTCTCATTTAATGTACGAAATTTTAAAGAAATCTGCTACCATAGCTAAATAATATCATCTGTCCATGGCATCTAGCAAAGCTCAGGTCATTAGTTCATTCTTCTCTCTTTCTTTTCCTTCTCCCCTTCACATCCATGAGACTTGTAAAATAACCTTGCATTGGGCAAAGAAAACCAGAGGCACGAGAAATTTTGGGTCTGCCTGGGAAAAAAAAAAATCTATAATTTTACTCTCTTCTTCAGCCCCTGCACTGGATGTGGTGGTGTTTGCTTCTCCCCAAACCGGGGTGGGGTTGCCAGGGCTGTTTCCAAGTCTTCAGGGTGCCTGAGTGCTGCAAAGGTTTTGTGTCCCTGGCTTTTCCTCTGACCTGGGCACAGCCCTGCTGAAGGTGCTGGCTCAGTCCCACCCACTGGGAGATCCTTGGAGGGGGATCTTTGCCACCCATTTGCTCTTTACTCGCAAGGAGATGGCAAAAGGGCTTCCAGCATTTTCAGAGAACAAAATAATTGCGGGATCTGTAAGTCTGAATTCAGAGCTCTCGGTATGAATCCATCCCGTCTGGAAATCAGGTAAGAGGATCAGACTGAGTTTGTGATACAGGTGGGATCTGGTGGTGATATTTATCATAATATTATTTAAATTAATTATTTATCATAATTTTCAGTAAAAATGGTCCAAATTTGCCTTTCCAAAAGCCTGATCCAGCACTCCCTTGGGGCCCATTGCTGATTGCACTGGGCCCTGTCCCAAATCATTGGGTGCTTGGAACTGGCTGTTCCAGGTGACAGTTCTCCTCTTTGTTTCCAGCTGTTGCATTTATTATCAGAGGACAAGCAACAATACATTAAATGCTTTCTTAATGTTTGTTTCTCTTAGGCAATTGCATCTGCCATGGGGATAGCACGCAATCAGGGCTGGAAGGAACAGCAGTGTTTGCAAACCATGGGTGGCTGAGCTGGAAATCTTCACTGGGTGCATCCAAGAGCAGAAGGGGGAGGGTCCACGAGGCAGAATTTTCATCAAAGTGTGGTAGAATATTCAAATGTGGGGAATTGCTCCTTTAGCAGGAAATACAGAAAGCCTTTAAAGGGTGGAATTAGGCAACAGATGTCACACCTCCAGCTGCTGCTGCTCCTGCAGCCAGTGCTACTCTGCTGGCCCCTGTAAACGAGCTGGAGTTTATTACTTTCAAAGAGAGAAATGCTTATTCTATACATTTATGTCCAGACTGTTCTCATTATAGCAAAGGCTTAAGCACTGAAACAAACAGTGACTGCATGAATGACCTCCCCCCTGCCCAACGATGGCAGGAGCTGCAAGTCAAGTGGGTTTAATCCAAGTGTGCCCTTAACTTAGCTGAAATGTGCTGGGTTTTTTCCATCTCCCTGGTACCAGCATTCTCAGCCCTGGAGCTGCCAACAAAACCCCACCTTGGAGACAACAAATAGACTGAATTTATGTTTAAATTATGTTTAACTGAGTGGGAATGTGCAGGTCACAGAGCTGCTCATAAAAAGCAGGAGATGGTGCAGCAGGACAGGCTGCACCTGCCATCGTCCAGCAGTGGCACACGAAGCTTTGTGCCTTCGCCCTCAAACAAACCTCCAGTAAAAGAGGAAACTCCACAGAATCCTCTTCTACAGCAGCCACGCTTTCAGATTCTCCACCCCAACTTCTGCTCTTCCCTTCCAGTCTACCAGGAACAGCTCAGGACTCTCAGCTCCTGCCTTGGAACGGGAGGATGGATTAGAAGATCTCTGATCGTCTTCTAGGACTTTTCTTCTATTCCTCTGTTCTAAGTGTGGTATTCTGGTCCTTCACCAGCCCCTCCATCCTGCTTTCCTTAAACCTATCCCCGACATCCCAAGTGTTCTTTAGTGCTTCTTTGAATTCCAGTCCTTCAGAGCTGAGGACAACTTGATAATTCATTTTACCTGGAGTAACAGTGGGCACTATGTTAAAAACAGCCTTGCTTCAAATCCTTTCTTTAACAGAGTTTTTCACATCATTTGTCTTTTTAAGTGACAGAAAATGAGACAAACACACACTAGGCCAGTTTAGCAGAGGCTGAGGGTTTCAGCATAATCATCAGCACAGATTTCCTTTGATTTAATAATTGATTTCAACGCTTAGGTGAAGAAAGCAAGTAGAACTATAAGGAAGCAATCATTCTTCTCACTCGGTGCTCCTGGAAATCTGTTCCCGAGGTAAACCAAAGGAATTGGTGTTTGTCTATTTTTCAGCACACTTCTTTTCCCTGTTATCAGCTGCCTGAAAAATGTGTGCAATAACCTATAGCTGCTGGGAGCCTCCAATCCTCCCCCTCAGGTTTTGCAGTTGCTCCCAGAAAATATAATGATGTTTCATTATTGCTCCCACGCTGCCTGGGCTCTGTTCTGGAATGCACTGAGGCCAACACACCATTGGCCACAGCGCAACAGAGACAAGCAGGTGGAAAAATAAAATATGATTTTAATTTCCTGCCATCCACTAACCTCTCACTATACCCAGAGCAAAGAGGGATTATAAATAAGATCTCGCTCTTTGCTCGCCACTTGATTGATGAAGTGTTTAGGTAATTCTCACTAGATGTATTTAAAGCATATTTTTCCCTGCCACGGCGTGCTCTTGGGTTTCTTCTCGGGGAGCTTGTGTTTACAGAGCTTTTGCAAAGCCTGAAGTGCTGGAGCTGAGTCTGCAAAATTCCTTGGCTAGCCCGTGTAGGATCGGGCATACAGACAAAACAGTGGAGTGACAATCTGTAAGCAGAGTGCCACTGCCCCAGCCCCTGCCAGAGTGATAGCAGTGCCTCCCTGCCACATGATAAAGGGATGACGAAATTCTCAGCCAGGGAACTTTGTGACTTACAGGCTGTGCTGGTGGCTGGTTCTTGCTGCAGCTGGGGAATCCAGGGTGGGTCAATGTGTAACTGCAGCAGGAGCAAACCCCGGCCCGCGGAGTGGGTACTGATTAACTGCAGAGCAGGAGCTCTGCTCGAGCAGGGAGTGTGGAGCGAGTGGCTCTTCCCAGGGTGTTCATGGCACTGAGCAGTAAATCAAAACGAATTTGTGTTTGCCGAGCTCGTGCTCCTGTGCCTGCGTTCCTGCAAGGCTTGCAGAAATGGGCGTTATCAAAAAACAAAAGCAAACAAGCAAAAAACTCAAACAAAACCCCACAACTCAAAGAAGAACTTCGGTCTGGTGGTTGTTTCCAGTAGGTTGTTACACTCCTGTCACCTACATGGCAAACACACGCTGATTCATCAGCAGTTAGGTGGAAAACAAGGGGAGCACCCAGAGCAAAGCCCTGCCTGGACCTTGTGTCCACACGGGAGTGTTTCATCCCTGCCTGACGGGCTGACAATTAACCCCAAGGAGATAATCCCCTCACCAAACCCAGCTTGGACACTCCCCAAACTTTGATTCCAGACAATGAATGTGTAAACTTTCCTCCTTGTTCTGGCCCTGTTTGGCGGCAGGAGCTCAGTCCCACGGGTATAAAGACTCTCAATCCAATTGCTTTTTCACTCTGCTCGGAAGTGCAAGGTGCAGGCAGCTTCTCACAGGCACGAGGTTCCCTCTTCCCAGTCTGAGAAAGAACACACATTGTGTTGTTTCACTAAGCCAAACCCACGAGGGAGAATCGCTCTTAGGGTCAGAAAAAATTGAGTGAAACAGAAGCACTTTTAATAAAAATAAATGCTGTTTTTATTCCCCGTTAGAAAAATTTCCTTCTCCTTGAAGGACAGAGTATTCTGTGACAAATGTTCTCATTCCTCTTTTATTTTTAATCCAAATTCCCAGCTGTGATTGGCCCTGGGTCACATGCTATTTGTTCTGCCTGAACATCCTCAGATGATGGCAGAAGTGGTTGTGAGTCACGTTCTGAGAGAGGCTGCTCCGCACCTTCTGTCAGTAGGAGCGGGACCAACTCTCCGCAGGGCAGCAGCTCCAGACAATCCCCTCCGCGTGTACAGAGAGCTGATTCGTGCCCATCCTGCCCCCACACACGAGCCAGGGAAGATTGATGGGGCAGTGGCCTTGCCTGGCTGGGCACAGTGGAGAAAAAGCTGTCCTGGCACCAGAGGAGGGGACAGCAGAGCCCGGGCTCGCACACAGCGGGGGCAACGTGCCAGCGGTCAGGGGCAACGGGAGGGAAATCGCTCCTCCCGAGGTGCTGCAGGACAGCTCTGTAAACAGGGTAGCCCCGTGAAGAATTACTGCCATCCTCCTGAAACCTCAGCAGTATTTGGATAAACAGCTGGAGAAATGCTGAGCAGAGAAAGTGTCGGGACTTGTGTTTCCACCGACTCTCCGCAGCTCCCTCTCTTGACTTCTGACTGTGCGGTTTCACCCCGTTGTTCCAGCAGGCAGCTGGGTGACATCTAAACATCTTAAGTGGCCTAAGCTGCTCTGATCCCTGGATTTCTCTTCCTGCTCCCTTGTCTCGAAGGAAGCCTGGGAATTTTTGGTGGCTGATCACTCGGTGTCGCTTTGTTTTATGGCTGCCTCTGGACAGGAAAAGCCTTTGCAGACACTGAGGAGTGAGTGCCACTGAATTTATGGCTGGATGCCACTGCTCTGCTCGTGAAGATGGGAACAGGAGCATTTACTCCGTGAAATATTTGCTATTTTTTCCTAATTCAACAAAATGACGACTCATTTTAAACTTCTTGTGCCATCCACATGGCCTCTGAGGCACTTTCCTGCAATCAGTGCTCTGATGTAGGAGAGCAGAGGGTCCCTCATGGCAAAGGGTTTGTCTTGGGGGCCATGGTGTGACCAGCAGGTTTTCCAAAGTGACAGGGGAGTTACGGGGAATATTTTCAGCCTGGCCCTGGCTGTGGTTCCACATGGGAGCCTGGGGGGTTTAGTGGCTGGCAGCCACACCTTTGGCAGAGGCATTCTGGATATCCAGTACTCCAGATTTTGTGGCTCTACCTCACAACCACCCCAGGAGCTGGGGAGACTTGATAGGAAGAGTTTTTGTTGTACTTTCCCAAGGAGTAGCTCTAAGAGAGGCAATCAGTGGGATCAGCAGCCAATTTCAGCTGCTTCTGCCCTGTTGTTCCTGCAAGGCTTTGAGACAAACGGCTGGATTTACGGAATCCTGCTCAGGTTATGCCTAATCCATTCATTTCCTCCTCTTTTTATACAGATGAGGTGGATCAAATCTCTGGAGAACGAAGTGTTTTTACCTACAGAACAATGGGATTCAGCAGCAAGGCTGGTTGAGAAGTCCCTCTCTGCAGACACCAGCCTGGAAAGCCACTTTCAGGGCCCAGGTTAATGCAGCATTTGGAACCATTCCCTCCTGATCCTGCTGAGCCTGCTGACAGCAGTGCTCACTGGTTTTCTGGTCCTTTGCTGTAAGAAGCAGGGTGTTTGCTGTAAATTTGGCTGTGCCATGCATACAGCCCAGATTTCATCCCCTGGGCACCAATCAATAGTTTTGCTGGTATGGGAAATCTCTTGGTTTGTGTCCAATGCGATGGATTTTTTTTTTCAAGGAACGTTTGTATGAATTTTTTTTCATACAGTTTTTCCATGATTTTTTTCGCAGCATTTGTGTCAAGCAGAAATAACAGCTGCCTCCTGAAGCAAGGCCAGCAGCAGCCTATTTTCTGAGTTCTGGAATTGTTATAAGTTAACTCAATACAATTTCTGCAATCTTTTTGTGGCAAGCACAGCCCTGTCGCATTTCCCAGCTCGCCATGGCAGCTACAGACATTTGCACTGATCCTGGACCCTGAAATTTTGTGTACCAGAAGCTGCTGATGACACCAGGGCTGAGCTGCTGCTGGTTAGATTAGCTGATTAGATATAATTGTAGATTGGCCAGTTAATTCCTAGAGCAATTTTTAAGCTTTCACAGGAGGAGGAATGGAATAATTTCTTGTCTTAGCAGAGGACAGCTATTTGTGTGCAACTGTGTTAAGGAGAGCTTTGCATCCAAACCAGTGACTGCAATAGAGCCTGAACTCCGAGGCAATCAGTGGGGATGGCTGAGGGGACAAGTGACAAATCTCTCCTCTTCACACTTTCCCCAGCACTTTAAAGACAGAGAATGCAGGGTGCCTTCCTCTCCCGAGCAGCACAGGCACAGAAATTGCTGTGCCCTGACTCAGCAGAGGAGGGAATTGCCTTTTGCAACCCCCCCACGCCAAGCACTGAGCCTGGACATCAAAATTAATCTTTTACAAGCGCTCTGGAAGTGAAACCTGTTGACCAACAGCGTGCAGTGTCTTGTCACCACAGGAGTGACTCAGCACGGGGGCAGCTCGGCGTGGAAAAAAGGAAGTGATGGAGGCAGCAGTGACAGGACTGTCAGATGACCACCGGTGCTGGTCACACGACAGGGGTGGGCCAGTGTGTGCAGAAACATTTAGGACAAAAGGATGCTCCTGGTGTGATGATTTCAGTGCCCTCGTTTATTCTGGGATGGGGTAAGGAGTCCTTGTCGACGCAGGATCGCCGTGGAAGAAGCTGAAGGGTTCGCACAGGAAAAAAGATAAATTACCCAATACTGCTTTAAAAGATGATAAGGTTCCAAAAGAGGATATGCATTAAATGATAACCTGGTTGTGCTTTATCTGCTTATGCCAAAGTTAGGCCAGAATGGTTTGTTCCTTCCTTTTGGTGCTGCTTTGGGAACAGGGGGCAAACACTTCCTTGTGGGAAGGAGCAGAGGTGAGCAGGGCATCATCTGCTCCTGCTCCATCCATTGTCAGAACACCTGGAAGCCTCAGTTTAGCAAGCTTTGACTTCTGCTTCAGTCCTGAACTCAAATTCTTGGTGAATCCTGAACTCTGTAGCCAAAAAAGCTCTGGGGACGCTCTTGGAATAATCCTCGGGCTGCAGAAAACGAAGGGATAATTCTTGGCAGGATGCTCCTGCACTTTGTGAGAGCCTTTCCAATCCTCCTGCTTTATTAAACAGAGAAATTGCTCTTATTAAACAGAAGAATTCTCCTTCCTTCAAATCTCAGACCTCCACATCTCCGTGGAACAGCTCCTTCATCCCCGCAGTGCCGAGGCTGGCCCATAAATCACACTTGTACAACAAATAGGATTAATTATAGACCCAGAAATATTCTCGCCCACATTCCCACCCCTCCACAGCCCACAAAGCCCTGTGGCAATTGAAATATGTGGATGATGGGTTGCTTCCCCAGGGTCACTGGAAAGCTAAGGACAGATGCTTGGAATCCTCTTGCTGTCAGGAATGCTGCTGCTCTCTCAGACATTAGTACCAAATAAATAAAGAATCTAAGGCCAAGTTGGTTTTTACTCTATTTTGAAACCTCATGTTGATGCAACAGGGCCTTGCAATAGGGCTGTTTGAAAAAAACAGTGAAAGTTTCACCTCAGGACCAGACAAAATCTCATGAATTTCATTAACAGCAGGGATTTGGTGCAACTCCAATCTGGGAAGAGCTGCTTGTGGTACATTGCCCTTGGTGGCCCTCCCATGTCTTCAGAGTGATGGGAATCACAGAATCCCAGAGTGGTTTGGGTTGGAAGGGACCTCAAAGCCCATCCAGTGCCACCCCTGCCATGGCAGGGACACCTCCCACTGTCCCAGGCTGCTCCAAGCCCCAATGTCCAGCCTGGCCTTGGGCACTGCCAGGCATTCAGAGGCAGCCACAGCTGCTCTGGGCACCCTGTGCCAGGGCCTGCCCACCCTCCCAGGGAACAATTCCTTCCCAATATCCCATCCAGCCCTGCCCTCTGGCACTGGGAAGCCATTCCCTGTGTCCTGTCCCTCCAGCCCTTGTCCCCAGCCCCTCTCCAGCTCTCCTGGAGCCCCTTCAGGCCCTGCAAGGGGCTCTGAGCTCTCCCTGGAGCCTTCTCCTCTCCAGGTGAGCACCCCCAGCTCTCCCAGCCTGTGAACGAGGTCCAATGACCAAATGTTCCGTGTTGAGAGGTCAGAGAACATTCCCATGGGGAAGGACACAAGGGACTGGGTTTGCAAATCCAACTGGAAATAATGGAACACAATTAAGACCAAAAAAACTGGTTAAAAAATCAAGGAGTGCTTAAAGACCATAAATCTGAGAATGTTTTTTCCATGGAGTTCTGTTTCTTGGGATCTTACAAAGCAAATGTACCCTGGTTTTTGGGGTAAACCTTAAAGTCACCTTAATCTTCCTGAGGTGCCTCTTTCTTTCTTATACAGGAGTTTCTCACAACTAGAGAAGACCCTAAAGAGGAGTAAGGGGACTGTCCTGCACTCCTGCAGTGAATTGCATGGAATTCCTGGCATTTCTCCCCTTTTAGTCTCCAGTCATTTCTCTTCCCTCAGAGTATTCCCTCCTTGCTGGCAGCCACGTGAAGAGCAAGCCTGTGTTTCTGAGCCAGGAAGGGTAAAGGGACCAGAGGCTGGAACTGTGGCTGGCACTGCTGCAGGGAGGAAGGGGACAAATTCTAGAAGGCTTGAGGAACACTGAATTGTCCCTTTACGACAAGGAGCTCTTCTAGGATTTACCATTCTATTCATGTTCAGCAATTCACATCGAAGGAACACACAGTGGCAGATTTTCGAGCCTTGAAAGAAGCTTAAAAGCATTTCATAAAGGCAGAGCAGGAGATGATTCAGATCAGGTTTGCTTTCAAAGTCCTCTGTGATCTTCTCAGTTTTAGCAGAAGGGAGGAATTCACTTCAGGATCATCAGAAAATTTATTTTGAGGACATATTGAGATTAATGATCAGCACAGACCTTCAGAGAGCCAGCACTTTTGCTGTAGAAAACTGTTCTGTATGGGCTAAAAGTCCTTTTTATCCCTTTCACCTCTTTTATGGTTGTAAACATTGCAGCATTAGTTCCATAAAATGAAGGTTCTGGGCATTTGTCTGAAAAAAACCCTCTCCTAGTGGCTCCTGTGTTTTAAAACATGCATTGGCTGTGTCTGCTTGGATCTTCCAGAGCAGCTGATGCAGCCACGCTTCCCTCCTTCCCCGAGGACTGCATTCAGTGCCAGTGTGAGCTGCCTGCTACTGGAAATGCTGCAAACAGGTGGGAAATCACAACCCCACGGAGCTCCACCTCCTGATAATGCCACCAGGACATTGCCCACCAGGCTGGCACTGCCCCTGTCTGTCCCGTGGCACTGGGTATCTCTGAGGGGAGCCCGTGCTCTGGCACCTCCTTTTTGTTTTGGCTGTGCAAGGATAAGATCCTGCAGACTCCTGGTTTTTTCTCATGGGATAAGCTGGTATCCACTACCTGCTTTCTTCTGCTGGTAATTAGAATCTAATTGGGAATTAATGATGCCTCACAGGACGTAATGCACAGCCCACGCATGAACTCTGCTGCTCAAATACAGCAGCCTGGATTTGGACATCCTGCTCGTGCAAATTGATGTTGTTATTATATTTTAAGCAGTAAAGTCCATATATTTAAGTTATTTCTGTGCACTGGCATTATTTAACACCGCAGCAACGTGGCAGAGACTAAACAGTGGAGTTTGCCTTGAGGTTCTGATATGTGGAAGAACCAGGGGGGAGATTAAGCTACAGCAGTCTAAATTATGGTGAGGAGCTCCAGATCTTCCCTAATTCTGAATCTCTCCTCTGAAAAACGAGAGGCAGAACCAACCTGAGTGCCTGCCAGCCTTTCAGTGCTGTGGGTGGCCATTCTGCACCCCTCTGAACAGACCACAAGTGGGAGGGAGCAACAAGGCTGGCACCAGAGGGAGGTCAGACCACAATTCCAAAATCCATCTCGGTTTGTGGGACACAGCTGGAAGGGGAGCTGCTGTCCTGCTGCATCCAGAGCTGGCATCGAGGGGAGGGATTCTTCCCTCTGAAATGTAGTGTAACCTGGCTTTTTACTTGGTGAAAACGAGCTCAGACCCAGGCAGTTCAGGTCTGTTTTTCCAATTTCACACTTATTTTTTCCCACAGCCATGGTTCCCATTCCAGCAAACACAGAACATTCTGCAGAAATACAACATCTGACGTTCATTTTTCACATCTTCCTTTGAAGCAGGAGGAAAGCTCACTCTGCAGATTAGAACTACCCGGGGTCTGGTACAGTTTAGCAATTCCCAACCTTTATTTCTTTGCACATTTGGGTACTTCAGTTTGCCATCCATAAAAACATGGATTTCCACGGGAAGACTTTGATTAACAGTGCATCAGAGAGTCTTTTCAAATTCCTGCTGCTTACCTATGAGAGCAGAATATTCCTTATGGAGCAGGGAGCTTTATGGAGACTTTAAACGTGCATTATGGATACTGAATAGGATGAAGCAGTAAATCTTCATTTAGATAGATGCTACTATTGCTGTGAATACATAATCATCCTGAAATGGATTTTTGTCCAAGAGTATTAAGGATTCTTAAAAAGAATTATAAGAAATAATAGGTCTTAAATAACAGTACTGTTCTCTGTTAAAATCAAAGTTAGTGGTATGTGAGTGACTTCATTTTTGCAAATAGGGGAGTGAGTAATGAGGTGTTCCTTGTCCAGTGCCTGTCAGAACGGGCAACACAACCCAGAATTCAGATTTTTAAATCTGCCCAGACCCTGGTGCCTCTAAACAGCCTGCTGGAAAGGTGTCAGAAATGGGGCATTTTTGTGAAAGTCTGTGAGGAAAGTGTACAGACCTTGCACAAGAGTCAGCTGCTGGTTTATTTATTCCAAGTATTGGAATGCAACCACGAGTCATTTTTTAATCAGGCTGTTCTCTGGGGGGCTCGGGCACCCATCGCAGCAATTGATGCAATCGTGCTCCAGTCTTGCAATGAGCTGTGGTCAGAGTTTGCAAGACTTTGCCTCAATTCACATTTCTGCCATCAGGCTGTCACTGGGGAGCCCTGCTGGTAATGGAGGTGGGATCCAGCACTCTCACAGCCCAAGGTTTCTGCCTGGATCCAAGGGTATTTACCCTGTATGGTTCCTCTAGTGCTGGACAAGGACTGGCACATCCCTTTGGTGGGTGTTGGAGGACAATAATCACACATTTATGTGTACAACAAGTTATACAGACATTGCAGAAACTTTTTGGTTGCCAAAGCCTGGCAAGTTTAGCTTGGGTTCTGGAGCACAAGGTCAGGGTCTTGCATGTTCTTTGCATGTGCCCAAAATTAAAAGGTTCTAGAGGTCAGATTGGGCCCTCAAATCCATCCATGCTGTGCCCCACGTCAGCAAACCCTCAGAGACCCACTTGCCACAATGGCTTTGTGCAGGTGTGATTGGCTGAAATTCAGCAAACAATTCTGTTTGTAGTTCCAGGAGATGAGCTGTAACCAGCAGTTCCCTCTCTGGAAGTTGTGTTAACTCTATAGTACAAGAAAAAATTGAAAAAAAATCCTGTTTTTAGCTGCTCAGCCGAGATGAGCTGAGGACAGAGCTCTCCTGAAGCAGCAGCACCGGGAGCTGTCTCATTTTCAGAGGGGAGCTGCCCTTCATCTAAACCAAACAGCTCGTGGGTGGATCTCAGGGAGCCTGAGCATGATCCCACTCTGTGCTCCAGCACTGCTGAGAGCCAGGTGACACGGGAGAGGATATTCTGTCCCTTAATGGTGTGACAAACACTCCAGGCTGACCACCCCAGGACTGCTGTCACCACTGCAGTGTTGATTCAACAAGATGGGAACAGGAGGGAAAAGCAGTGGCTCAGCACAAGCTGGAGTTTGGCACCCAGCACTGGTGGGCACAAATACCCTCCCTAGGAAAGGAAAAATCTTTAAATTCATTTAAAAGCTGCATCTCTTGCATCTCTCCATTTAAAATGAGGCAGCAGCCTGCTGGGAAAAACTGCACCAACAGCCCAGCAGGCAGCTAAAAAATCTGGGTTTTGCCACCTGGTTCGCAGGTTGTCATCTGGTGGAGTTCAACTTTTGGTGAGAGACTTGTGAGCCATTTCCTGTGTCACGCATCCCCTGGAACTTCAGTTCTGAAAGGGCAGAGTGGGGGCTGTGCCCACCACCCCCCGGACTTCCAGGGGGAACAAACAACCCCACGTGCCAGGGCAGTTCTGCTGCCAGGAGTTTACAGGCGAGAAAATGAAATTCCTGCTCGCTCCGAGTCTCGTGCTACGGAATTGAGCCCTGGTAAAACCCTGGAGCTGTAAAACTGAAAGATGCTTCCAGAGAGATAAGAACAGACTCGGGTGTGAGGAGCTTCAGAGCCTTGGCAGATGGGACTGCAGAGCTGCTTCTGACAGAAAACTGAGCTGAGCCACGGGGAGATGAATGAGCTGACACACAGAGTTCAAGTGTGGGGAAGTTTATTTGGCCTGCAAACGTCTTGGTTTCCAGCCTGCTGTCTATACCCTTCTAGGGACTAAAAATAAACCTCCAGACACAGTAAAGAAAGTCATTTGCTGGCACTTGGGCCTGATTTAAGAATTAAAAGAGAAGGAAACATTAGTTGCATTTCTGGAGAAAGCACTTAATCAGCAAAGCAGAGTTCCTTTAAAAGCTCACCATGGTTAAAATCCTTCCTTTTACCAAGCAGTCTTCCCCTTCAAGCCTCAATAATTTATTTTTTTTCCCCAACAAAAGACAGAAATAGTTTTAGAGCAACTTTTACTAATGTTTACTGTGGCATATCGTGCTTATAAAATCTTTTTAATCTGTAACCATTTAACTTTCCTTGGCAAGATAAATCCAGGGCGATACAGGTATTTTGTAAATACCACTCCAACTCAGCATCTGAGTCAGAGCAGATTATAGAACAAAGTGGCATTTCAAACAGACTGGGGCTTGCAGGGCAGCAGGATACAGCGAGAAAGAATTTTAGGATGAAGCAGGGTTGAGAGTTCAGGATGTTGTGCATGGCACAGATGGCAGCTCTGTGCCCTGGCCTTGTGTGAGGGCATTTCTGAGGTCAGCAGCCCTCCCAGGGGGAAGTGAGTCAGCAGAAGCGTAAGTGATTTCAACACCTTTGGTATAAATTCCATAGATTAGTAATAGGAACTTTACAAAACTCCTGCTAATTCGGGACCTGTGAGACTTTCCACTGAGTAACTTTAAAAAATTACACACGTTGCCACAATATTTGCATTGCAGCAGTGCTGAGGACTCGAGCAGGAGCGAGATTTTACTTTGCTGCGTTTGAAAACAGCCCCTGCCCCAGAAAAGGGTAAGGCAAGACACCAGTGTTGTAAGCTAAGTGAATGAAGAACATTAAGAATGAGAATAAATATGTTATTGAGACAGAAATACGTTGCTATTTATGCCACAATTCAAAAGTTCTAGGAAAACATTTCTAGCGAAGGCAGAGATATCTAAAATGTTTATGTTGGTAAGGAAAACCAGTTGGAAAACACACAAATCGAGGTGAAAGGAAAGACAAAAAAGCAGTTTTCAGGGGGAAAAAATATTAAAAACCCAAATAAACTCACACAATTATATCTAGAACTAAATAAGCACGTGTAAGCTGTTCCAGACCTTAAACCCTTTCAAAAGCATCCCTGTGAGCCCCCTCAGAGGTGCATTCGCCAGGGTGCTCTCTGGTTACAGGTGTGTTTTCCCTAATCCAAGACCCAAATCCGTAATCCAGAGGCCTACAGGCATTTCAGGGAATCGTGGTTCTCCCACGGGACTCTGTGGCTGGATTGAACACATCTATCTATAGATGGAGTTTTCCATCAGTGACAGGTTGCAGGTGTTAATTCAAATTTCTTTCATTTTCCTCTACTGTTCCAGGGCACGAGATGCATCTTGACAGATGGGAACAAGATTTTTNTTTTTTTTTTTTTTTTTTTTTTTTTTAATCTGGAGCCTGGATTTGAGACACTCCTGTGCTCACAGTTCTGCTCCTGGAGAATCCGGTCACTGGCTGTTTGTAGCTTAGTCATTGTTTAAACAAACCCACAGCACACCCGAGCTATGTGAAGAGAACCAGCCTGGTCTATTCAGTTTGTAGGTCTATCCTACAGAAAAACTGCCTTTTTTTTTTAACATGAATAGGCCCACATTTGCCATGGTTACTGCATTTGCCACAACAAAACAGGCAAGGCCAAAATAAGATCAAAGCTTTCTGTAAGGAGCTTAACAATCTTTGAAAGCTCTTCATCATTCTCTTTTTTCAGAGTCCACTCCCAGGATCATGTAATGAAAAACCAGCCCTTCAATTCCAGGCTTGTGACAATCCTTGTCAGAACCCCAGAACATTCTGAGCTGGAAAGGGCCCACGAGGATCATCAAGAGTGGATCCAGCAGCAGATGGGCAACAAACCTCCAACCCAACGTTCCCGAGGCTGAGACACCAAAAGCAGCAGAGCCCAGCAGGTGATGGGGAAAAGGAAGAAGGGATTTAACCCTCACTGGGGTTCAGGAGGCACAGAGAGGGGTGAGGAGCAGAACACAGGAAGGGCAGGGATAAATGAGCCGAGGAGCTGCCCAAAGAGGCCCAAATGAGACACCAAGCCACCAGGAGCTGCTCCCTCGCTTTATGACAGTAATTGTTTGCCTTTGT
This sequence comes from Oreocharis arfaki, assembly GCA_013398015.1. NCBI lineage: Eukaryota > Metazoa > Chordata > Aves > Passeriformes > Paramythiidae > Oreocharis > Oreocharis arfaki. The sequence goes on from VZRR01004305.1 coordinate 495,368, forward strand.
GTGTGCTCATAAAGGCATTTCAAATAAACAGAACATTTCCTACTATAGGCCATGGCACTGTTTTCTTCCTGGTAAAAGTTTCAAGAATGCCACAGGAATATTAAGATGCTGACATGTGAAACTCAACAAAAGAGCAACGAGCCTTTTCCTGTTATTAAACAAACGGAAAGTAAATATTCCAGATTGGGATATATTCCATAAGAGGATGTTCTGGGTCTGGTTGTTTGGTTCTTTTTTTTTTGTATTTAAAAACATATATACCTCTGGCAACAAGTTGGTTTGTTTGTTTCATTTCAGTTCTTAGAATGTGATGATTTAGGGAGTTTTCTTGATTTGTTTGTTATTTTGTCCTTCTGTCAGCTGTGACACATGAACCTAGACAGCATTTGGGACGAGCTCTGAGACACATTTCAGGTAAAATCTCAATCCTGTAGGATTGTTTCTGTGCAGAAATCCTAAAGCACATTCCTGGATCAGGCACAGTCCAAATTAGATGGAGTGACACCAGATTTTCATTTTGTTATATAATAAAATAACCTATTCTGCTTCCTTAGCATTCTAAATGAGGTAAAACTTTTGGAGTCAAACTCGGTTTTAGATGTTACACTCACAGTTATGGGAATTATAAATCACCAGAGCCTCGTTTGCATGTGGTCCTGGAAGCTGCCTTAAAACGGTCTGGCACATAGCATTCCCGAAAATCTATTCTATCCTTACATTTAACAAACTGAAAATGCCTGGGAAACCAGAAGAAAAACAGTGGAAAAAAAAAAAACCAAACCAAAACCCTGCTGGGTTATTCCTAGAATGGAATTCAGTAATCTTAAATAAGGCCTTCATTTCAGCTCCTTGGAATTCCCTCGGATCTGAATGAAATCACTGCTCTCTGACCTCTTGTTAATCAATGGGGTTGCAAATCACAAAAACAAGCAGTGAAAAACATCTTCAGTAAAAGAGCACCGAGGCCCAAAGGCTGCTACCTACAGTTTGTTTAAAACAGGGAGCGTGGAAATGGTCCATGTGCTCACTTAGTGCACAAAACTGTGCCTTCCAGCACCCATTAGATACCCAGGGGAAGTAGGTAAATATTGGGCATCAATATTTGGAGAGAAATGTAATGAGCAAAGCAGTTGTTTAACAATTAGGCAGGTGCTTCTAAAAATCTGAGCCACTGCTTTAGGGCTCTGCGCCCATCTGAATGCAAAAAAAAAAGGGCCATGCAGAGGAAAACTGGAAGCCAAACAAAAAAGAAAATATAAAAAAAACCACTAAAAATCTGGAAAGCTTTTTCTGTTTGTTCCTACAAGTTCATACAGAGCACGTAATAATGTGAAAAACATAAGGAAAAGCAAGAGAGGCAATAATCAACATCGGAAAAGTCTGCCAGCCCTTACAGGACTGGTTTGAGTGTCTAAGATGTGCAATTTGAAGGCATTTTTTGAGTGTTTTGTGCCTTTTTAGATGCAGGCCCAGGTGCACACTTGACTAATATGAAAATCTATCTCACATTTACATCTTGCAGTGGAGCAGAACAACTGCTCTGAGTTTTGCACGGGGCTGTGAGTGGAGCCCTAAGTGAAAATTGCTGTAACATGGACACCTAGTGGAGACACCCAGCTCTTGCTGTGCTCTTTCCAATTGGAATACACACCAAAAAATGAACTTTTACTGATCATCTCGCTGGAGCCCGGAGTTTTGTGCCCAGGCCGGTGCTGAGCCACACGAGGTGAAGGTGATGCAGGCAGGATTTGGCCAAGCAGAAGCTGTGCCTCATTGAACAGCTCACCCAGGGGACTGATGGAGCAGAAAAACTAATGACCCACGCAGAAACAAATGGTTCTGCAGCAAAAGGTAAATAAATCTGGCACCGGAGCTCGAGGGCTGGGTGAAAATCAGGGGGTTTAAGTGCCCTTAATTCCCCCTGGAATGGCAAGCTCGGAGCTTTTGCATTTGTTTCCAGGGGGAGAAGGAAAGCAGTGGCTTTGGGGAGACTCAATCAGAGAAAATTAAAGTTCACAGCATTTTCAAATGCATCTAGAATACAAACTGAGGGCAAGGAGTGGCTGTGATGCCCTCGGAGAGCCCTGACGGGATGGGATGGGATGGGATGGGATGGGATGGGATGGGATGGGATGGGATGGGATGGGATGGATCCTACAGGAGTTCCATACCAAAGTGTGTTTAATCTCCAAGAACACACAGTCACTGTCCATGTCTGAAGTAAATATACTCAGGACATACTCATCTCAAATGTCCTCTTTTCTCATGCTGTTCCCTTCCCTGCCATCCACCTCGGGATTGCTGCTATTATGGGATTGCTCACTGGGTTGATGCTTGGCCAATATTTGACTTCTCTTTTTTTGTCTCCTGTGAAAACCAGCTGAAACTAGGCAGAAACTAACCTTGATTTATTTCTTTAATAAACAAAATTAAGATGCTGCATATTAATAAAAATGAAAAGTATTCCCTAGTTGGTTTGGTTTTTTTTTTTAAAGTTTCCAAAAACAGTCCCATCTCTCTGTCAAAGTTAATGTAACCAGAATTTCCATGGGAATTTCTGTCAGTCTGGGGAAACTGGAACTGGCTAATGTAAATAACTACAGCCCATCCTCCCACTACTGTCCACATCACCTTGTGAGAAAGAAAAGGGCTTTATTCAGAAAAGAGAGTGTCATATGGGGAGTTTGTGGGTTGCAACTAATCTAAGATAACAAAATTTTACAGGAACATTCTGTCAAAACCAGACAGAAATTATTACAATGACAAATCATGACTTGAATTTCATGGGATTCCATGCAAAACCCTTTTCTTTTTTTGGCATGGATTCCAAAATTACCTAAAGACACTGTAAGAACAGATCATTCTTTTATGATTTTATGAGTAGCTTTCTACATGGGCAAATAGTTTTACAAGCTAACATTTTTGTTTCTTTTAATAAGCCTAAGCATGCAAAATATGTATTTAAGGAGTACCTGGCCTGTATGTTTTGGCTGAGGCAGGACTAAGAATTAACTCCCAACTGCCTCTGAAATCCCCAAACACTCAGAAAACCACCTTGGATAACAAAATTCCCCTGCACCTTCCTCCACATGGCAACCCAATTTTACTGGGGTAGAAACCTCACAGCACAGTAACTAGTTAATATTAGCTGTTAAATATTAGTTCACAGAATATTAAATGAGCTCCCATATCACAAATGGAATATTTCTTCCAAACAATTCCAGATGGGCTTCGCAGTGTAACAGTGCTCGTGGAAGGACACAAACCACAGGCGGGCTGAGAGCACAGGACTGCAAATGTTATGCAGATTTTAAAGGAAATCACCACGTGTGTGGCCACAGGAGGAGGTTAATGAGCCTGACGGAGAAATCATGTCTTGCCACCGGAACTGCTTTTCAGCTCTACTCCTCCACCAGGGCCTGAGAAACCCTGTGATGACACAGAGCAGGAGCGTCTTCCCCCTGGAAAGATATTGGGAGTTCAGAGGGGTTCCTATGGATGCACTGGTGATCCCGCATGGATGCCATAACATATCCCTATTTCTGTCTTACAGCTTGGAATTTCTGGGGCTGGCAGTGCAAACAATGGGACATTGAGAGTCAGGCAAGCACAGCTGAGCACCAGGCAGCAAAGCCAACTGTGTCAGGCAACACATTCCCAGAACTGACGGGATACAACCATGGTGATTTAGGGAAGAGTCGTACCAGCCTTGTCAGAAAGCTGACATTGGCCTGGACCTTAATTTAACAATGCAATAAATCAGCTGAGTATCAAGGAGTAGTAAGCAATTGAGCAGTTAGAGCAGTGAATCAGCCAGAGAGGACACAGAATACTCCGTTCCCATCCTGCCATTCCTGAGCCCGGAGCACAGAGGTGGAAAGCTGAGCGATGACTCGGCAGCAGCTGCAGGCGTTCACAGCCTCTGCAGGGCAGCAGGGAGCTCGCGTTCTCTGCCGCACTGCAGACAGAGCAGCAGCGCTCCTGGAAGGAAAAATAAATCCTGCAGACTCCCAGGAAAGGGACCTCCAGTGCTTCCAGTGTCCAGGGCAGGATTAGCTTTATTTGTGCTGCTCCTGAAAGATGTTTGTTTAAGCTGCTCTGAAAACGCCCAGTGACGCGCACGGTACAATCCTCAGCGCTGTCCTCACTCACAGGTACAAGATTATTTTGCAATCTATTTTGCTCCTCCTGTATTCCAGTGGTCCTGCAGCACAATGCAGGTCCGTTTTGCCCGTTTTACCATTTCTAGACTGAGTTATTTCAGCCTTGTCCCTCTCCCCTTGGCTCCTGACAGCAGTGTGACATTTCTGACTCCCTGGGATCCACTGCATCCTCGAGGGCTGCAGCTCAGGGCCTCTCATTTGGGTGCTGCCTGCTCATCTGCTGGCTCATCAGAAAAAGGGAGCCTGCAGACATTTGTGAGAGTGTCTGTACAATTATTGATAGAAGAAATGGACAGATAGAAGAAATGTGGTGTGACTCAGCCAAAGCGTGTCCTTCAGACAGCAAGTTCTGCCTGGAGCACCATCTGGGCTTATCATCACGAATGGGAGCAGACATTTGGTGGAAGAAATAGGAGTGTGACTGAGTTAATTGAGGGACTGGCTGTGTGTTCCCTCCCAAGGCTGCACACTGATAATGAAATGTGAATGACCTGTAGCTCCTTGTATTTTGTCTGCTTCTCCCTGCAATGAATATCTCATAGTAAATGTGTCTGCACAAAGAGAAAATACAGATACAGCTAGCAGAGATAAACCCTGCTTTCATTTAAATGAGACTTGATTTGACCAATTTAGAAGGAAATTTGAATCAAGGTGACATCTTTCACGCTGGGTCACTCTCATTTTGTTACCTGGAATATTTTTAATTTGGGTATTATAATGGCAGAGCTCTGTGAATGAACCTGAAGTTACCAGAGCATCTCTGGTGACAGGAATACATCAGGGCCCTCTGTGGTTTGGCTTCAAAAACTTTCTATGTGAATCTCAACATCAAAACAAATTAACAGTCCTGAGCTGATGTATAAAGTAAAACTCTGCAGGCAATAACTGTAAGAACACAAGATTAGCGTTCTCATGTTTTGTGCAATAATTCCCGTCTGGCCTTGTAACCACTATTGCCTGCCCTTTGTCTCACCATAAAAAACGGGAATGAGAGATAAAATACCTCCTGAGAAGGATGTATTATTGCAACTTTTCATCAGGGAATTCACTGTTCTCTGTTGGGAATCAGAATTCTCTGCTGAGAGTCTGTGTCCCTGGAGCCAAAGTGTCTTGATCCTCTTTGTGTGAGAGTGGGACCTCGCAGGGTAACCTCAAAACAGGAGCAGGTGTGTCGTGGGTGAAGGTGTGGCTGTGGGTTTGACGAGCAAGGCTCTAGCTGGTAAGAACAGGGATGTCGGGTCCTAAATAGTGAAAATGCTTTGTATTTTATTCAGGTGCTTTTATTTCATAGTTGCACAAGCACAAGTCCTCCCGAGCTGGCTCTGAGATGCAGGATCAGCCTCACCTGATGGGACAGCCGTGCCTTATCCCGGGTGGCCACTGAGTCACGGGGTTTGTTCGAACCTGAGCCAAATGAGTGAATATTGTCCCCACACCGCTAAAAACTCATGTCCCCGTGTGTCTCCTGCCCCTCCTCGTGGAGGTCATCGCTCACTCCAAGAGCTTCTCTCACTCGGTCACACTAAAGCCGCCAGCGACGGGTGATTTGTCCCCGGGGTGAGGACAGCACCGCAGCGGAGCCGGGAGCACATTCCCTGTCCTTCCCTGCCGGGAGCATCCCTCGCTCGGGGCCGGCAGCCGGGGCCGGCCCATGTCCCGCCCCGCGGGGCCGGGACCCCGCGTCCCAAACTGTGCCAGGGCGGGACACCCGAGCGAGCCGCTGCCGGCGGGAGCGGGCCCGCACGGCGGGGACGGAGCGCGATCGGGGACGGAGCGGGACGGGGGACGGAGCGGGGAGGGACCCTCGGGGCGGGCTGAGGCGGAGCTGAGGCGGAGCTGAGGCGGGGCTGGGGCGGAGATGAGGCGGGGCTGAGGCGGAGCTGAGG